>QJPP01000309.1:0-422500 GCA_003996215.1 Jaltomata sinuosa | reverse complement strand
GTCTGCACACTATAAGATATGTCAGGCCTAGTAACAGTAAGATATAACAGCTTACCTATTATCCTTTGATATTTGCCTTGGTCTGCAAGAAGTTCATCATTTGAGTCTCTTGTATCTTTGTTCTGCTCATCATACTCTTTGGTTGTTAGCTTTGTAGTGGAATCCATAGGAGTGTTGGCTGGTTTTGCAGCACTTAGTCATGTATCAGACATCAATTCTAATGCATACTTAGTCATGTCTCAGACATCAATTCTAATGCATACTTCCTTTGATGCATCACTATCCCCTTTTCTGATCTTGCAAATTCAATCCCCAAGAAATATTCAACTCTCCCAAATACTTTATTTTGAATGCTTTGTGTAGTGCATCTTTTGTAGCTATGATCTAACTCAAGTTATCACCAGTAACCAGAATATCATCTACATATACCAATACTATGACCATTCCTGAATCAGACTTCTTGTTAAACAATGAGTGGTCATACTGACTTTGCTTGAACCCACACTTAATAAGAGCCTCTGACAACTTTGCATTTCATTGTCTAGGGGCTTGTTTTAATCCATACAAGGACTTAAAGAGTCTGCATACCTGTCCTCCCTGACTCTTGAATCCTTGTGGTAAGTCCATGTAGATTTCATCATGTAAATCCCCTTGTAAGAATGCATTGAAGACATCCATCTGGTGGATGTGCCAGTTCTTGGATTCAGCAATGGATAGAGCAGTCCTGAGTGTAACCATCTTGACCACTGGATTGAATGTTTCTTGGTAATCAATACCCTCTTTTTGACTGTATCCTTTGGCAACCAATCTAGCCTTGAACCTCTCTACTTCCCCTATAGCCTTATACTTTATTTTATATATCCATTTACAACCAATAGGTTTCTTGTCTGATGGTAATGTCACTACCTTCCAGGTTTGATTTCCTTCCAGAGCTGCAATTTCAGTTTGCATGGCTTGAACCCACCTAGGATCCTTAATATCTTCTGCATAAGAAGTAGGTTCTACATCAGTAGAGAAAAAAGCTAAGTAACATTGATATTTAGAAGAGAAGTTCTCATAAGACAGATATTTGGACAGTGCATATTTGACACTATTATGAACACTTAAGGACACAAAGTCCTTCATCCATCCTGGATGATGTGTTCCTCTAGTAGACTTCCTGGTTGCAGCTGGCATGCTAGCTGATGGAGAAAGTTGTTGTTGCTCCTCCTGGATAAGTGGAAGGTGTTGTTGCTCCTCCTAAATGAGTGGAGGTGATGCTGCACCCTCAACAAGCTCAGTAGGACCTCTGGTAAGCTCAGTAGATGCTACCTCAGGTTGATGAGGAAGTGCAGGGAAATCTAACTGATTGACCTCTTCACATACATCAACTTGTGGTGGTGCCAGAAACAAGCTCTGAGAGGTTGAAGTAACCTTGAAAGGGAATACATCCTCCCTGAATGTAACATCCCTGTTAACAAATAACAACTTGTTAGTTAGATCATACAACAAATACCCTTTCTGAGTTTCAGAATAGCCCATATGAACTGATAGTCTGGTTCTAGGCATTAGTTTGTCACTTTCATTAACAATTTTGGCATAACATAGACATCCCAACACTCTTAAATGTACAAGTGATGGTTTTCTCCCATGTAACTTTTCATAAGGAGATAACTGATTCAAAACAGTAGATGACATCCTATTAAGTAAATACATAGTTGCTTTAACACATAAACCCTAAAACCTTAGAGGAATGTTAGCTTGAAATCTGACAGCTCTTGTTATTTCTAGAATGTGTCTGTCTTTTCTTTCTACTATGCAATTTTGTTGAGGTGAATAAGCACAAGAACTTTGATGTATTATTCCAAGATTTGAGAACAAATCAGTTGTTAGACTATTAAGGAATTCAGTGCCATTATCACTCCTTACAGTTTGAATACATGTATTGTATTGAGTTTGAACATAAGTTATGAATTGTTTGAGCACAACAATAATATCAGATTTCAACTTAAGCAAGAATATCCATGTCATTCTAGTGAAGTCATCAACAATAGTTAAAAAGAACTTGCAACCATCATAAGTAGCTACTTTGTAAGGTCCCCATAGATCCATACGAACAAGTTCAAAAGCTTTATTACTGATAGTAACACTAACAGGAAAAGATAGTCTTGTTTGTCTAGCACAAAGACATACACTACATTTATTGATCATATCAAGTATTTATGACTTATTTCCAGGAAACAATATATGTAAATTTCTATAAGGAATATGTCCTAATCTCTTATGCCATAGAGAAATATTTTCCTTGTCTTTATAAGTCCTGAAAGTGAACACAAATCCATTTTCAGCTCTTTTCCTTCCAGGTAATCTCTGACTTATTAAGAAGTAGAGACCTTCTCTTTCTCTACCAATCTCCTTCACCTTCCCATTGAAGAGATCCTGAAACAGACAAAAGTTAGGAAAGAAGGTGGCTGAACATTTCAACTGTCTAGTTGCTTTGGAAACAGACAGTAAATTATACTTAAACTGAGGAATATGTAGCACATTTTGCAAAGTGCTATTATGAGAAATATCACTGGTGCCAATGTGCTTCACATGAGACACATCACCATTTGGTAAAAATACTCTTTTAGGCTTCTCAGGCTGGGCCATTGAACATTTGTTCAACAACTCAGCATATGAGGCCATGTGATTAGTGGCTCCTGTATCAATGATCCATTCTGGTGGACCATTGGTAACCATTAGAGCACTAATGTTACCTGTCATATTAGCCACAACAATTGAGGAAGGAACAACAGTAGAGTTGTCTTGTTCTAGCATTTTGCAGATGTGTTCATACTGCTGCTGGTGTAAATCTAGGAGGCATCATTATCATAGTCCCTGCATTTGAAGAGACCACATCTTGCCTAGCCTGAGACACACCATAACCTGGTCCGTCATGACACACTTGATTCTGATTATTGCCTGGATCAATTGCCACCTGAGTTGGCTTAGAATCTATCCAGCTGTCTATCATAACATTGTTAGCACTGGGACCAGCTCTTCTCTATTGCTTATACCTATTATCATGATTTTTGTTATCCATTCCCTTCTTCTCAGCAAACTTAGGATCATACTTAGGATGACCAGGTGGATAGCCAATCAGCATAAAGCAATCTCTCTTAAGATGACCCTTAAGCTTACAATGATCACATATAGCATTAGGATTGTAGGTAGAGTTATAACTTTTTTTTCCTCCTTGAAATCCAGATCTAAAGTACATTGCAGCCTCTGTAACTCCTGGACCTATACCTAGTAAACCAGCATTGTTAACTGAATGTGAGATAGCCTTTTGACTCTCATCACTAACCACCATAGAGTAGGCGTGATTCGCCATAGGAAGAGGAGTCATTAGCAAAATCTGACTCCTAGCTTGGGAGTAAGACTCATTTAATCCCAGTAGGAATTGATATAGCTTTTGTCTCTGCAGATAGGTCAAGAACTCTTTTGATTGCACGCAACTACATGCAGGTGAAGGCACCATAGATTCAAACTCATCCCACATGGCTTTCAATTTTGAAAAATAGACACACACAAACTGCACACCCTGAGATATTTGGGATATTTCTTGATGCAGATTATAAGTTCTTGATCTATCAATCTTATCAAACCTTTCTTTTAGATCCTCCCAAACAACATGAGCATTTGAAGTGTAAACTACCCCCCCACCAATCAAGTTACTAGCTACAGAGTTCATTAACCAAGACTATAGCATTTACTCTTTCCCATTGTCCTCATAGCTCAACTGGGAAAAACTCTTTCTTACATGTGCCATCCACCAGTCCCAACTTGTTACGACCTAGCAGGGCAATTCTCATGGATTTACTCCATAGAATGTAATTCTCACTACCTTTTAGTTGAAAAGAGATTACAATGATCCCACTTACATCGGTTGAAGCCAAGAAAAGTGGATGATTGTGATCAATTGTCATAGCCACTTGAACTGTTGGGGTAGCCCCTTGACTGGTTGAACCATCACCAACTGCTGCAGGGGTGTTGTTCCCATTAGTATGTCCACCATTAACTCCTTCAGAAGCCATAGACGAAGATTATACCAGAAGAAATATGCGGAATTTGTCCTGATTTTGAGAATTGCTCAAGATCATTCAAGAACCCTAAGAACATAATCGAAACTAGCTGAAAGCTTTCAGCGATGCTCTGATACCATGAAGATTATTAGGAGTTCATGATTAAGAACTCCAAGATGAGAAAACAGCAAGAAGAAGAAGAGGGGGGGAGGAGGAGGAGGAAGAGGAAGAAGAAGAAGAAGAACTAGAGGAAGAAGAAGAAGAAGAACTAGAGGAAGAAGAAGAAGAAGAGGAAGAAGAAAAAGAGGAAGAAGATAGATCAATGATCAAGAGAGTAGTGAGAAGTAGTTATTATTATTATTCAGAAAGATTATCATTAATGTGAGTACAGAGGAGTATATATACAAGTATGAATTAGGGTGAGTTGAGCTAGTTTAACCTTATGTGAGTTAAGTTAACTGCGATAAGCTAACTAACTAACTGTTTTATTCCTAACCGACTGATTAACTAACTTAACTACTTTATTGACAATCCTTTTTCTCAACAGTATTATTAGTATTAAATTCTGATAAAAAATGTACTTCGAATCTAACTCAATCCCAACCTAGCTCCCCCCGCCCAACCTTATACACAAACCCTTCTAACTGGGTTGGGGGGGAGGGGGGAGGGAGAGATTCACAATATTGGGTAAACGAAGAATTGGGATGGTCTTTATCTGTGATTGCATGATAATAATAGTTATTGAGTCTAACTCGATTCCAAAAGTTAATTCAAAGGTGAGACTTATCCAAGACCATATAAACAAACCAAATCCCAATCCCACAACTAATGCGAGACAGATTCAACACTTATAAACCCAGGAACTTTAATGGTCAGTGAGTTCAGCAATATTTGAAGTCCATAAAATTAAAATTTAGAATTCGCTAGTATTTATTTGCAGAATATATATTTTATTTGAATTATCAGAAACAATTTAACATGAGTAATTTCTTTTGTTTTCTTTGAGTGAACATTGACAACTTGTTGCACTCACCTGATATAATTGGAAATAGTAATTGATACTAACATTTGATTTTGAAGAGAGTGATCTGAAAGAGAAATAACACACCAAAGCATTTATTTTGCAAAAAAACAAAAACAAAAAAACTGAAAGTCACAATATAAGGCATAATTTGAGCTTTAACATTTTTTTCTTATCACGACGATAGAATTAATAGTAACTGTATCGTCTTCGTGGTGGCGCGAACATGTCCAGACAAGCCTCTCTTCCTCGTGCCGCAATCTGAGCACTAATTTGAGCTGCAGTTATCTGTTCATGAGCTTCATTTGCTGCATTCATCATCTCCAATGTTGAATATGGATTTGTATTTGGGTTTGGATTTGGATTTGGATTTGGATTTGAATTCGGTATTGGACGCTGCTGTTTGGGGAAAACACCGACTTCAGGACTAATTATGGCACACTGCAAGTGTGACGCGAAATCACAAGCAGCGCAATAGTACAACCAATCGTCCTTGTTCATTATTACAGAGCAGATATCGCAATTATATTCGATATCCTTGTCTTCGTAAGGAGAACCAAAGTGGAGCCCCAATTGATGCGGGTGTTTATCAACAAGTATCGAACTTGGACAGGACGCACATTGCAAGTGGATATCAAATTCACAACAAGCACAGCTAAAGCAAAATCCATTGCCAGCAGAGCCACAAGCCTTGCAAGTATAGGAACGACCCGAGTAAGTCGGAGATGGGAGAAGGGTCAATGGGTGGGAAGGATGAGACGAGTGATTGAGAAAACGCGGAGTGTTGAAGCAGTTTTCGTGGAGGAAATATTGGCAGCTGTTGCAGCCGTAGAAAGGCTTGTTACTATTGTTTGGTTGCTCACAAGCATTGCAAGTGAGAGTACTTTCAGTTGGATTAATAAGTTTCAAGATGTGGGGATGGCTGAAGTGTTGTTTATCTTGAGGTGCCCCATTTGTACCCCGGTTCTGTCTTCCCATTGATTTGTTTTCCCTTGTAATTTTGTTGCTGAATAAGGGGTGTGTGCAATATTATGGATATATATTGGAGAGTTAGCTAGCTAGCTGCAAGTGATATACATTTATAGATATTTTAATTCAACTATACGAATACAATAACTTGGCCACGTTGTTTCCTTTCAACGACTTTGCTTCCATATTTTCCTTTTCTTTTACTAAGTCGTCTCCGACAATAACAATTTGGCCAATTGGTATGCAAAAGTATATTTTAACGTCTGTAACATATTGACTGACAAGCTGTTATCCATTGGCTATACGTAGTACTAAAATGGCGCCGAGCATCTTCGTGTTTTGACTTTGACTAATATGGCACCAAGCATCTTCGTATTCACAAATCAACTGTGGTGAGGTTCATGGAATTTTCGGTTGACATTTTGCTCTTGCAAGTTGGTATTTCATCAATCATCTTCGTAGTGCTGGTCGACTAATGGTGCATTTAGAGCTTGTTCCAATCTGTATCAGATATTGGACTCTCATTATTGCAGCGTCTTAATTAATACTAATTAGCTTGCTAGATGAACAATCATATGTCTGTTTGATTCTCTTCCTTCGGTCATGTTAGGACCGAAATAATAAGGTGTCATGCGGAAGCTAACAAAGCAAACCTCGAAAGAGGTTAAATAAGAAGACAAACGAGAAATATATCAAAGAGACACAATAATTTAATGTGGTTCGGTCAATCAACCTACATCCACAAAAATAGATGAGCAATCCACTATATAAAAGAGAGTACAAATTAAATATCGAAAGAAATAACCTCACAAAATTCTCTCATAATAAAAGAGGTTCACACAAATGTCTCACAATTTCTCCCCCTAAGCAAAACTCTCAAAACCTTTAGACTACATTTTGGATGCTAGCAAAAGTTAGAAGGAATGAGTCTCAATTCATTGAGTCTAAGATTTTCTTACGAGAGAAAGAATTAGCCAAATATAAAATATTTTTATTTTTATTTTAAAAAAAGAAAAATTAAATTATAATAAAAAAGTCAGGATAAACACCCACCAGATTAATCGTTTTTCTAGTGTTACCATACTTTTCAAGTGGAATGTCATTTCCTTATCATATTTCACTCATATATTTTCTTAATACAAATATCGAATTTGTATAAAAAAAAGAAAAAGATTCTCTAAGGCGTCTTTTCAACTTTTTGCTAGAGGTCACCCTTAAATGGATTCTGAATTATTTATCTAGATCATATATCTATACAGACATTAGAGACTAATGAAATAAGGATTGGAGGATTCATATAAGTACTTCTGAGGCTAGGTATGATTGATATGACAAGCACTATCCTTCGTGTTAACTCTAGTTTTCTCCCTTCTACCCATCAAATTACCATAATTGTGTTATAGAGCTAGTGAATTTATTAGTCCGACTCTCAATTGTTGCGCACAAATCACCGTTGGAACAGCACTGTTGCGATGAATGGGGTTGATCAGTAAAAAAATAAGGCCTTAAAGATATACAGGGGTGAACTTGTTTAGTAATTTGTGAAATTAATCTTATTATTCGATGCCGAAGTTTAAATTTTCCTAAAATTTTCTTTTGTTCCTCCCACTTCATGATTTCAAATTTCGTTTTTTGGCCTATCTTTTATTTGAATCATTAGGAAAAAATTAAATTAACATATTGATCCTGTCCTTTCATCTTCAATCACCTTTGGGCAAGTGCATTTAGGGGTTAACTTAGGATATAATCAAATCATCTCAAGCAACTTTTTTTCACATTTTATCTTCTATGTATATCATCACTTACACCTTGTGTTGAATATGTCCAATTTAAAATGGACGTGTGATTCGATGGAATTTAATTTCAAATCATATATACATGTGCGACTAACACAATAAGAGAAAAAAAACCATACAAAATACGGACAAAAGAAGTCAAACAGTTGTAATAGATCAACATATATAGATATCGTAAGATGGAGAAACATGTCCATCAACGACAATAGACATACAAGTTAAAAGAGATTGGAGTATAACATAACAGCAAATTAAGCATTTGTTTTGCAGAAAATTAAACATGAATAATATCATAGCAGATGCATCACACATTAGATGATCATGAAAATATATAGACTCGATCAGTAGTAAATGTATCTTCGTGTTGGCCTGCCCGAGTCCAGCATATCTTCTCCTAATTGTGCTGCCATCCGACTAGCAAGTTGATATTCGAAAAAATGATCACTAGTCTCATTAACTGAATTTATCATCTCCAGTGCTGAATTTGGATTTGAATTTGAATTAATTATTCGGCTTCCCGGGTAAATAACAAGTTCAGGGCTAGCACACTGCAAGTGCGACCCGAAATCACAATCAGCGCAATAGTACAACCAAGTGTCCCTGTTCATTACCGCATCGCATACATCACAAACATATTCGATGTCCTTGTCTTCGTAAGGAGAACCGAATATGAGCTCCAATTGATGTGTACTGTGTTTTTCTACAAGTAATGAACTTGGACAAGAGGCACATTGCACGTGGATATCAAACTGGCAACGGGCACAGCTAAAGCTGAATCCGTTGCCAGCAGAGCCACAAGCGTTGCAAAGATAGGAACGAGTCGGGTAAGTTGGGATTGGGAGAAGGGTTAATGGGTGACAAGGATGAGATGAGTGATCGAGAAAACGCGGAGCGTTGAGGCAGTTTTCGTGGAGGAAATATTTGCAACTGTTGCAGCCATAGAAAGGCTTGTTATTACTATTGTTTTGTTGCTCACAAGCATTGCAAGTGAGAGTACTTTCCGTTGGATTGATAAGTTTCAAGATGTGGGGGTGGCTGAAGTGTACTTGATTGTCTTGAAACGATGTCGTACTGATCTGGTTCTTTCTTCCCATTGATTATTCCTTGTAATTTTGTTAAATAGAGTAAACTCAATGATTTACAATAATATATTCGTAATTGTATTTATAGCTATTTAATGATGATAGTAATACTGTAACTAATAACTAGGGAATGTTAAAGGTACGATGTTTCCTTCAACGACTTTTCGTTCTTTCATATTTTGTCTTGATTTCCTTAGTTGTCTTCAACGAAAATTTGGCCAATATCCATGCAAAAGTTTATTTTAACAAGTTGTATTGGCTTTTTGACTTGGACTAAAATCTTCTTCATGTTTGATTTTTTGAATTTAAAGCTTGAAGGCTTCTGCTAGCTAGTAGCCTAGTACATATAATTTTCTGATGATGTAAAAATTATTTACACTGACGATGCATATTATTTAAACTCTATATAAATAGGCTTGAGGGAGCCGGGGTTATCGAGATACGAGTGTGATTGGAATTGTGTGATATAACTAGTACTCCTACAGGCTACGGTTTTTATGCCTTAGTGTCACACTTTTTTCTACTCACTTTATATAAAAATTCATTCTTTTATAACGAGAGAAAAAAAATTAAAAATATGTTGAACTTTCACCACCACTTTCTTATAAAGGAATTTTTGATATTTTACATATATTTAGCTTATTAGGTTAAGTCCACCAATTTCGCCAAATTGATAACATGGGAAGTCAACTGTCTTAAGGTTCATGGAAGTTTCACTGTTGACTTTTAATTTGCTCTTATCAATTAATTAGTTGGCATTTGATCATTCATTATCATAATCTGCTGACTAATAATTCATTTAGACGTGTCAAAATTTGTATCAATATTTTGGACGTTGAAGTTTTGATTATTGAAACATTGAAAACGAACTTGTCAAAGGAGCAGACATATGAACTCATTATTTCGAATGTACACATTAGAAACTAATGAAGAAGAAAAACGGATTAGGAAGTTTTGACGAGCATTCTCCTTTGTTTGCACTCCAATTTCTTCTTTTCTGCCCATTGAATTAATCCCCTTTATTCATTTAGCTTTTTCTGGTTTCATCTTTTTATTTAGCCAAAATTGTATGTTTAACTCTTGTGTTATAAGGACAAAGGGGGATCTAACTCATTACAAAAGTTTTTTAGTTTTATGACTTTTTTATAAGAGATCTTTATTTTTTACACATAAAAGATTTTATTTTTACACATAAGAGATCTGACAAGACCACTTACTTAATTTCAAATTGTAAGCGGTTTTTTTTACCTCATTTGCTCTGTGGTTACAGGACTAGTGCATTTTTAATCCTAGTCTCAAATGTTGCCCATAAAGTAACCTTCCATCATTTTTATGTGCATTTTAAGGATTTCTGTTATGTTAGTTTAAAAGGTTTAAAGAAACAATCGATTAACTCGTTAGCCAATTTTCTAAATGTAAATTTTACCCGACAATATCAACTCGTTAATTCAATTTTCTGAATGTAAATTTTACCTGACAATATGAACTCGTTAATTTCAATTTTTTAAAATGTAAATTTTACCCGACAATATCAAACAATTGTAAGTAGATAAACATAGAAACTGTAAAGAAGATACACGTCCATCAACATGAACAATAGAAATACAAGAGTAGAAAGAGAATAGTGCTCCAAAAGGAAATAACATAACAGTTGCAAAGCATTTAATTTGCAGAAAATTGACATGAAATCAAATCAAATCAAATCAAATGTTATCCAGCATAGCCCGTCTTGATCGTGCTGCAATCCGAGATTCAATTTGAGCTGCTATAAGCCGCTCATGAGCATCACTAACTGCGTTTATCATCTCAACTGCTGAATCTGCATTTATATTATTTCGACGCTGCTGTGATGTTGGACTTGGATCAGGAGATGCACACTGCAAGTGTGTCCCGAAATCACAATCAGCGCAATAGTACAACGATTCGTCGTTGTCCATTATTATATTGCAGATATCACAAACAAATATGATATCCTGATCTTCATATGGAGAACCAAAGCACAGCTCCAATTCATGTGGGTGTTTGTCAATTAGTATTGACCTTGGAATTTTGAGTTCCTCCTCTTCTTTTTCATCTTTGTCGTCCTCTTCTTCTTCATCTTCCTCTTCGTCCTCAGTTTCCACTTCTTCTTCCTCTTCCTCTTCCTCTTCCGATTCTACTTCCTCTTCCTCCTCTTCTTCTTTTGCTTCCTCTTCCGATTCTACTTCCTCTTCCTCCTCTTCTTCTTTTGCTTCCTCTTCCGATTCTACTTCCTCTTCCTCCTCTTCTTCTTTTGCTTCCTCTTCCTCGTCCTCTTCTTCTTGTTTCTTGATTAGTTCCTCCTCTGTTTTCCTGATTACAATTGGATTTGCTCTTGCTTTGTTGACTGGCACTTTCGGTTCTTGTTGGCTGACGGATTTGGGGATGGCACATTCGAGATGTGCTCCAAAATCACAATCAGCGCAATAATACAACCAGTAATTAAGATCTGCATTGTCGTGACAGATATCACAAACAAAAACGGTGCTTTCATCGATCTGATCATCATCAAAAGGGGATTCAAATATGAGCTCAAGTTTATGATGATGGTGCTGGGATAACAAGACAGTTTGGGGCAAATGGGCACATTGCATGTGGGTATCAAAATCGCAATGGGTACAGCTAAAGCTAAAGCCATTGCCACCAGAGCCACAGGCATTGCAAGTAAAAGACCGACTTGAGTAAGTCGGAGTTGGGAGAAGGGTCAAGTGGTGGGATGGATGAGATGAATGATCGAGAAAACGCGGGGCATTGAGGCAGTTTTCATGAAGGAAATATTGGCAGCTGTTGCAGCCATAGAAATTAGGCTTATTAGTAATGTTTGGTTGCTCGCAAGCATTGCAAGTGAGAGTTTCACTTTCAGCTTGATTGATAAGTTTCAAGATGTGGGAGTGGCTAAAGTGTTGTTTATCTTGACATGTCCGTTTCTCCCTTCCCATTTTTTCTCGGAATTTTCAATTGTTGATGCACTTGTCAACAACTAGACATGAATATACTAGAGATCGAGCAAGTTCAATGACCAAATTAGCTAATTGGTATTCCTATTTATAGCTACTCTATTTAGTTAGTAGTACTAAGTTGGCAATGCAACGATTAAATGGTATTCATTTTTCTTGATCTCTTTAATTTTGTAATTAAGTCGTCTCCAACAACAATTTGGCCAATTGTTATTTAAAAAAAGTATAATTAGCGTATTGACTGAGTCAGCTACGAACTAATTAAAATGGGAGCATCCTTGCATTTTTCAAAGCCAGCCAGGATTTGCGAGATGGAAGGGGCGACGTTGTGCTAGTAGACTTTCATTTGCTCATTATTTTAAGAACCCCATGAAATATTATTTTTCTTCTTCTTATTCTCAGTCTGAGTAGTTCCAAATGACGACTAATATAATTTTAGCACCTGTGGCTTAATATATCATACTATATATTATACAGTATGTTCCTTCCCATAATTCCAGGGCACGGTAAAAGGATCACTTTACTTGTCGTCTTTACTTAAAATAAATGGTCTAAAATAGTTGTTATTTTTAAAAATCAAGTTATAATTAGTTGTTTATTTTCACTTTTACCCTTAGTCATAAATATGAAGAGATATTAAAAAGAGAAATATTAAATTGAGAGGAGCAATAAATAAGGATAATTTAGTTAAACTGTCCTCTAAGTAATGCTTTTTTCTTAAAGGGTATGCAAAATAATACTCTCTCCGTTCTTTTTTAGTTGTCATGTTAAGACTTTGCACAACTATTAAGAAAAATTAATTAGAAGTGTAATTTGACTCATATACTCTTTATTAGTCTTTGTCTATTTATGTTTCTTAGTTCTAGAATAATTAATGCTAAGGACAAAGTTGAAAAAAAGTAATTAATTCCTCTTGATTTTTTAAATTGACAAGTATTTTGAAACAACTATTTTTAGTATACATGACAACTAAAAAGGAACGGAGGGAGTACATGACAAGTAAAATGAACCGGAAGGAGTAATTTTTAGATTGCATGGAGGGCATTAAAGTTTCGCATGCAGCGTTACGTTAATTAGGAAATTTTTTGTGGTACTAGGAGTGCTAGTTTTTTTTTTTCTTTTCTTCATCTCTTAAACGGAGAGTCTTTACACATCACCACCAGACTATTCTTTATAATCAAACTTAACTATATCTTACTGAAACTTAATCATATTCTGCAACATTTACTCATAGAAAAACCATACATATTTTCGTTGAAAACATAATTAAGTAAATAAAATATGTTTTCTAAAAGCTGAAAGTTTTATATAATATGATCACACATCAACAAACACAAGCTTTATATCCAAAGTAATAGTAATACGAAAGACATGTTAGCTCTATTGGGATTTATAGGTGGTCGTTTGTGATATAAATAATAAGCTACGTCCATCAATTTCGGCAAATTGATAACTTGGGAGGACGAAAAAAGAAACTTGAGAAGTCAACTGTATAATGTTTATGGATGGTACGATAAAGTATAAACGAATCCACTGTTGACTTTTTCTCTGTGCAAGTTCAGATTCCCATCATTCATTATCGTTGACTATTGACTTATAAAAAGTCGTTGAAGTTTTGATTATTGCAACTAGCTTGCCAGCCGAACAGACATTTGAATACATTACTTAGATATACAAGACATTAGAAACTAATGAGAAAAAAAAAAGGATTAGAAAGCCTGTAAGTTTTGAGGCTAGGTGGGCAAAATTGCACATTTAACCCTTGTACGTGTGTTGTAGATCTATTGCATTTTTAATCCTTCTTGCAACACTGCTTTGTGGCCTTGCACTATCTCCCTGCATCCCTGTATAGTTTGTTGTGTATTGTCTCCTTCCTCCATGATCAGATGGAAATCCAATGATCTTCCAGCACTGATCCTTTGAGTGTCCCTTTTTGTGACAGAAATCACACTGGATGAAAGGTTTTTTACCTTTGTAAGGTTGTCCCCTTCCTGCCTGCATAGCTATAGGATTTGGATCTCCTCCTCCTGATGTCTTGAAAGCAGGTTCCCCTCGAACTGCTAATGCTGGATATGGACTAGATCGTTGGCTTTCATCTTTAATGATCATTGCATAAGCTTGATTCAGTGTTGGCTCAGTGGTTTTCATAAGGATCTGCCTTCTCGACTGATCATAAGAGTCATTTAGTACACTCAGAAATTGAAGCAACCTCTGTTGGAGCAAGTAGTTAACATTCCTTTTCCTTTGAACAGCCACAATCAGGTGAAGGAGTCATTGCGTCAAACTCTGCCCATAGCTCCTTCAACTTCGTGAAATAAACTGAAACTGAGTCTGTTCCCTGTGAAATAGTAGCAATCTCTTTGTGCAACTGATAGACTCGAATTCGACTTACTTTATCAAAACTTTCTCTCAGATCTTCCCATACGAGATATGCATTCGAAGCATAGACAATTCCACTCACTAAATCTTTTGAAACAATATTGATTATCCAGGAGAGCACTATTGCATTGCACGTCTCCCAGTGTTCATGTAATTCCTCCTGATAATCATCCTTCTTACAGCTTCCAGTAATGAATCCTAATTTACTTTTTGTTTGTAGAGCTAACTTCATTGATCTCTTCCACAATCCATAGTTCTCCGATCCTTTCAGCTGAATCGGAACCAACACAGATCTAGGTGTGTCTGATGGATGTAAGTACAACGGATGCGTATGCTCCATCTTCTCTTCTGCCATAGCTTTGAGAGATGCTTCTGAGCTTCGAATCGTATCACTCTGCTCTGATACCATGTCAATTTTCACCTCTACACACTTAGATATCCATGGTTTCGGCCATGGATGGAGCAAGATTAAGCTAACAAATGTAACAGTGAAAGAGAATGAAGAAGAATATGAATTGGAAAATATCTAAAAATGAATCAATTATAGTACAGTGGGAATCTTATATAGGTGCACACTCTAATGGGACAGCTGTATATTCTATCTTGACAGCTGGCTATCCTAACTAACTTTAGTCAGTTAGCTACACCTAACCTCAACTGCTATTTAACCACAGTTCTAACTAACTTACACATCAGCTTGCTAACAACTAAACTTTCACACTCCCCCTCAAGCTGTAGGGTGTAAAATGTTAAAAACACCAAGCTTGTTTAACAGAAAATTGTGATGTGCATAGCCTAGTCCTTTGGTCAACAAGTCAGTCTGTTGATCTTTAGTTCCAACATGCATTGTCTGAATGTAGCCTTTCATGATCTTGTGTCTTACAAAGTGACAGTCTATCTCTATATGCTTGGTTCTCTCATGAAAAATTGGATTTGCTGCTATCTGTAAAGCAGCTTTGCTATCATAACATAACTTTACTGGGGTCTGGATACTCACACCTAGCTCCTTGAATAATCCCAACAACCAAACAACTTCAGAAGTAGCTGCTGCAAGGCTTCTATATTCTGCTTCTGCAGAGCTCCTTGACACTGTTTGTTGTTTCTTGAATTTCCAAGATATCAACGACTCACCAAATTTCACTATAAAGCGAGTTACTGATCTTCTTGTGTTTGGGCATGAGGCCTAATCTGCATCACAGAAGCAAGTCAGAACATCCTCTCTTTTGCTACTGAGTAGAATTCCCATTCCTGGACTTTGTTTAATGTATTTCACAACCCTCAATGCTGCATTCTAATGAGACTGTTTGGGTGCCTGCATAAATTGGCTAAGTGTTTGTACTACAAACATTATATCAGGTCTTGTTACAGCCAAATAAATCAACCTCCCTATCAGTCTTTGATATTCAGTGATGTCTTCTAGCACTGCATCTCCTTTGATCCCAACATGCTTGTCTTACTCAGTTGAAGTAAATTTTTGGTTCAGATCAATGGGAGTAGACACTGGCCTGGCTCCTCCCAATCCTAAGTCAGACACCAGCTGTAGTGCATACTTTCTTTGATTCAACATTATTCCTTTAGCAGACCTCAACACTTCTATTCCCAAGAAGTATCTTAATTCTTCAAGATCCTTTACTTTGAATTTTCCTTTCAGCACCTCTTTTGTTGCATGTATAAACTACTCACTGTTTCCAGTAAACATCAAATCATCTACATAGATTAGCACTGCCACAAACTTCTTTCCTTCACTTTTAGTGAACAGAGAATAGTCATGTACACTTTGCTTATATCCTGCATTTGTCAGGGCTTCAGTGAGCTTAATGTTCCACTGTCTTGATGCTTGTTTCAATCCATACAAGGATTTCTTCAATCTGCAAACTCTTTGCTCCCCCTGTCTTTTGAAACCCTGTGGTAACTCCATATATACTTCTTCATACAAATCACCTTGTAAAAAGGCATTTGATATATGTTCCAACCTCTGCTGGCAGCCAAAGAAATAACACATCTCACAGTTACCATTTTTGCAACTGGTGAAAAGGTTTCATGAAAATCCAATCCTTCCCTCTGATTATATCCCTTTGCAACTAGTCTAGCCTTGAATCTCTCTATTTCTCCATTTGCTTTATATTTTATCTTGTATACCCACTTTGAACCTATAACAGACTTTCCCTTTGGAAGATGCACTATCTTCCATGTACTATTTTCTTCCAATGCCTTTATTTCTGATCCCATAGCTTCTACCCATCTCTGATCCTTAGATGCTTCTGCAAAATTTCTAGGCTCTGTGGGAACTGAAATATTTGACATGAAACTTCTGCAAGTTGCTGAGATCTTGTCATATGAAAGATAATCTGATAAGGGATATAACACTGTTCTATTGGCCTTCTTAGTGGTAACATAGTCCTGATGCCATAATGGCTCTCTGATGCTCCTGACAGACCTTCTAGGCTCAATAGTCTAAAGTTGTTGTGGTGCTTGGACCACATCATTGAGCTCATCCTCCACTATATCATCAGTGGCTGCTTCAATGATATCATTCTCACTGTAGGCTACATCATCAGGTCTTATAATATCTGCATCATGCACCACATCTGCATCAAGCACTACATCTTCAGAGACAAGCTCTCTATCATTCTCAAGTGTTGCATTAGTGTCATCACTTTGTGTTGTTGCTGATGGCTTTGGATACTGAAGTGCCTCATGTTCATGAGCAAAGATATTACTCCCCTTGTCATGAACTATGAGGGGCACTTCAATTGTGGAGGAGCTACTGGCAAAAGGAAACAAGTGTTCCTTAAAAATAACATCCCTGCAAACAGAAAATTGATTAGAAGAGAGATCTAAGAGCTTATAGCTTTTTTGTGTTTCTGAATATCCCAAAAACACTGAAGCTCTGGCTCTTGGTGAAATTTTTTCCCTCTTGACCAAGTTAGTTACATAGCATAAGCAACCAAACACTCTCAAGTGTGCAACATATGGTGTCCTTTTGTGCAGAACTTCATATGGAGTCTTACCCTTCAACACTTCAGTGGGAAGTCTATTGATGAGATATACTGCTGTAAGAATGCATTCACCCCAAAACTTTGAAGGCATGTTACTCTGGAACTTCAGTGCCCTAGCTGTGTCCAGTATATGTCTATGTTTTCTTTCAGCAATCCCATTTTGCTGAGGGGTATACACAGAACTACTTTGATGAACTATCCCATATGAATCAAACAATTTAGTGATTTGTTTGTTAAAAAATTCAGTGTCATTGTCTGTTCTTATTGTCTTAACTGTACAATTGAATTGTGCTTTAAGAAATAACAGAAAACTTTTCAAAACAACAATCACATCACTTTTCAATTGCAGCAAATGCACCCAAGTGTATCTGGAATTGTCATCTACAATTGTTAAGAAAAAATGCTTCCTGTCATGAGTAGGATGTTTATATGGACCCCATACATCCATATGTAAAACACATAAAGGACTTTCACTTCTAGTAGTACTTCTAGTAAAAAGTAATCTGCTTTGCTTTGCTATAGGACATACATGACAGTCATTATTCACTCCTATATCCAGCACCTTATTCAAGAGAAACTCTACATTCTTCATAGTACTCACAGAAGCATGTCCAAGCCTCCGGTGCCATAGACCTCTATCCTCTATAGCCTTTTGCTTTATTGTCTTTGAAGAAGCACTATTAACTACAACAAGTTATCCACACCTTAAGATGTACAATCCTCCATTCTCTCTACCAATCCCCCTCACCCTGCCACTCCAAAGATCCTGAAATACACAGAAATCGGGGAAGAAGTTGACAGAGCAAGAGAGTTCTCTGGTCAGTTTTGAAACAGATAAGAGATTGTACTTAAAATCAGGCACAAAAAGTACATTCTTAATATGCATATCTGATAATAAGGATGCTCTTCCAACATGTGTTACAGCTGATTTTTCTCCGGTAGGCATGCAAACTTGATCACTTCCTTTTGATACCAATTCAGTGCTACTTTCTAGCATGTCTAGACTAGATGAGATATGGTGTGATGCTCCAGAATCAACTATACATTCTACACATGGTAAATCAGTCATGAATGATACTGGTTTACCTGTCATATTGATTTGGTTACCTGTCATGTTGATTTGGTTCTCCTCCAAGCTCACTTGAGGACCTGCAGTTCCTTTGTTCAGCAATCCTAGAATCTGTCTGTATTGATCCTTAGTGAAAGGAGTGTTCCTTCTTGCAACACTGCTTTGTGGCCTTGCATTATCTCCCTGCATCCATGTATAGTTTGTTGTGTATTGTCTCCTTCCTTCATGATCAGATGGAAATCCAATGATCTTCCAGCACTGATCTTTTGAACGTCTCTTTTTGTGATAGAAATCACACTGGATGAAAGGTTTTTTACCTTTGTAAGGTTGTCCCTTCCTGCCTGCATAGCTATAGGATTTGGATCTCCTCCTCCTGATGGCTTGAAAGAAGGTTCTCCTCGAACTGCTAATGCTAGATATGGACTAGATCGTTGGCTTTCATCTTCAATGATCATTGCATAAGCTTGATTCAGTGTTGGCTCAGTGGTTTTCATAAGGATCTTCCTTCTCGACTGATCATAAGAGTCATTTAGTCCACTCAGAAATTGAAGCAACCTCTGTTGGAGCAAGTAGTTAACATATTCCTTTGCCTTTGAACAGCCACAATCAGGTGAAGGAGTCATTGCGTCAAACTCTGCCCATAGCTCCTTCAACTTCGTGAAATAAACTGAAACTGAGTTTGTTCCCTGTGAAATAGTAGCAATCTCTTTGTGCAACTGATAGACTCGAATTTGACTTACTTTATCAAAACTCTCTCAGATCTTCCCATACGAGATATGCATTCGAAGCATAGACAATTCCACTCACTAAATCTTTTGAAACAGTATTGATTATCCAGTAGAGCACTATTGCATTGCACGTCTCCCAGTGTTCATGTAATTCCTCCTGATAATCATCATTCTTACAGCTTCCAGTAATGAATTCTAATTTCCTTTTTGCTTGTAGAGCTAGCTTCATTGATCTCTTCCACAATCCATAGTTCTCCGATCCTTTCAGCTGAATCGGAACCAACACAGATCCAGGTGTGTTTGATGGATATAAGTACAACGGATGCGTATGCTCCATCTTCTCTTCTGCCATAGCTTTGAGAGATGCTTCTGAGCTTTGAATCGTATCACTCTGCTTTGATACCATGTCAATTTTCACCTCTACACACTTAGATATCCATGGTTTCAGCCATGGATGGAGCAAGCTTAAGCTAACAAATGTAACAGTGAAAGAGAATGAAGAAGAATATGAATTGGAAAATATCTAAAAATGAATCGATTGTAGTACAGTGGGAATCTTATATAAGTGCACACTCTAATGGGACAACTGTATATTCTATCTTGACAGCTGGCTATCCTAACTAACTCTAGTCAGTTAGCTACATCTAACCTCAACTGCTATTTAACCACAGTTCTAACTAACTTCCACATCAGCTTGCTAACAACTAAACTTTCACAGTAACCTTCAATTATTTTCTATTAGCGTTTAATAATTTTGTGGGGGAAGTATAAAAGGTATTTTTTGAATGAACAACTAACTCATTAATTCAATTTTCTACTTGTATGGCCTCAAGAGAACTAAGATAGTACTCTCCAGTGAAAAGTTAGGTACTTCTGTTCCACTATGAAATAACGCATTAAAAGGGAACATTAAAATTTGGAGTATACATGGAATTGCCTAGTGTAATATAATCGAACTTTTTTGTAGGGTAGCGTCGTCAGATGATTAAACTTATTGTTTGCTTAGCAACATACGATATGAAATCATGATTTCAAATCAGTGTTTGGATATGCAATTTGGAATCATGATTTGAAATATCAAATTCTCCAAAAAGCATTATTTGGGATTCCAAATCATTATTTCAATTCTTTTAAAATGTAAAACTTGACTCGTAAGTTTATATCTTGTAAAAACAAGATCCATCATTTTAAATTTTGCAAAGAAAGACTCATGCTCGACGTGAAGAGATTGTTCGTACCATGTGAAAGGATTATATTAAAGAATAACTTGTTACTACTGTTGTTGACTAGTGAATCTTTATAAAATTATGTGTATTTGAAAGTTTGTAATCACAAATATTTATTTTTAAAAGAAACGCGTAGATATGTGATTTATCAAAACGGTACTTTAGGATATTCCAATATTTTTTTATGAAATCTGGTTTGTTCATTTGGTACGATAGTATAATTAAAATTGGAGAAATTTTGATAGTCTTCACAACTTGTGGGATTTTCATATCTATGAGAAAAAAATATAACTTGAGAAATCTAAATTGCATGTTAAAAGTCAAAGCAAAACTTTAAATTCATATAAGCTAATTTCATATCGCATGTCCAAACAGGTTTTGGGCTCGGGCTCCATGTCTAGCTTTGGAAAGTAGTAGTCCTTTTTCTTTTCTTTTCTCTAAGTCACAGTTGTTTCTTTGTTTTCAAAATATAAGCTTCCTTCCTTTTAACTAATACAATGAGTTAATTCTTGAAATTTAATTTTTCACATTATTGTTGTGATCATCATCATATTCACGTTTTTTGTTTGTTGCTTCTATTATGTATTTACAGATTAGCTAGCTTAGTTTGGATGGTGCCTTCCAAATTATGGTTCAGCAAAATTATTACAGTAACATTTCACTTCAAAGCGATGGAAACAAACAAGAGATTTATTTTATTCATGTAGAAACTGAAATACAAGACACAAATTAATTGAAAACAAATAAAAATAACAAGTATCCAGTAGAATACTCGAGATGCATATAAGTCGTTCCAAACACTACCATTACGAACAAAACAACACAGATCCTAAAATAATCGACTCTCTTCTCCCTTGCAAGGTGAGTCCAGTGAGAAAAGAGTTTTATTTTATATTCCGAAAAAGAAAAGGAAACGTTTAATAATAACGATGAGTACTACGCCACATATTGGATATAGTTTGAGCGTTCATATATGCCATTTGAGTCTGAAAATTAAGCCTTGCCTGTTGTCCTTGAGCTTTGATCGTCAACATCAACAATTTCTGCTCATCAGTCATATTGTCATCTTCCTCTTCTTCTTCTTCTTCTTCTTCGTTCCCAAAGCTTGAACCATCTTCTTTTTTAACCGTTGCACATTGCAGGTGCGTGCCTAATTTACACTCAGCACAATAATAAAGCCATTTGCTATCATTGCAAAGTCCATTACAAACCTCGCAAAAGATATGAACATAATCGTCAATCGGGAATGGCCATTCATATTGGAGTGCAAGAGAGTGTTGATGATCCTCACGAGTCACATTTTCAGCCCAAGAGGTAGCACATTTAGCATGGAGACTAAAGTTGCATTCGAGGCATTCGTAGACAAAGTATTTTGGTTCTTCACCGCAAGCATTGCAGCCAAAATAAAATGAGTCTCGTTCGGGTAAAGTAGGGTACAAAATGAGAGGGTGATTAGGATGAGAATTGTGTTGTATTGTTCTTGGCAATTCGAAGCATGATTTGTGAAGGGTAAATTCACAGTTGGATTTTGTGCAATTGTAAGCAGTGCCACAAAGTTCATCCTCACAACCTGAGCAAATTATCTCATCTGTTTCTTGAACTTCACCGAGTTTCAAGACATGGGGGTGGCTAAAATGCTTCATTTTTTTTACTTTATTCGTCACACCTCTGTTTTCCTCTTCTTGATTTGTTTCCTGTATCTTGATTGGTTCAGCCTCTGTTTTCATGATTACTACTGGATTTGCTCTTGGTTTGTTGACTGGTGGTTTCGGTTCTTGTTGTCTGAGAGATTTGGAAATGGCACATTCGAGATGTGTACCAAAATCACAATCAGAACAATAATACAACCAGTTATTAACATCTGCATTGTTGTGACAGAGATCACAAACAAACACGGTGTTTTCATCAGAGTCATCATCAAAAGGGGATTCAAAAATGAGCTCAAGTTCATGATGGTGGTGCTTGGGAAGGACAACAGTTTGGGGCAAAAGGGCACATTGCATATGGATATCAAAGTCGCAACATGGACAGCTAAAGCTACAGCCATTGCCAGCAGAGCTACAAGCTTTGCAAGTATAAGAACGATTCGAGTAAGTTGGAACTGGGAGAAGGGTCAAGTGGTGGGATGGATGAGACGAGTGATTGAGAAAACGCGGGGCATTGAGGCAGTTTTCATGGAGGAAATATTGGCAGCTATTGCAGCCATAGAAATCACTAGTAATGTTTGGTTGCTCACAAACATTGCAAGTGAGTGTTTCAGGTTCAGGTGGATTGGCAATTGGTTTCAGGATGTGTGGATGGCTGAAGTGTTGTTTACCTTGACATATTTGTTTGCCTCTTCCCATTTTCCTTCGGAATTTCGTTAGTATTTCAATAAGGGGGTCCCAAATACAACTCCTTTTCAATGATCACACTAGCTAATTCATATTCATATTTATAGCTATTAATTATGAGTTTAAGTTATATATATTGATAGTTTAACTATTTTTGATACTTAATAAGTTGGCAATTAACGTGTTTCCTTCAACGAATTGGTTTACATTCTTGTTTTTAAGTCGTCTCCGAGAACAATTTGGCCAATTGCCATTCAAAAATATATTTAGGACATTGACTGACTGAAATTACTAATTATAAAATGGAGAACATCCTTGCATGTTAATGGTTTTTTGCAATTAATCATATAAGTTGTCTGGCAGGCAGGATTCCCTAGATGGAAGGGGTTGTGCTCTGCTTGTAGACTTTCATTTAATTTGCTCGTTATTTTAAGAACCCCTTGTATTGTTTGTTATTTTTCTTCATCTTATTCTCAGAGTTGCTTCTTAGAGACCAGTTCCAAATCACACCTAATATAATTTTAGCACCAGTTCTGGTTGATTTGTTAGAAGAACAAAGGTAACTTTGTTTCTTAATTTGAAGTGTTGCATGGAAGGCGTTAATTTCTCTGCCTTGAGGAAAACTTTATGGTTACTAAGACTGCTACTCCCTTCGTCCATTTTTATTTGTTCAATATTGATTTGGCACCCCCTTTAAGGTGAAATAAATAAAATGACAATTTTGCCGTATCATCTTTTAAATATAATAAATTCAATGTTTTGTGACATGATTATAGTTAATACTAAGGGTATATTAGGAACTAAGTGATAAATTTTCTCTCGATTTTCTAAACTAAAAAGTAAAAACATATGTTTTTAGTATAGTGGAAAGTGGACAAAGGGAGTAGTTTCTTTTTTCTATTGTTTTCCAAAAATTGTCATTTTCGTTAACAGTAAAATTTAGAGTGAAATATCAAAAACACACCTAAACTATTCTCTTTTTTTTTGAGTTTCATACATAAACTATTGAAAGTGTGAGTTTCATACCTAAACTATCACTCATTAGTTTGAGAAACACACTTCAACGCTGAGTGGACCAAGTGTTTGTATACAAACACATTTAGACGCGTTTGTCCATTAAATATTTTGATGATCTGGCCTTTTTAAAAAAAATTTAGTTGACACGCTATTTTTTTAAAAAAATCAATTGATTTAATTACCCTAAACTCTCCCCTTTTTCTTCATCATTTCTCAACACGATAAATATTTAATTTTAATCTAACACTAATAATTTATTTTATTTTTATCAAGGTAAAAAAAAATCACGCGGAGTGCCACGTGGAAGAATTTTTTAAATAAAAGAGAGAGTATAGTACACATACCATCAATTATTAGTTGAGGTGTGTTTCTCAAACTAATGAGTGATAGTTAGGTATAAAACTCACACTTCCAATAGTTTAGGTAAGAAACTCAAAAAAATGGGATAGTTCAGATATATTTTTTATACTTCACTCTAAAATTTATAAACAGGGGTTAAAAATAAATGGGTGATGATCAATCTTATTCATTTCTTTTTGGCTAAACCACCAAGGTGGTGGGGGATTACAAAGATATTAATTACTGAGGGAAGGGGAAAATACAAGTGAGAGGAAGATCGCTAAAGCCTTCCCCCGTGGAAATTCTAAGAAAAGAAGGCCAAAAGATTATTCATATGGTGCCTCCCACGCTTCCAAATGGACGCTTTTATAGGCCAAAAGTTGAACCATCACTTTAATGTGAAATGACTATTGTTATATTTGTGGTTTTGATGATTGACAAACTTATTCTTGATTCTAATGACTGACAAGCTCATAAAGGAACGAGAAAAGAATTAAAATGTGGTTATATGGAGATGCTGGTGATAGGGGAAACTAATAAGAGAGATATTGGTGATAGGGGGAACTGATTAGGGACCTGATACTCCTAGCTGGTAGGAGAAACTAAAGAAGGGATAAATGATGTTGATAATAGAAAAACTCTCTAAATCTGCTGCTATATTGGTTAACGGGTTGTCATCATCAAAAAGGGAGAAATTGATGTACATGTGATTTTGATGATTGACAAAACTCGTGAGGGGACCTGGAACCAGATATGTTGCCTGTAGAACTTGATCCATTACTCAGAATCAACTGTGTGTGAACTTGGCCCTTAGAGAAATCCTATTTCGTAGGGACCAGGTTCATATTATGGATGTATTCATAACCATGTTAACTGGTAACTTCTGAAGCGGATTTCTCCTGGTTCAAATATGTCAGGTGATATATGACATGGAAGCACTGAACTGGCACATGGGACATCTGTTCCTAATAATTAACAAACTGCTTGAAGGGACTTGGTACTCCAAATATATGACTACGTGGTCAACTGATGTCTGACAGAACTGCACGAGTGTGTACGAATATCTTTTGAAAAAATCTGATTCTCAAGAGAAAATATTTCTCAGAAGGATATTGTTCCATATGGACCAGATGAGGGACCAGGTCCATTAGACGTTGAACTCTCTGACAGTCAACAGTACAGCTGGCAGCTGTACTTTTTGCAGAAAAGTTGGTGTACAGCAGCAGAGGAGCAGCAGCTGTCCAATCTCGACCAATGAGAAACTTTCTAGGTTTTCCCTCCCATTTGCTCCATATATATAGATCATTATGTGGGAGGAAAACCTAGCTTTTGCACATCCTAAAATTCACATTCTTTCAGCAAAAGTCTCCATTGTTATTCAGTTCAAAGCTTCTACAACAAGGGACCTGGTCTTAGCCTACGACAGTTGCTCTTAGTTCATTGTTGTTTGAGTCTTTGTACTTTGTGCTAAATTATAAATCTACTCCTATGTTATAAAGGATAGTAGATATTGAACTTGTCTATGTTCTTAGGTTGTGTAGAATTAACTGGAGTTAGTTAGTCGTATCAACTAAGTTTAGTCAAGTTTGATTTTCATCATTTGTTTGGTGATTTCTTGGGTAGAGTTACCTAGGAGTGTCAACTAGAGGTATTTGGTAAAGAGGGCTAGAGTTAGCCAAGTTGCGGTCAACTAGAGTTAGTTGACATTGAAGACTATAATAGAGTTATTGTAGTGTTGCTCGTGTTGAAGCTATCACAAGGGAATGGGGTTAAGAGGTTAACCATAAGATTATGAGTCTGTAATCAAACCATTGCTCTTGTTTTAGTAAATTGTTATTGGTGAAAATCCTACGAGATAAGTCGTGGTTTTTTCCTCCCTTGAGCAAGGAGATTTCCACGTAAACATCGTGTGTTTCTTACCTTCTATATTGTTGTGTTTTACCTTCTGTTCGCAGCTGTTATATTCAGTCAAGGACCTGGTCCCTTGACTGATAGTGGATGCATACAAGCCAACAACTACAACATTGAAAAGGTTACCTAGTAGCACGTGTCTAGGTTCTGACGCTGAGCTCAAGGCTAACTAGAAACAGGTTAGTGCAAGGCTCGAGATTGAATATTGTTAATATCCTTGAGGATCTTTATGAGGGAGCCTCGGTCGTGAGACGGCTAGTCACCCCAATGCACTGTTGCTTCGGTCCACGCTAGAGATGATTCCTCCCAATTTCCTCGGATCATAATCATTGTCTGGCCTATTCTAGCTCTTTCACGTGTTATGGTCTGATTCGTCCTTTTACTGAACGCAATTTTCCCACATACATCTACACATGTATTAGTAATATTTTACCACCCAACTTTTCATTAAAATCAAGTTATATTTGACTCAAACTTAATTAGCTAGATCCTACGGTATTTTACTGATCATAGACAAAGGCTTCACGCTCATCACTATAATATAACTAACTTAAACTTTAAAATAAGATTGTCACACGTCAACAACCAAAAACTTTATATCCAAATTAATACAAAAAAACGTGTTAGCTATATTTGGCTTGACAAGTGGTCGTTTGTGATATGAATAAATAGAATAAATAATACTCTCTCCGTTCCATATTAGTTGGCCACTTTCTTTTTTACACGCATGTTAAGAAATCATAAATAAGAAGGTAGTTTTACTAATTCACCATTTATGAGACTTCTTTGGCACTTTACAAACAAGTTTGAACACTTTCAAAAAGAATTAATTACAAAAGTAATATGTGAAAAATTTAATTAATGTTTTCTTGATTTAGTAAAGGTGACCAACTAATATGAGATAATTATTTTTAGTATAGTGACCAACTAATATGGAATAGAGGGACGAAAAAGGAAAGGAACTCAACTGTATTCATGGATGTTACGGTAAAGTATAAATGAATCCACGGTTGACTTTTTGCTCTTTGCAAGCTCAACATTCCCATCATTCATTATTTATCATACTGCTGACTTTTCACTCATAATTCATTTAGACCTTTACTCATTTTGTGGACGTTGAAGTTTTGATTATTGCAACTAACTAATTGCCAGATGAGCAGACATTTGAATACATTATTTAAATCGTATACATTAGAAATTAATATTAAAAAAAAGGGAGTAGAAAGTCTTTTATGTTTTGAAGCTAGGGATGGTTGAAATGACGAGCACTCTCCTTTTAGTTTAACCAGCCAATAAGCTTAGTCAAACACATTCTACAACTAGAGTTCCTTTTAACTAATGATGGATGAATTTACACTTTGAATTCTATTTTTTCACATCATTGTTGTTATCATTTTGTTTATTGATTAATTAGTTGTGTATTTGTAGTTGCTGAGTAGCTAGCTTGCCTTGTTTGTATAGTGCCTACTAAATTATAGTTCAGCAAAATGGTTGCACCGCAAGCGATTGAAACAAACAAGACTTATCTTACTGATGATTGATGTAAAAATTGAAATACAAGAAACAAGTTACTGGAAAACAAATAAAAATAAGTGTAGCTCGTTACAAAGAAAATAGCACAGATATATAGGATGGAAAAGCAACTACTCCCAAAATAATCAACCAGCTTAGCTTGTAACTAGAGACGATTTCTCCTATGGCAAGACCATAAAATAAGAAAATGGTTTTTATTTTATATTCCGAAAAAGAAAACCCCTTAGTAATAACGATGAGATCCACCAAACAAATTGTTCATAAATTGGGTGTTCTGATAGCTCATTTGATTTTGAAAATTCATCCTTGCCTGATGGTCTCGAAGTTCGATCGATGCCATCATCAATCTCTCCGCATTAGTCATCTCGTCGTTTACGTGTTCATTTTCCTTCTCAAGGCTCGAACTGTCTTCCTTTTTAACCCTCACACATTTCAAGTGCGTGCCAAGTTTACACTCGGCACAATAATAAAGCCATAAGCTATCATTGCAAAGTCCATCGCACACCTTGCAATAGATATACACATGATCCTTACTAGGAAATGGCCATTGATATTGGAGTGCAAGAGAGTGTTGATGATCTTCACGAGTCACATTTTCAGCCCAAGATGTAGCACATTTAGCATGGAGACTAAAGTTGCATTCGAGGCATTCGTAGACAAAGGATTTTGGTATTTCACCACAAGCATTGCAACCGAAATAGAGTCGTCGTTCGGGTGAAGTAGGGTACAAAGTTAGAGGGTGATTTGGATGGGAATTGTGTTGTATTTTTCTTGGCAATTCGAAGCATGATTTGTGTAGGGTGAATTCACAGTTGGGTTTTGTGCAATTATAAGCAGTGCCACAAAGTTTATCCTCGCAACCTGAGCAGATTATTTCATTTGTTTCTTGTACTTCAGAGAGTTCCAAGGCATGGGAGTGGCTAAAATGCTTCATTTTTCTACCTTCACAGAGTTCCTCCTCTGTTTTCATGATTACTACTGGATTTGCTCTTGGTTTGTTGACTGGCGATTTCGGTTCTTGTTGTCTGAGAGATTTGGAATTGCCACATTCGATATGTGTACCAAAATCACAATCAGCACAATAATACAACCAGTTATTAAGATAATCTACATTGTCATGACAGATATCACAACCAAAAACGGTGCTTTCATCGGCTTCATTAAAAGGGGATTCAAATATGAGCTCAAGTTCATGATGATGGTGCTGGGGAAGGACAACAGTTTGGGGCAAAAGGGCACATTGCATATGGATATCAAAGTCGCAACAGGGACAGCTAAAGCTACAGCCATTGCCAGCAGAGCCACAAGCCTTGCAAGTATAAGAACGATTCGCGTAAGTTGGAACTGGGATAAGGGTCAAGTGGTGGCCATGAGACGCGTGATGGAGAAAACGAGGAGCGTTGAGGCAGTTTTCATGAAGGAAATAATGGCAGCTACTGCAGCCATAGAAATCACTGCTAAAGATGTTTGGTTGCTCACAAGCATTGCAAGTGAGCACTGTTTCACTTTCAGGTGGATTGTCAATTGGTTTCAATATGTGTGGATGGCTGAAGTGTTGTTTACCTTGACATATCTGTTTCCCTCTTCCCATTTCCTTGGAATTTTGTTATTTAATCAATAAGCTAAGGTTTTGAGTATAATCTAAATGATAGTATAAAATTGCATGTTAAATACAGAAATCTTGGCAAGTTGGTGACATGAAAGTCAAATATTGAGGTTCAAGGCATTTACATCTGTGGAAATTTTTAGAGGATAATGTGTTGGACTGATGACTTTGTGGTGTTACGGATTTGGATATATTTGATACGTATTTCGTAAGGGTATTGAGTGATGATAAAAAATTAATAAAATTAAAAAAAGTCAAAGATGAACATTGACTTTGGACTTTGATTGGATCAACTTGTGCCATATTTGCCATAGCAAGTTGCTTAATTAATAGACCCTACGTGCTACGTTTTCGAGCAACTTTCCTATATGGTACAGGAATACTTAGTAGGAAGAATAACTCGAACCTTTTTAACCTTTATGCGTTTTATTCAATTCACATTTATAAAATTATTTTTTGTTCTAATTACACTCCTTAAATTTGCAATTTGATAGCCTTGACTCCATAGACGTTAACGTGGCAAAGAGCGTGAAACACTCTTTAAGTGCATGGGCCTACAAAAATGAAAAATTGATTTATAAGTGGGGTATTTTCTAACTGTTAGTTGTAATGTAATCATATGTAATGATTTATTTGTTCCTAATTTGTATTTCTTCTTCATTCTTCTCTAATATACCATGCATGTTTTTTTCCCAACTTTTTGTTTTTCTAATGTCGTCTTTGCAATGCCTATTTGTTTGATCAACTGTATATTTAATTTATTTTTTGGGCCAAATTTATTTAAATTTTTTTGGCTGAAACTCTATTGTTTTTAGCCAAATTAAAAAATCTTTACCCAAAAATAATGGATTTTCAACTCCATACTTCTTTTTATTTCTTCTTTAGCTGCAATAATAAATTATTTCAAGTACATATTTCTTCCTTTTCTGTAGCTAAAATTGTATAAAGTTTAACTGAAACTCCGTTACTTTTTAGCTAAATAAAAAAGTTCAGCCTATATAAATTTCATGGTCGGTGATCTATATTAATTGTTGACTTATTTTTCAATTTACAAGAACAGTAGTTATTTTTCTTTTCTTTTTTCTAGTAGTAATTCTTCCTGTTGGTAATAAAAGTTAATTTATCATAACTACCAAAACAAAAACAAAAATATCACAGTTGTTCCTTTATTTTCAAAATATAAGCTTCCAGTTAACATCTAAAGAGTTCCTTTTAACTAATAATGAGTTAACGCTTGAAATTTAATTTTTCACATTATTGTTGTGATCATCGTCATATTATCATTTTTTGTTTATTGCTTTTAATATGTATTTTATTATAGAGTAGCTAGTTTTTTTAACATTTCTGGTTCAGCAAAATTATTAACATTCCACTTCAAAGTCCAAACAAACACGATATTTATTTTATTGATGTTAAGATTTGAAATACAAAACAAAAATTAACCAAAAACAAATAAAAAATAACAAGTATCTAGTAGAATACTCCAGGTGCATACAAGTCTTTTGAAACACTAGCGTTACTAACAAAATAACACAGATACAGAAACTCCTAAAATAATCAACTCTCTTCATGAGTTCTATTTTATATTCCGAAGAAGAAAAGTAAACGTTTAATAATAACGATGAGAGCTACGCTACATATTGCTTATAGCTTGGGTATTCATATATAGGCCATTTGAGCTTGTGATTAGGATGGGAATTGTGTTGTATTTTTCTTGGCAATTCGAAGCATGATTTGTGAAGGATGAATTCACAATTGGGTTTTGTGCATTTGTAAGAAGTGCCACAAAGTTTATCCTCACAACCTGAGCAGATTATTTCATTTGTTTTTTGAACTTCAGAGAGTTCCAAGTCATGGGGGTGGCTAAAATGCTTCATTTGTTTTACTTTATTGTCACACAATTCATGATTTCCACCAAAATGGATTTGGACTTGGATATTTTGGATTTCGACGCTGCTGTGATGTGGGAAAAACATCAGCACGGGGAGATGCACACTGCAAGTGCAACACGAAATCACAATCAGCACAATAGTACAAGGATTCGTCTGTGCCGATTATGATATTGCAGATATCACAAGAAAACTGGGTATCCTTATCTTCATAAGGAGAAGCAAAACAGAGCTCCAACTTATGTGGATGTTTATCAATTAGTATTGACCTTGGAACTTTGAGTTCCTCCTCCTCTTCTTCGTCGTCTTTTTCTTCCTGATTGGTTTCTTGTATCTTGATTGGTTCCTCCTCTGTTTTCATTATTACTACTTGATTTGCTCTTGCTTTGTTGACTGGCAGTTTCGGTGCTTGTTGACGGACAGATTTGGAAATGCCACATTCGAGATGTGCTCCAAAATCACAATCAGCACAATAATACAACCAGTAATTAAGATCTACATTGTCGCGACAGATATCACAAACAAAAACGGTGTTTTCATCATCGTTGTCATCATCAAAAGGTGATTCAAATGTGAGCTCAAGTTTATGATGATGGTGCTGGGATAGGAACACAGTTTGGGGCAAAAGAGCACATTGCATATGGATATCGAACTCGCAACGGGCACAGCTAAAGCTAAAACCATTGCCAGGAGAGCTACAAGCCTTGCAAGTATAGGAACGATTCGAGTAAGTGGGAACTGGGAGAAGGGTCAAGTGGTGGGATGGATGAGATGAATGATCGAGGAAACGCGGGGCGTTGAGGCAGTTTTCATGAAGGAAATATTGGCAGCTACTGCAGCCATAGAAGTTAGGCTTCTTAGTATTATTTGGTTGCTCACAAGCATTGCAAGTGAGTGTTTCAGGAGGATTGACAATTAGTTTCAAGATGTGAGGATGGCTGAAGTGTTGTTTGCCTTGACATGTTCGTTTCTCTCTTCCCATTATTTTTTCCTTGCAAGTTAGTTCGTAATCAATAAGGAGGGTGATCACACTAGCTAATTCGTATTGTCGTATTTATAGCTACTCTATTAACTATATCCTATGTGATAGTTAGCAGTAATAAGTTGGCAATGACTTTGTTTCCTTCAACGACTTGCTTTTCTCTTTGGCAAGTCCTCTTCAACAACAACTTGGCCAATTGCAATTTCAAACGTTTATAATTTAGCATATTGACTAGTCAGCTACGTACTAAGTATGGCAAACATCTTTGCATTCCAGAATTCACGAGATGGATGGGGCAGTTGAGGCCTCGACATTCTTGCTCGTAGACTTCCAGTTTGCTCATAAACAAACCTTATTTACTTGTAATCATCCCATATTATAAAGGAAAAAGGGTCTAAAATACCCTTGAACTATTGACCTTAGTACAAAAATACCCTCGGTTAACCTTTTGACTCTAAAATGCCTTCGACATCAATCTATTGGCCCTAAAATGCTCTTATTTTGCACGACAACATTTAAAAATATAATTAAAGGTATCATTTATTACGTGGCACGATTTTATTGGTGTATTTTATAATTAACCTAAACTAATTAAATCCCAACCCAAACCCGGATCTACCTAATAACCCGATACCCTTTGTGCCTAAAAGCCCCATTAAACTAAGACCAGAAAAATCTTGACGGCATTTTAGGGCCATTAGGTTGATGGCGTGGGTATTTTAGAGCCTGACTTGATCCTATAAATAATTTGTGTATATCTTCAGTTCATGCATACAACTTCAAGTTTACCAAATTTTTCCTTAACGAAAAACTTATCTGTATTTTACTTAAACTTAATTAGATGTATCGACATTTAACTCATAGACAGGCTTTGGGCTCATATGAGTAACATTATTCCACTAATAATACAAAATAAGGTTAGTTGTGTTTGACTTTAATAGTATATAGGTGACCCGTTGTGTAATATAAATAGGAAGTCAAATCCACGCAAATTCGGACAATTGATCGATGACTTGGGAAGTCAACTGCCACTTAAGGTTCATGGAAGTTACGGTATCAGTTCACTGTTAGATTTTTTCTCTCTTAGCAAGTTGGCCTTTGATTGGATTATTCATTAATCATTACCATACTTCTGATTAATACAAATTAATTTAGACTGGCATGTTCAAATCTGTTTCATTCTTCTGGACGTTGAAGTTTTGATTATTGCAACTTTTGAAAACTAACTTGCCGTACGAGCGAACGTGTGAATTGATTAGGAGTATTTAGAAAAAGGATTAGAAAGACTGCAGCGTTTGGTCATAAATTTCCAATCAAATGTAAATATGATTTATATGCTACAATTTCTAAAAACTAGCAAAATCATCCAATTTTACTAATTTATCTAAAACAAACAATTAAATCTACTCTAAAAGAATAATATCACATAATGGATAGGCACATAATATCATAAATTGCATTCACAGAATTACAAGAATTAAAACAACAGTTGCATTAAAGCATTTGATAGGGTTGTTTTTATAAAACCAAAAAAATGTAGTAGTAAAATTCAAAAATAAAAAAAATTCCAACAGTAAAAAGTGAGCTGAAAAATTGGTTTAGAGCACTTTTTCAAATTTAAAATCCAGCTCCAAATTACATTTTAAAAAAATTGGACAGTTTCATAACCAAACATTGATTCCAAAAAAAAAATTCTAAAAAAAGTGAATAATTATCCTCAGCTAACTGGCAGTTTCCTCCATTCTTCTACCCATCGAATACCCCTTTATTTATTTCTTTTAGCTTTTTCTACTTTCATTTTTTTTATTTTTTATGCAAAATTGCACATTTAACCCTTGTGCTATAGGGCTAGTGCATTTTTAGTCCTGGCCTCAAATCTCAATTGTCCAATTATGTTATTTAGTTTGTCTTTACAAATTTTTTGATGGAAGTATAAAGGTTCTATTTTAAAATTAAAACAAGTTAAACTAACTCGTTTATTCAATTTTCCAGTTACACCCAGTGTTTTAAAAGGCAAAGGAAGCATGAAGCAGAATGTATAACTTAACACGAAGCAAAAGCGTAATCACCTAGATATGAAATGTAAGTCTCATGAATCTGTAAATTTTTAATTTATTAGTTAATAAAATAACATAATAAAACGAAATTTTACAAACAGATTAAGGAAACTTAGAATAAAGAATTAGATTCCTTTTAATAATGATGATTTAACACTTGATTTCTAATTTTTCACATTATCATTTCTGTGATCATCATCACATTATCAATTTGTTTATTGCTTTTATTGTATACTTGTAAAGTAGCTAGCTTTATTTGTATAGTACCTTCTAAATTATGGTTCAGCAAAATGATTAAAATTCCACTTCAAGCGATCAAAATAAACACGATATTTATTTTATTAATGTAAAGACTGAAATAGTTTGGGCGTTGATATAGGCCATTTGAGCTTGAAAATTAAGCCTCGCTTGTTGTCCTTGAGCTTTGATCGTCGCCATCATCAATTTCTGCTCATTAGTCATCTCTTCCTCTTCTTCTTTATTCTCAAGGCTCGAACCGTCTTCTTTTTTAATGGTTGCACATTGCAGGTGCGTGCCTAATTTACACTCGGCACAATAGTAAAGCCAATTGCTATCATTGCAGAGTCCATTACAAAGATATGAACACAATCATCAATAGGAAATGGCCATTGATATTGTAGTGCAAGAGAGTGTCGATGATCGTCACGAGTCACATTTTCAGCCCAAGAGGTAGCACATTTAGCATGGAGACTAAAGTTACAAAATACATCGAGTCTCGTTCGGGTAAAGTAGGGTACAAAGTGAGAGGATGATTAGGATGGGAATTGTGTTGTATTTATTCGAAGCATGATTTGTGTTTGTGCATTTGTAAGAAGTGCCACAAAGTTTATTCTCACAGCCTGAGCAGATTATCTCATTTGATTGTTGAACTTCAGAGCATTCCAAGGCATGGGGGTGGCTAAAATGCTTCATTTTTTTATTAGTCAAACACTAATTAGTATATACTGTGGTTTTGAGTATAATCTAAGTGATACAACATTGCATGTTAAATACAGAAATCTTGGCAAGTTGGTGACATGTAAGTCAAATATTGAGGTTCAAGGCATTTACATCTGTGGAAATTTTTAGAGGATAATGGGTTGACTTATGACTTGCTGTGTTATGGATTTGGATATACTTGATATTTCATAAGAAAAATGAGTGATCAAAAAGTCTAAGATGAACATAGACTTTGGACTTTGATTGGATCAACTTGTGCCATATTTTGCTATAGCAAGTTGCTTAATTAATTGACCCTACGTGCTACATGTGAAAATCGAAAAAAAAAAATTAAAAAAAATCGATTTGATTGATTTGATTTGATTTTAATACTTGAAAAATTAATTTAATTAATTTGATATTTTTTTTAGAAAAAAAGTCAATTTCAAATCGAACCATGAACTTCTTGCTTTGATCTATTTTGCAGTACTACTTTAATTCTTGTTGCCAACATTTATTAGTTTTGGACCATTTTACTGGTTTTAGTTGCTAGAATTTGAGTAAATTCACCAAAGAAGTGGTTGGTGAAATGGCTCAATATCTTCCTTAGTTCATTTCAATCTTCATACATCTGTAACAGCTAATTACATTATAAAAACATATTTGGAAGGAATTATACAGTTATATAATTTATTTACATTTTTCTTATAATTTTAATATAACTATGACATATAAATTTAAAATATGATTTTCATACAACTCAAGATACAAGTAAAATATAATTTTTTTCCTTGTTTAAATTATAACGGATCACCACGTTTTTTTTTGGGGTTTAATATATACATTAGGCAAAACTTCCTTAACGGTAAGTTATGGTGGTCATCAAAATTTTTGTCTCAAATCCTAACGAATAGACAAATTTTACCTTAAAGCAAATTAAGGTGATTGTCAAAATTTTGACAACAAATCGTAACAAATCGCCAAGATCTTTTCAGCATTTATAGTTAAGGATTTTGGTGATTCATCAATGTTTAGCCAAAATACAAACAATCACCACAACTTATACTGTGTCAAAATTTCATCAACACGTCTTTGCTTCAAAATTAATTCAAATTGTTTCAAATCAACTACAAATTTGATATTTAGTCTGTCATGCTAGTCCCAACTCAAATCTTCAAAAATCAATGCACTCAATTTGTTTTCTTCTACAAACAAGCTTAATAATACTTTAACATTGATATTCTTCCAGTCTAGTCACTCAATTAATCCACTCGTGGAGTTTGGTATAGTATTAGTCTGGTAGTTGAGACTTCGCCCCCTCAACCTCTTGATCTGGAGATTTGACTTATTTTCCAAACTTTTTTCAGGCCCATAAAAAAAAAGTTACCAGCCGTCTTAGCCTTCCTTGACCAGGATAGCTCCCACAAGTTTCTTCATCCAAAATAACCACAGATGAAAAATGAATCTTCAATTTTCAACACTTTGCAACCACGTTTCCACATTTTCAGTTTACACCGCAAAGCCAACTTCCTTTTTGCAACAGTGTTTACACATTATTCTAAAGTATTTATATACACATATATAAACAATGTATCTACCTTGTGTATAAGTTTATAACACATCTCTAACTACATAAACAAACCTGTGATTTTCGATTACATATTTCGTTCAAAACCAATCCCCACGCCACCATATTATTTTAAATTTTGTAGCAACCTCCTTAGACTACCTGCAAAAAGTCTATAAACGCTCTAAATTTCTCACAAAAATAAAATTGAAATTCAAACTCATTCCTCCACGCTTGTTTAACAATGGCGGGTTACCTTTCTAATCTTATATTCATCACCCAAATCTTACAAAATCGGTACTCTAACCACTTTTTAAGCTCCAAATATAACAACAAATCGAGGTTGTTAACTAGCAATCAATAGGACTCATAATTCTAAAATTTGACTCTAAAGATATGAACTCAAAAGATTCAACAATTGAGACAATCTAATTTTTACAAATTATATAAAAAGTCGGTTATACTGGGTAAGGAAGGAAAAAAGAGGCTAAATGATAGATCTATTAACACCTGAATAGACATAATGTGCAAAAATCTCTTCCCTTCCCTTAAATTCCACATTTGTTCATTAAACCTGGGCGGTTTACCTACGCTTACGCTTGACACCCCAACTAACTTCAGGGCTTTTTTGCTTTTTGCTTTGGTTAACACGGGCAGTTGAAGAACCTTGACCCTGTTATTAAAGAGGAGCAAAGAATCACTTTGATAATCACAAAAAACAAACTTCAACAATAAATTAAGGTAACTGTTAAACCGTAAAAAAGGCCACTCTCTGAAGCGCGATGAACTTGATGCAAATATGGCTAGTTAATTAGTTCCACACGATTACTGAGGAATTTCACAAAAACTATGAAAAGCTGGAATTTATTGAATGATTGCAGTAGATACAAATGAGAGAGAGGGAATTTGAGTTAAGAAACTCCTTCATTCAGCTTAGCTTCCAATTTCCTAAGTCAACAAGCTAACAAAAGAGATCTATCTGCTTCCACTAAAATTCGGAAGCCTAGACCCTATATAGATCGGCAACATGATCCCAGGTAGCAGGCTCGAAGTTTAAAAAATGGCGGTCTAGTGCACTAAGCTTCCCCTATGCACAAGGTCCGGGGAAGGGCTTGACCACAAGGGTGTATTGTACACAGTCTTACCCCGCATTTCTGTAAAAGATTGTTTCCACAACTCGAACCTGTGACCTCCTGATCACATGGCAATAACTTTACCAGTTACGTCAAGACTCTCCTTTAATCATGGTCGGAGTTTTTAATTGATACCAAATAAGTAAACCTAAAGAAATCAACAATCTTCCCTCCATGAGAAGTTGACAATTTTTGGTCATTGTTCAACTATGTCTCAGTCCCAAATAGGTTAAAGTCAGCTATAAGAATGCTCATTATTCCATTTAAGCTCATGTCATGTCATCATTATACCAAACAAAAATAGAAGTGTAAATAAGTTAAATATATGTAATAATAATAATAATAATAATAATAATAGTAGTCCTATAACAAGACTCAGACCTATTCCCAGCTAACAGATATCACCTCTGTGGATCTTTTTCCTCCATTATGTCATATATTTTTAGCTAAGTTTGCATTGATGTCATCATCACAATTCGTGTTCATTGTTCAATACAGAAAAAGAAAATTAGGAAAGAGAAAAGAAAAGAAAAAGAAACGTAATGAAGGGCTAATCAGCATATAAAACAATATACACATATAACAAGTGTAGTAGTATTGTATCACTGATTATATAGCAAACTAAATTAGCAAATATTGGCCGTAAGAAGTTTCAACCAGAAACAATACTGGCAACCTGGGATACACCACGATTAATGGTGTTCCCAAACCATGAGTTCCCATTAGTTCATATATTTCATAATGGCAAGTGGCATAGACCAAGAACGGTGTTCCAGAACCATGAGTCATGGATGTGTGTTTTCTGTTACTAACCATACCTTATAACCCATATACTTTATTAAAAATCATATTTTTCTCATGACAGATGGCAGTCCATAGATTGACATATATACAAGAGTCTCTTATGTTCTTCTAAATGGCAGAATAGAATGAGTAAGTCACCAATTGGATGCTGATGCTCCCTTTTCTGTAATATTATATCTTCACGCCATTAGTTGGTTATTTAATATGTAACAGTTACTTAATTTGCACACAGCAGTGCCATGACGTGAAGACTGTGATTGGAAAAGGGTTGGAGGTCAATTGATCACATCGATGAGACTCAATACCACTAAATCAAAGATCAGGCAGCATGGCAGAAAAGGAAGAATACCTGTTGCATTGTGACCATTAAAGAAGCCACCATCTGATCTTGGATCCTTTTGTCAATTTCTACTCGCATTTGTCTACGCTCCTCTTCCATCTGAGCTTGAAACATTTTGTCCATTTCAGCTCGCATTTGTTCACGTTCCTCTTGCAACTTCCGATCCATGTCAGCTTGCATCTCTTGACGCACACTTTTTATTGCAGAAGACAGGTCAGATTCTAAGTTTGCAAGTTGCATGAGGCTCTGTTTTAGAGGCTTCTTTCCATAACCTTTTCCACGAACATAACCTGTTCTCTCGCCAAGTATAGTAGCTAAAATCTCATCTCCAGTCATTGGATTCTCGTTTAGTTCATATTGTTGTTGAGCCACAAGTTCCTGGATCTGGCCCTGCAGTTATGCAAAACCATTTATACTAACATATAATAATAAATAATATAAATAAATCAATAAATAACAAGCCAATGATTATGGAAAATTACGTAGATTTGTTGAGATTGTTGATCTGACCACAAAAGCTCTCCTTTATCATTCTTACGTGTATGTTGGAGCTCCCAGACACGATCTGGTGGTGCCTTTTCTCCAGTAAGAGGATCTCTCTACAATATATTTCAGATGAGGAAAACACATGTGAGCACATAAAATGACACAAATAAATAACAAAAGTATATGATGATTGGAATAAATGCATTTTCACCGTGGATTCCTCTACTTCTGCAAAAGACTTTGAACCACATGAATGCTTTACTATTTGCTTTTTCCTGTTTATTTTATTTCTCTCGCTTTTAGCCTGCAATTAAGTCAAATAGATTAAGACACCAATACTAAAATGATAATTTATCAAACATACTTTTATAAGTTACCTTGAATGCCTGGCTTCCAAAATATTGTATCAGAAATTTCCAATCCTCAGGAATAACATCTTTTGGCGGATGGGACAGTCTCTCCTCATCAGTATTATAACGCGAGTATTCAGCATGCAACCGAGTCTTCCACGTTCTAAAAAGCCTTTTCATAGTGCTAGCCACAAAACCTAGCAACACTTGCTCTCCCCTACCACCACCTACTTCAAATTTCTCCTGAAAACACATATGTAAAAGTTATACTCCCCCTGTCCCAATGTGACACTCTTTCCTTTTCCGTCAATCCCAAAAAAGTGACAGTTTTCTATATTTAGTAACAATTTAACTTTAAACTTCTCATTTTACCCTAATGAGATTGATTTAGAGCCATACAAATATTTATGGCTTGTTTTAAACCACAAGTTTCAAAAGTCTTTCTTTCATTCTTAAACTTCGTGTCCTGTCAAATATGTTAGTTTCCTTTGGGAAAATACAAGAGCGAAATAATCAACCTATTGATATTGGAAGACCCACCGGATTCTTCCCATGTATCATTTTTGGGTCCAAAGGAATTCATAAGTATAGGAAGAAGCCCATATGTTAGTTTGGTTGCTTCCTACGCACTCAAAGAACCAGGTTCTTTGAGCAACTATGCAAAAAGATAAAGTGCGGAAAGTAAATCAACACAAGTATTTAACGTGGAAAACTCCTTTTCCTCAAGAGTCAAAAATTACGATCCAACTCTCTACTACAGTTTAACGTTTACAACCGCCCTTGTAACACCTCAGGAATTGTTCCGAACAATCCCATCTCCTCTACCCTTTTTACAATTCACCCTTTACAACTCAAGACAACACCTACTACAATCTAAAAGAATATAATCAAAATCCTGCCTTGGAACCACTCCAAGAAACTATTACAAACTAAAGAACTGTATGGATAAAAATTGATAGGAAAAGGTTCTATGTTGTAGTAGCAGCTTCCTCAGGTAGAAGAGAGAACACTCTGAGCACTCCGTCTTTGGTTGTGGTCAAACTCCAAAGTTTGGTTGACGTGTTATTTATATAGGAGTAAGTCATCGCCTTCCAATTCTCTAATTCAAGTTAAATTTGATTTAAGAGTTGCCAAAAATTTGATTCATAATTTGACTTGGTCTTCCTCTTCTTGACGCATTGGGCTTCCTCGACTCCTTGTTTGAAATTAATTCTATGTGCAACTTTAAGGTAACTTTCCTTGTATAGCTCCTTCCAGTTCCTTGTAGAATTACAATTCTTCCGTATTGTAATTCTTCATGGAAATCTAGTGCATACGTAAACAGTCTCAATCTTCTTTCTTCGACAGTCTCCTTCTATGCTCAAAGGAACAGGTTCTCTGATGAGTTCTTTTGACAGTGTTGCTTTGTGTGTCCCTTCTTTAGAGATCTGTGAGGACCTGGTTCTTGATACTTCTATTTTTCTTCTTCAACATGTGACACCACTTATACACAGTTTGTCAATCATCAAAACTTCAACATAGCTTCACAAGATCTTGAATGTAAATTCAGAGATCGTTGTGTTTCAACAGATTCTCCTTTTTGATGATGACAAACCCATAGTAGCTTCATAAGACTTTGTCTGCACTCCTGTAATATCTCCAATCTTCATAAGCTCTTGAAGTGCATATTCCCCCTTTATGTTAGCTTCGATGTTGACAATCTTATTCTTTAAAAGCAGACCTGTGTTGTTCAACGCTTACAGCTTCATGTCGATACAACTGGATTACTACACAAGGTTTCTAAGCTTGTAGTAGTTCCCCCTCGAACTCAACAAGGTTTGCAAGTTTCCTGAGTCAGTAGGCATTTAGCAACTTTAGCCTCTTCTAGCTTGTACAAGATCTTGAATGTAAATTCAGAGATCGTTGTGTTTCAACATATTCCTCCTTTTTGATGAAGCTTGTAGTAGTTCCCCCTCGAACTCAACAAGGTTTGCAAGTTTCCTGAGTCAGTAGGCATTTAGCAACTTTAGCCTCTTCTAGCTTGTACAAGATCTTGAATGTAAATTCAGAGATCGTTGTGTTTCAACAAATTCCTCCTTTTTGATGATGACAAACCCATAGTAGCTTCATAAGACTTTGTCGGCACTCCGTAATATCTCCAATCTTCATAAGCTCTTGAAGTGCATATTCCCCCTTTATGTTAGCTTCGATGTTGACAATCTTATTCTTTAAAAGCAGACCTGTGTTGTTCAACACTTACAGCTTCATGTCGATAAAACTGGCTTACTACACAAGGTTTCTAAGCTTGTAGTAGTTCCCCCTCGAACTCAACAAGGTTTGCAAGTTTCCTGAGTCAGTAGGCATTTAGCAACTTTAGCCTCTTCTAGCTTGTACAAGATCTTGAATGTAAATTCAGAGATCGTTGTGTTTCAACAGATTCCTCCTTTTTGATGATGACAAACCCATAGTAGCTTCATAAGACTTTGTCTGCACTTCTGTAATATCTCCAATCTTCATAAGCTCTTGAAGTGCATATTCCCCCTTTATGTTAGCTTCGTACAATCTTATTCTTTAAAAGCAGACCTGTGTTGTTCAACACTTACAGCTTCATGTCGATACAACTAGCTTACTACACAAGGTTTCTAAGCTTGTAGTAGTTCCCCCTCGAACTCAACAAGGTTTGCAAGTTTCCTGAGCCAGTAGGCATTTAGCAACTTTAGCCTCTTCTAGCTTGTACAAGTAGCTAGGTTGCAATACAAAGCAAGAGTTGTGGTCTCAATTGAAAAGTTATAGGGTCTTAATTTCCCTTCTTTGCAGCTCAGTAGATGGCTAGGTTTGAGAACCTGATCATAACCATACTTCCTTTTCAAGAAAACACCCTCGTGTATGTCTCCTATCAAAAACAACCTCAACTTCTGCATAAGGACCACGTTCTTAAAAAATACAGCTTTTCTTCAAGTGGTTAGTTATATGGTGCAATGGCAGCTTTCTTTATTTATGAACCTTTTCTTCATAGGCTCTTCTCAGGACATCTTCTTCAACCTTCAATATACTCATTGCTTCAAGCAAAACTAGGTTCATTTATAAATAAGAACATGTTTCTTTACATATTATCCTATAGCATATGAGTACATTGGGTTAATCTGGAGCTCAAACGGGAACAAAAACTGAAATAGAACAATTCCAAAACTTTCCCCTTTTGGCATCATCAAAAAGTGAGTGTCAAGTAGAAGTCTTTGTGAACATGACAGTGTAAATTTCCAGCTCAAGAACTCATCAAGCATAACATACAAATTTTGGTTGACGTGTTGTTTATATAGGTGTAAGTCACCGCCTTCCAATTCTCCAATCCAAGTTAGATTTGGTTCAAGACTTGTCAAGAATTTAATCCTAATTTGACTGTCTTCCTCTTATTGACGCTCATAGGGCTTCCTCCACTTCTTATATGAAATTAATTCCATGTACAACTTTATGGTAACTTTCTTTGTATAGCTCCTTCCAGTTCCGTGTAGAATTACAATTCTCCCATATTGTAATACTTCATGGAAATCTGACGGCCACGTAAACAGTCTCAATCTTCTTTCTTCGACAGTCTCCTTCTCTGCTCAAAGGAACAGGTTCTCTGAAATGAATTCCTTTGATAGTGTTGTTTTGTGTGTTCCTACTTTAGAGATCTGTAAGGACCTGGTTCTTGATACTTCTATCTTTCTTCTTCAACATGTGAACACCACTTATACACAGTTTGTCAATCATCAAAACCTCAACATAGCTTCACAAGATCTTGAATATAGATTCAGAGATCAATGTTTTTCAACAAATTACCATCACATAAATTGGGAGGGAGGGAGTAACTATTTTTTTAGAAGGTAAGATGATTTTATATAGAAAATAGCACAAAGAAAGTTATAAATGTTACCCTAGCTACAAAAATGATGCAAGATATCTAAACGTCAAACATTGACAATAATGTATTACCTTCACCTTCAGCCACATTGTTTCTCCATGTTTTGCAAAAATTTCTGCCCAATCACCATCTCTAAACGAGATAGTGCTCCTCATGATCAAGCCACAATAATTGACAATATCTCTAGCCCCGGGACCTACAACTCTATCAATGTCATCCGGAATGTAAACTGTGATTTTGCTACCGTACTTAGTTTTCATTTCCACGTTTATGGATCTATATTTTCCTCTGCCTTTCTTAGATTTGCTGCAACAAACTGTAAAGCAATAAATATAGGACAATTAGAAAACATTACAGGACGAGATACTATAGAGATTACAAAAAAAGAAACGAAAAACAACTGAAAAAAAAAAATTAACTTATTTTTTTTTGATGACCCAAAAAAAAAAAAATTAACTTCTTTATATCTAAGCTAAACCAAATGATACTTATTTTTGGTTGAATCATTTCCAGTGCAGCAGTGTGCATCTGGAACTGCTCATAAACTAATAGCGCTACTAGCTGAAAAAGGGAAAATATATCAGCGACACCTTTCATAACAATTACAGAGCAATCCAACAGAGATATGGCTGGAAAGAATTATACGAGGATCTTGAAGGAATACTTTCAAGAGATGGTTGTTCTCGTGTAAGGGATAGTGATATATCCAGATATCCTTTAATTTGAGGGTTAATGTATTAACAATTTCAACAAAATGATGACACAAATATATAGTTCTTCTTTTCATGGTTGTCATTGTTATAGAAATGGTGTATAGCTCATCCTGTTGACAGCAAATAACAAGAAGAAACTTGCTTATTACAAGAAATCAAGTTTTATGCCAGTACACAGCACATGAGTAGATTACAGCATCAACAAGCACAAATTTCAGAGAAGATATTGCTAACTTCTTTGTCACTATGTGAATGGTAAGTTTAACACTATACTGCTATAGATGGACGACCTGAGAAGGAACAACTCTTACTTGATGGCGATTTGGCAATGATTAAGAGACCTCAACTTTTGCAATAATTTGAGGAGGTCCTTCAGTTGTTTGATTAGCTAGGCTTCTGTCACTACCCAACTGATGAATAACATGTCTATCTTTTTGTAACTTCCAGTACTATTACACACAAGCTTTGGTAGCTAGCTCCGTCATTTCCAGAAGCATAGTCAATATCTCCAAAAAAAAGTTGGATGTAGTAGTTTGGCAGAATCCCAATGTTATCTGGTCGAAACCTGACCCATCCTACCCCAGATTTCATTGCATCTATATATGTTGGTGCATTGTCATTATAGATATTCAAGGGGTTGTCTCATAATGGAACAAAAGTAGGCCATGTCAATTACAGAGACCACGCAAGATGGTGGTGATGATGAAAACTTACACATCAGAAGCTAGATGTGAAGTCCATGGGACACTTACGTAGGCACAGTATAAATAAATGAGGTTAGAGGGTAATAATCATTGGACATTATTATATTAAAATAGAGAAGGGTAGAGTGGCGGACCCATTACTAACCGAGTTTCGAACCGTGAACCACTGGCTCGGGTGGATTTCTCAGTTATCAAAAAAAATCGGTACATTTACAGCCTTGAAGATTCTTGTTGAAACGAAGAAAGAAAAAGACAGCATCTCTCATTAAAACATAACTGAATAACAATATAAGTGCATAACAGAAGCTACAAAGTTGGACAAGGGCGTCGAGCAAACAACAACATACTAAATCAAGCTACAAGAATCTGTCTTTGAAAAAACAAAATGAACAATACAAGTTAAAATTGCATAATAATTTTCCAAAGTACATGAGAGAAGAGGGAAAGAGACCACTTATAAGTATTGAAATGCGAGAAAACTAACCTTCATCACGATTTAAATTCTCTGAAGAGGGACGTACACTTCCTTCCATATTCCTTGACAATTGTAACCCCGACAATGGTCTTTGACTTGTTCCAGGGCTCCTTAAGTCTGGCGAAGTCAACTGAGTTGCTTCAGGAATCCCTGTTGGTTGTGCTTGTGGCTGAGATGCTTGATCAAGTGTAGGTCTATATGGTGGATTAACATTTACCGATGACGCCACTGCAAAATTATCACGTACTCCTTCAATATTACCACGCCCACGACCCCTTCCACCTCGCCGGCCTCTACCTCTACCTCGCACAAATCTTGCCATTTCTGCAACATCACATAAAAAGTATATAAGGATACAAAAAATATTATATAGTATTGAAAGAAAAATAACATATAAAATAATGAGATGTGGACCCCAAGGACGCTTGATGTGCCTTATTCTAAGAACCCAATAATCAGACAGCAGAAACAGTAAGGCTAAAAATATTGACAAACAAGTTAAGTCCATCGGAAAATTCATAGGCCCAACACATTTCTGGCAATTGAGAACGGATAAGTGTATGCATTGAGGCCAAAGTCCTTCCTAGAGACGAGGCAAACGGTTCACTGATATGTTGCGAACTCTTCAAAATGCCAACGTGTGCGTGTCAGATCCTCCAAAAGTGGTGCATTTTCGGAATATCCGACACATGTGCAGCAACATTTTGGAGAATCCTAGCAAGATATTTCACTCAGCCTCATGTTTCTGTTGTTTGGCTGAACTTGAATGAAATCTCCAATGACCTCTGTAAAGGAGACCGACGATTGATACACGCTATTCAAAGAGTAAACAGAATAACATAATATCGATTTCTGAAAATCTTATTCAGAATATGGACTAGCTGTTATTAGGTTAATGCCCCTTATTGCAATTGTTGACTAGTTCTGTTAGTATCCTGCTTTATATAACTTATAATCACGCGTCCAACTGCAACAAGATTATTTTTTTATCCTTTGCAAGTTTACAAAGGCCAGGTCCCTTTGTAGCCAAAGTTGGTGTCTTAGAGCCATTTCTGGTCTTTCTAATGCTGTCACGTGACGAACTTCTAAGACCCAGAGAGAAGATTTACCAGAAGGCGCATAGACTAACTCAATAGCAGTTCCGGAACAACTGCTAGTAGATGTTATCTGCTGGAGTGCTGGTAATCTGTGGACTAAAATATGTGAAACTAAATAGGAAACTACTATGTCAAGGAAAACATAGTATCCTCGTAGTTGGAATACTATATTCCATGACAAAGGAAATTACTTCATTTCTTCTGCTGCTTAAGCGATGGGGTAGAAGAAGTCTAAGCCAAACAGTCTTCCCATGCAACACAAATGCATGAGAATGTGGGAGATACAGTGAAAGTTACATCCAGACAAAGATAAGATCGGAGAGATCACTGAAATTATCAAGCACAACAGCAAAGTCATAGTAAGAGACGTGAACTTGAAAACCAAGCATGTGAAGAGTAGCATGAGAATGAATGGGGCTAAATAATCAAGGTGTTTGACTTCCTTCTCACTGTTTCCAAAGTCCAAACTGCCTGAAAGTTATCTTCAGTTTCTCTTTTGTTATGGCTAGTATAAATTAATCAGTCCTTGTGAACAAGTAACTGTTCAAGAGTGGTGCTTTCAGATTCAAGCTCCTAGTACCAGCTTAAACGTCATGCTTTACTCAAAAGAGCAGAAGGTAGCCAGTCGGGTGGGACATAAAACGCTTTAGCTGAAGACAATTTTCAGAAAGCAAAATGCTGTTTCAACATAGTTAATAAAGCAATAAGTAAATTTTATTTGGGAATAGAAGATCAGTGAGATTATTGATGACATAAATGTCTGGGTTGTAGTCATTTGATCACTGAGTGTTGCCTACCGATCATAGAATAGCATTCTTCTCCTTCATCTGGGACAGATTTGACTGAAGAGGATAGAGTTCGCTGTACCATCCTTTTTTTGTTTGTATACGTCTTCATTCATTTAGAAAGTCCCAAAACTTCCTTTTTGGTTTTAGTATTTCATCAGATTAAAATATTTTCATTGTTTAGCTAAAAGTTCACTTTTATGTTTTGGAACTGGAAACATAACACAGTGTGTGGGGTGAGAGAGTTTAGCTAAAAATTTACTCTTTATATCAATCAAACATACATAATTAGTCCTATTTAATAGATATTCAGAGAAGAATATAGCAACCCAATTTGCTCAAGCAATTCTAAGCAATATTCTGGAATCGTGACAGCGAAAAGGGTGCTTATTTTCAAGAGAGAAAAACAAGCAAGGATCGGCACCAATCGAAATTTATTGATTTTTATTTGGCTCTGGAACTGTCAGTGAATCGGCTCCATTTGCTTAAATGGGGACTAATGAGGGTCAAGGTTTCTTGAAGCAATAGCCCTCCAATTGAGGGTTAGGGTTGCCAACACTCAGCGAGACTTGGCACTAAATTCTCAGAACTCAGCGTGGGTTTTGTTCGAGAAGCCCAATTCAAAATAAGTATCGCAAGAAATTGCTGAAAATTTGTGCATAGTAGAAGAATAACCAATAAGATGAAAGTAGAGGAATGAAGTTGTAGTTCATTTTTGTGCACATGTAGGAGATCCTTCAGTTGTTTAATTAGCTAGGCTTCTGTTACTACCCAACTGATAACTAACGTGTCTATATTTTTGTAACTTCCAGTACTATTGCACACAAGCTTCGGTAGCTAGCTCCGTGATTTCTCCCAGCAGCATAGTCAATATCTCCAAAAGAAAAAATTGGATGTAGTAGTTCGGCAGAATCCCAATGCTATCTGGTGCCTGAACCATCCTACCCCATATTTCGTTGCATCTATATACGTGCATTGCATTGTCATTATAGATATTCAAGTGTTGTCTCATAATGGAACAAAAGTCAACCATGCCAATTACAAAGGCTATGCAAGATGATGAAGATGATGAAGAAAACTTACACATCAGAAACTAGATGAGAAGTCAAGGGACACTTAAGTAGGCACAGTATAAGTAAATGAGATAAGAGGGTAATAATCTTTGTAATATTATATTTAAATGGAGAAGGGTAGAGTCGCAGACCCATTAATAGCCGAGTTTCGAACCGTGAACCACTGGCTCGCGTGGATTTCTCAGTTATCAAAAAAAATTGGAACATTATACAGCCCTGAAGATTCTTGTTGAAACGAAGAAAAAAAAAGACAGCATAATCTCATCAAAACATAACTGAACAACAATATAAGTACATAATAGACGCTACAAAGTTGGACAAGGGCGTCGAGAGAACAACAACAGAATACTAAAATCAAGTTCTGTCTTTCAAAAAAACTCAATGAACAATACAAGTTAAAATTGCATAATAATTTTCCAAAGTACATAAGAGAAGAGGGAAAGAGACCACCTATATTGAAATAAGAGAAAACTAACCTTCACCATTATTTAAATTCTCTGAAGAGGGACGTACACTTCCTTCCATATTCCTTGATAATTGTGACCCCGAAAATGGTCTTTGACTTGTTCCAGGGCTCCTTAAGTCTGGAGAAGTCAACTGAGTTGCTTCAGGAATCCCTGTTGGTTGTGCTTGTGGCTGAGATGCTTGATCAAGTGTAGGTCTACATGGTGGATTAATATTTACGGATGATGCCACTTCAAAATTATCAAGTACTCCTTCAATATTACCATGCCCGCGGCCCCTTCCACCTCGTCGACCTCTACCTCTACCTCGTGCAAATCTTGCCATTTCTGCAACATCACATAAAAAGTATATAAAGATCTAAACAAAATTATATAGTATTGAAAGAATAAAAATATAAAATAATGAGATGTGGACCCCAAGGACGCTTGATGTGCCTTACACTAAGAACCCAATAATCAGTCAGCAGAAACAAGTAAGGCTAAAAATATTGACAAACAAGTTAAGCCCATCGGAAAATTCATAGGGACAACACATTTCTGGCAATTGAGATCGAATAAAAGTATGCATTGAGGCCAAAGTCCTTCCAAGAGACGAGACAAATGGTTCACTGATATGTTGCCGAACTCTTCAAAAATGCCTACGGGTTCGTGTTGGATCCTCCAAAAGTTGTGCATTTTCGGAGAACTCGACAAAGGTACAGCAACATTTTGGAGAATCCGAGCAAGATATTTCACTCAGGCTCATGTTTCTAATAGTTTCCTGAACTTGAATAAAATCTCCATGCCCTTTGTAAAGGAGACAGTCGATTGAGTCACGTTATCCAAAAGAGTAAACAGAATAACATAATATTGATTTCTGAAAATCTTATTCAGAATATAGACTTGCTGTTATTAGGTTAATGCCCCTTATTGCAATTGTTTACTAGTTCTCTGTTATTATCCTGCTTTATATGACTTATAATATCACGCGTCCAACTGCAACAAGATTAATCTTTTATCCTCTGCAAGTGTACAAAGGCCAGGTCCCTTCGTAGCCAAAGTTGGTGTCTTAAAGACATGAACTTCTAAGACCCAGAGAGAAGTTTTACCAGAAGGTGCATAGACTAACTCAATAGCAGTTCGGGAACAACTGTCAACAGATGTTATCTGCTGGCAATCTGTGGACTAAAATATGTTAAACAAAATAGGAAACTACTATGTCAATGAAAACATAGTATCCTCGTAGTTGGAATACCATGTTCCATGACAAAGGAAATTACAGTCTTCATTTTCATTTTTTCTGCTGCTTAAGCGATGGGGTGGAAAAAGTGTATGCCAAACAGCCTACCTGTGCGACACAAAATGCATGTGAATGTGGGAGATACAGTAAGTTATATCCAGACAAAGATAAGATTGGAGAGATCACTGAGGTTATCAAGCACAACAGCAAAGTCATAGTAAGAGATGTGAACTTGAAAACCAAGCATGTGAAGAGTGGCATGAGAATGAATGGGGCTAAACAATCAAGGTTTTTGACTTCCTTCTCACTGATTCCAAACTGCCTGAAAGTTATCTTCAGTTTCTCTTTTGTTATGGCTAGTATAAACCAATCGGTCCTTGTGAAAAAGTAACTGTTCAACAGTTCAAGAGTGGTGCTTTCAGATTCAAGCTCCTATTACCAGCTTAAACGTGATGTGTTACTCAAAAGAGCAGAAGGTAGCCAGTCGGGTGGGACATAAAACACTTGAGATGAAGACGATTTTCAGAAAGCAAAATTTTGTTTCAACAAAGTTAATAAGGCAATAAGTAAATTTTAATTGGGAATAGAAGATCAGTGAGACTATCGACAACATAAATGTCTGAATTGTAGTCATTTGATCACTGAGTTGTGCCTACCGATCATAGAGTAGCATTCTTCTCCTTCATATTGTCGATCAACTCTCGGACAGACAGTGAATAGAGCTCACCCATATTTGAATGAAGAGGGTAGGGTTCGCTGTACCATCATTTTTTTGTTTTTATAAAGCTTCAGTCATTTAGGAAGTCCCAAAACTCCCGTTTTGCTTTTTGTATTTCATCAGCTTAAAATATTCTCATTGTTTAGCTAAAAATTCACTTCTTCTTCTTTTTTGTTGTGTGAACTGGATACATAGAAGTGTGTGGGGTGAAAGAGTTTAGCTAAAAGCTAACTATTGATATCAAACAAACATAATTATTCCTATTTAATAGATATTCAGAGAAGAACATAGGAACCCAATTTGCATTTTGCTCAAACAATATGAATGGCATCTGATGTCCGAGTCCCTTCCCTCATATTTAAGGTGAAAACAATTCTAAGCAATATCACGGGTTCAGGCCGTGAAAACAGTCTCTTGCAGAAGTACTGCAAATACAGGGCAAGACTACATACAATCGATCCTTATGGTCCGGCCATTCCCCAGACCATGCACATAGCAGGATCTTGAGTGAACCAGGTTGCCCTTTATTCTGAAACCGTGATACGGAAAGAAAACTGGTAACTTAAAAGGGTGGTTATTTTCAAGAGAGAGAAAGAAACATGCAAGCATTATCACCAATTGAAATTTATTGATTTATATTTGGCTGTGGCAACTAACTGTCAGTCCAGTGAATCGGCTCCATTTGCTCAAATGGGGACAAATGAGGGTTAGGGTTTCCCAAGAAATACAAAGGTTTTGGCTCTAAAATCTCAGAACTCAGCGAGATTTTTTGCTCGAGAAGCTCAATTGGAAATAAGTAATGCAAGAAACTGCAGAAAATTTGTACATAGTAGAAGAACAACCTATAAGATGAATGAAAAGCTACCTTGTTAAATTCTTGGGTGTATTTGATGCTTAAACACAAGCGTTTATGCTCACAGAACAAAGAGAGTGAAAATACCTTCAAAATCTGATTTGGGGGTTGTGGCACTTGAGAGGTCGTCACAAGAACCGATGGTGACGACGATAAGTTTAAGGCAATTTGGGGCTTTTTTGCTTTATTATCATCTGCTCTTGTAAAAGAAAAGGGGAAAAAGACGGCAAATGGTGGCGACCTAGTCACCATAAATACGTTATGTGGCGATTACTAAAAGGTTGCCACAACAGCTTTTTCACCCAAACAAAACTTTTTGCTCTTTGCGGGAAGGAAAATTTTTAAGGACCTGTTTGGCCGTTAAAACATTTCAATTTTGTCCGGAAAAAAAAAATTAACTTTAGTTGAAAATTAATATTTGACAATGAAAATTCTAAAATCTTGTTTTTATTTTTATTATATTTTTTTTCAAAATTATCCTAAATTTTTTTATTTTTATAAATATTACACATTTACATTATATTTCATATTTAAATCATGTTTCATATTTTTTTAGGAAAAGTACATTCTAATAACTAAATATTATTTGCCAGAACTATAATCAGAGTACACAACTCTATCTTCAACTCCAACTTCAAATAAAGTACTAAAAAATATATTTGTAATAATATGTAGTAGCTCTATATATGACATTATGTGACTTTATTTTGAGATATTATTCTTTTAGAGCAAATTGAATTGTATTTTGAGGTGAATTAATCAAGTTTAGTGATTTTGCTAGTTCTTAGAAATTGGAGAGTATAAACCATATTTAGAAAAAAACACATTCAAATTCTAAATATGTTTTGCAAAATGTACGATCAAACACAATTTTAACTTTGAAAATTACAAATAAAATAGTATTTTTTTTGTTTCCATCGTCAAACGCTCACTAATTAATAAGTTTTAGAAGTGGGAACCATTCTTTTAAGGAGAAATTTCAGAAATAGCGATACTTTGAATCTTAATTATCAATCATAGCGATAGTTTGGTTAATTATCAAACGTAGCAATAGTTTAGTGTATCAATTCACTATGTATCTATCCGCCATGATACAAAGCGAATCGATACAAAATTAACATATACAGCAGATACAAGGTGAATTGTATCTTTTTCATGTACATGCATTAGCATGGTTAAAGACACAGTTACCCCTCAAAACCTTTTTCACATTCTTTCTACTATATTATTTGCAGAGATATTTTTATAAACAGATATTTTTTTAAAAAAGTTATGCAATGCATATTATTTTTAATACATCAAACTAAACACTGCATAAGAAATATTTAGCATAACTAATATTAATATCACGCAAGCATTACTAATACATCATATTTTGCACTATTTTTATACACACGTGGATTACTGTCATATGACTAGTTGTAAAATTGAACCTTCATACCTTGATCTTTATGAGATTAAGTAGTTTTCAAAGTTCTTAAGAACTACTTCAAAGTTATTATGATTAACAAGTATACCCCAGTACTACACAGAAAACATTAGTACTATATTTGATCGTGGGTTGCACTATCACACTGATTATTGATTAAGCATAATTGTTTTGGAGGGAAAAATTTTTTGTCCATGCACATGCCAAACCAAAAGCATATGAAATTGAAGGTCAATTAGGGGCGTGTATCGGTCGGTTCAGTTCAATTTTGTATATTATTGGCTTAATTTATCGGTTTTCAATTTGTCAACATGCAAAATTGATAACCAAACCAATAAAATATTCGTTATTGATTTTCGGTTAATCGATTTTGATCCTTAACGGTTCGATTTTCGGTTTAACCGATAAGAAAATGCTTCTATAATTTTTTTGCTTTATCTTATTTTCATCTACATATATACACTACTTTCATGCATAAAGTATAAACAAATTACAAACATAAGCAAATTCAAATATGTTATTACTAAAACAAACTTTTTTTTTGTTAACTAGCAAACTTGAATGCAGTAGCAACGCTAGCAATCTCTCAAAAAGAAAAACAACACTGATAGGTAGAACCCTACCAAACCAACTCTTTAGAAAGAAAACAACAACACTAAGACAACAACTATAAAATGCAAAAAAATAATAGGGTATATATTTAAAATCTAAAGTCACTATTATAAGTATGGATAAAAATATAGTTTAATTATAATCTTATTGAGTTATCGGTTTAACCATTAATTACGAAAACCTTAAAATCAAAACCGAACCGATAGCCCAATAAAAATTTTTACAAAACCGTTAAAAAATCGTTAACCCAATAACCCCATACTAATAAACCAATAACATTTTTATCAGTTCCGTTTATTGGTTAAATCGATTTTTGCACACCTCTAAGATCAATGTATATACATTATCATCTTACTCCATCTTTTTATATAACTGTACCAAATAATTTTATTCATCAAGTCTAGATAAATAAAAAAACAATCATTAATACTTTTGTCGCTGAAATTTAAATCTGATATCATAATTTTCAATCCACTTCATTCATCATTAAGCAACACCCTCAAGTGGCATGCATCTTAATTGTCAATAAATATCACATATTTAATCCGCTATAAAACCAACCAAGAAAAAAAACAAAAAAAAAAACAGAAAAGTTCAATGAATACCAAAAATAATGGCATTATATGTAGAATCAAACAAATGACTTAGCATACATCGAAAACGTACTTAGTTGAAACGGTAGATCAATTAACATCAAAAGGCATCTCTCGAGGATATCATTGGATTTCCACAATAAACATTTTATTTTTCTCTTAAATTTGCACTTAGAGAAGAGAAATTTCAAAGTTCCCCAAATTTCAGAAACTTAGAATTTCTTGATTATTAGCCACACAATCCAAATGTGCACCACATTTACAAGCCAAACAAGAATAAAACCAACAACTCTTCCCAACACCTCTATTACAAACATAACATAACACATCCACTTCCACCTCCTTCCCTATAAACATCTTACTACTATTATAACACAACGTAAGTGGATGTTCATGATCTTCCCTCTCTTCAATCTCAGGCAAAGACGCACACTCTACGTGAAGATCAAACTTACATTTCTCACAATGATACGTAAACGCGTGGCCCGAATTCCCACATGCATCGCACGTGAATTCCCCGTCATCGTAAGGAGGAAAAAAACGGAGAGTTAAAGTGTGTTTCGGGTGAGACTTGTGTTTAATTTGCCTAGGCAAATCGAAACAAGAGTCGTGGAGGATAAAATCGCAGTTTATTTTTGTGCACGTGTAGGCGGACACGCTAGAGAGATCATGCTCGCAGCCAGAACAGATGACTTGATCCTCTTCATCGACGATATCGGAGATCCTTAATGGGTGGCGATGGCTGAAATGGCTGAACTCTTCCATTGGGGGACTTTCCATTGTGTGATCTGATTGGAAAGTCAAACGTTCATGTTGTGTATTTATAATAGGAGAGAATTACATTTTTGTCCCTTAGTTATTAACATGTTGCAAATTTGGTCCTTGTGATACTAGAATAAACATATGTTACCTTCAATTAATGTATTTGTGCAGTTTTAGTCCTTCCACTAACATATTTCTGTTAAATTTAATAAATCTTTTAAATAAAAAATCGTGTGAATGGAGCACCTTTTATATTTGTTTTTTTTCTCACTCGGTGTCTGATATTCACTACACACATTGAGGCCAGTTACTATTCGAGATTCACATCATGTAAGGTCCATTCAAGAGAAAGCGCTTCCCAATAGGATTTTGTTGATACTATTAAAAGCTCGAACCTGAGACCTTTAGTTTAGGATGAAATAATATTATTCATTCTACCACAATCCTTGTTGGTACTTTTTATGTTACTTTTAAGAAAGTAATGCTAGTACTTTCATTTGTTATTTTGGGGTTGTAAGTTGTAACCTTGAAATTTTGTGGAGAAGTTCATACAACTCTTTTAGTTGAAGGTTAAATATGCTTAGTTAGATACTACAGGGTTCAAACTAAAAAAAGTTAACAATTAAGGGACCAAATTTAATAATACTTTTAATTAAATTATTGTTGTCCTCCTTCCCCTTTTCACAAGGAACTGGCATAGTTAATACCCAACTCCTTGTGCACTACTGTGAAGGTGACAGTTTTATTTGACTAAGTCAAGCTTATGCCTAGTGGAGAGGTTCTTAAAGTTTGAAACAATTAACCTTTTATTATTCTTATAACTTATGCTCCAAAATATTAAAATTAAGTTTGTGTGTCCCATATAATTAGAAACGGCATGCTCGATTTTAATCCAGTTTGTCTTCTTTTAGATAGGGAAGTTGAAAAGTATTTCGAATTTGACTATTTCTTTTTAGTTTGATATTTATTATTTTTGTGCTAATATAATTCCAGGTTCAAGAGATTAAAAAGTTAGATCCAAAAAATAAATAAATTTGTATTTATGCAAAGATATATAATAAGGTATAAGAGAAACACTATTTTAGGTACATCTATAATACTAGATTAGAGAGGTTTTAGGATACTGCTTGGAAATGACTAAGATATCAATGTGTAGTTATCTAAATAAGTGTTGATTGATAACACTGGCGAATGTGACTGTGAGAAGCGCAATCACAACGTAAATAATTTATACAGTTAAGGCCAAAATGGTGAATATGAACATACATGAAAAGCACAATCACAACACAAATAATTAATACAATTAAGGCCAAATTATTAAGATATTATCCTCTTTGATCCGATTTTTTGAATAAGCATTGTTATGTAAATAATTGATATAGTTGAGGACTTGAGGCCAAATTATTAAGATATAATCCGTTTTGATCCTATTATTGTGAATATCTTGAGACTTATGGACCTCACATTTGGCCTCTTAGTTTTTCATAAACCCAAAATGCACATTTATAATTGAATCTCGAACTTGTATTTATATGGCATTTAATTTTTTGGAAAATTACACTTTATGAATATTGAGGTAAAATTATTATATCTTTTTGCCAAACTTTTTATTTTTACACTAAATAGCCTAAAAATTTGGCAAAGTTTGAAGCGCCTGAAAGCACTTGAACAAAGCTGCCCAACTCTTTTCTCTTCTTTAAAATTGTCTCTCTTTTCCATGACTGTTTCTTTCTAACAATTATGACTAGTCACACATAATCTGTTTCTTTCTAAACCAACGCATCTAACCTGGAAAATAATGAAAACTATTTCCTTCTAGTGAAATAAACAATATGTGTGACTATCAAAATTGCAGGATATGGGTCTTGGATCCTAAATCATAGTAAGAATTAAGTCTCAGTATGGGGTTTATAAAAATTTTGGACTCTTCCTTCTAATGATCTTCCTAAAGTACATATCACTACGATTAACCTTATAAATCGTTCTAGTTAAAATAGACCAAAAATTTTCTCCAGGACATTCCGTCAAACAATAAGTAGACCTGATTGGGCAATCTTGCATAGATGTATAAATTTCATCACAAGAATTACAATTGATGATTGTAGTTCGTTGGTGGTGTCATTTTAAAATTATACTTAAAATTTGAAGCTATTTGAAAAAGATTTGACTCATTTTGAATGGAGTTTCATAGTTAAAGTTCGTAGGAGATCAAACACAATTTTTGTATAAGTTCGTATAATCTTGTATAATAGCGTAAAAGTTTGTACACACACTTCTTATAAACTATTATGTATCTTTATACAAATTTATACATTTGTGTATTATAAGTGTATAATGTTACATAAAGTTGTATATTGTTGTATAAAGTTGTATATTGCTGTATAATATTATATAATATTGAATATCACAAAAAATTGGGCTATGCGGGTGTAATTATTTTTATGGCTATGTAAATGTAACTGAAAAAATTACTTGGGTGAGTACTTTCTAATAAATAATTACTATTTTTACCGATACTTTTTTATTTATTACCATTTATAACAATACATAGCAATACTATGATAAATCTGCATTATTTATTAATTAAAAGTGAATTATGCATGCAATATAGATGTATTATAAGTGTTTTAAAATATATTATGCGTGTTTGGTAAAAAAATCGACACAATGTATTATAAGTGTATTAAAGTGTGTGATAAATGTATTATCCATGAATAAAATTTGTACTATATGTGTTCTATAAATTATTCTCTGCAATAAATATTAAAACTATATTATAAATATATTATAAGTGTCAAGTGAAAAAAAATGTTATTACTATAGATGGTAAATATTTTCTTAATATAGCATATCTATATAAGTTTCCTATTTTTATTAAACCCTATATTTTTGTAAAAATCCATAACTTTTTCTTCCCCCATCAAATGCGGAATTTGCCTTGGACAAAGACATATTTGATATTTTACACCAAGTCTTCTTTTGAATTTGTACAAGAAAAAAAAGATAATGCTTAATTTATTGCCAGTACCAATTAAGCAACTTATTTCGGATGTAGCCTGTTGAAGCAAAAAGGAATTTGAACTAGTATGATTGAGTTGACTAAAGCTTTTCCTTTTTTTTTTCTTTTGAACTATTTCTTCCGTTTTATATTACTTGACCTTTGTTGATTTGATACACTTCTTAAAAAAGCTTTAACTAGAGGTATATTTTACTAAACTAATCTTATTAACGATATTTTGAAACTCTAAATTTGATTAGTACTATTTTATGTAGTTATTTAATACTAAAGGTAGTATGAAAAAAAAGTAACAAAATGATCTTGATTTGCTAAAACGGATTAGTAAAATGAGCATATATCTATTTTTAGTATATGGTCAAAATGATCTGGGAGATAGTGTTGTGGTTATGCTTCTATTTACTCATGGAAGAAACTTTAAATATTTTCAAGATAGCTTCATTATGCAATTAAGTTGAATTCCGAAAATAGTATTTGCATTGGGTAAAATCTGGGCATAGCAGTGGACAAACCAAAATCCGACACGTGAAATATTACGAACTGCTTTCATTGTGCCTTAGCACCCATAATATTGCACAATCCAAATGGGTCGCACAAGTGTCAGCAATACAGGCGTCGTGCATTGACATCGGTCATCATATGAGCATCAGGTAGAAGGGCAATGTGGGAGGCTACGACCATCTAAAAATATTGTATTGCATGTCCTAGGAGTGCCCAAGGAGTTTATCAAGGACTTGGGTGAGCCCAAGGGTCTAGCCTAAAGACGGCGGCTACCGCATGTTCTCTAGCAATAGTTGGAATCTAGGGATTTCGGGTGAAAGACCCATTCCTGGGATGCTCTTATATATGCTTATCAGGTTTTGTGTCATTTGGAGTTCGTTTACTTATGGGCTTGACTTAGCCAAGGAGCAGTGGCATTTTCATAATTAGTTGAAGCTTCCAAAGGCTATAACTCATTCCACGAGTATGGGAATAAGGTGAAACTTCATGGAGGTGTGAAGGAAGTCAAAAGGAGTTGTTTGGAACAAACGACACCTGATTTGGAGTTTGAAAATGCCTATTATGATTCTCTGGCAAAAACATGTCTATTCTTGATACTTGAGTTTATTTTTTTAAAGCATATATAAGAGAGTATGCATGGGGACAGGCTACCAGCCCTCCCGGGGCGTGCTGATAGTGGACCTCCCCAAGTATGTGTTGCCTTGAGGGGGAACCTCAAGGGCCTGCCTTGGTATCTTTAAGGGGTGTCTAAGGTATCCATACGAGTTTGGGAACTCTATGAACGACGCGTGGCCTAGGGCCAACCTTGGGCACCTAACGAGTGTTTGAGGCTTGATATTTGGAACAATTAGGCTCAGTGGGCTACCCTTGTGATGGAATAAGGCCTCCATACTGATTGAGCAATCAAGGGGCTCTCTCCGTAGCCTCGTGAGCTGACTTATGAGCTTGGCTTAGGTTCGACCATACGAGCAATGGTTTGTTGACCATACGCTGCACCATGCGAGATGAATGTGCGGTGTGTGGGCTATGTTTGGCAATGACATAAGACAATCGAAGACATGGTATGGAAGACGCACATGACTAAAGCCAATGACGGGATGTTGTCTCACTCGGGCTGAGCGTAAGCTAACGGTGTTTGCCCCACATGATATTTCTCCCCGATAACAATTCACTTCCCAGCTACAGCGCACTCAAAATGGTTTCTAGTCTGACACCAATAAGCCTCGAGTCCAGCCTCGGAGCTTAGCCACATGACGGTACTCAAGTCCTATTAAATAGCCTTTTCAAACTAGTGTGTACCCTTTTCATACTATAACATAGACCTACCTTTTTAGCCCATAAGTAAGCCTCCTCACAGCTTGTAACCAAGAAACACCATTGTTGATTTCTCATAAAAAAAAAGACTCTCCATCAGCTTCTTGTTCTTATTTTTCTTTAATTTGTGCAATTTACATTCTTGCTTTCTTTCAAAATTCAGCCCCAAAAAGAGGCTTAATCGAACCTAATTCACTTGTCTTTCATCCTTTTTTACAAATTTTACTATTGACCCAAATGATAATTTTTCCGATAAACAGTATTATCGTTATTTTTTTCATTTACTTGTGGATAAAACTATAACTATCTTCAAAAAGTGTGTCCACGTGCCTCTAAACAGAGCAAACATGTTTCATATTAATTTCCTAAAATACTATTATCAAAAATATTTTACCTATTTTTCCTAATTGCTCTCACCAAATTACCCTTAGCCATGCCCTAGTTTTTCTTAAAGGTCAACAATGTGAACGCTCAGGGATATATGGTTGGTGCAGAATGAGGACCAATTATGCCATCTTTCACAATATGTAGTTGACAAGTTGTGGCGTGTATCATTGTGAAGACAAGCACGATATATATTGACATATATACATTTGGATTTTTTAGAAGACCTTGACATACTGTTTTTTCGAAGTAAATTGCTAAAAAAATGTATCTTTGCTTCTAGATTAATTAATAAAAAGACTCACCTAATTTATATACCCATGAATCTTATTATGGCAAGCTTAACATGTCCTTACCAAGTGACACACTCCAAAAAGAAGAACTAACTTATATAGTTATCTACTCAACCTCTTAAACTAATAATAAGCAGATGAACTTTTTTGGCTAATGCATGTTTTTTCGCTATAATTAGTTAAGTACCCCAAAGCTCTCATATTTTATATAGCGAGATATATATACTTGTTTGACAATACTAGATCGTTATCATTTAATTACATTATACATGTTGGGGTACGTACGACTCTTTCTCGAACCCTATTAATGCAGAATGCTTTGTGCATTAAACTGTCTTTTTTTTAATAAAAAAAAATCTTTTAAATAACAAGCACCTTATTACAAAGGTCTATATTATCCCATGCCGAATTTGCGGAATTCGAAATATTACAATGACAATTCTTACAAAACCATTTGACGATGCAGCTTTCAATGCCCCCAAGATGAAATACTCTTGCAAGTTGCATCTTATCCATTTCATCTAATTGCTTTATTTTATCAAATTTCCCTAATATTTTATACACCAAGGTGCTCGATCACTATTTATAAATTAGAAAAAAAGTAATTATATCCCTCTTTAGCTTTGGTAAAGTTTGATGTTGAAGTTGAACTGCTTCAGATAGCTAATTGAACATTTGAACTCTTTATGTTTCATGGAAATTGAATAGCCATCCTAAATTAAAAAGAAAAAAAAATACTTTATCAATAATTCCGTCAACCCTAGTTTTAATTTCTAAAAGTCTACACAGCACGTTCCTTCATGCATTCACCTAGTGAATATTTTGACTATTTTGCTCCTCAACCGCGTTAAATCACTAAAATGGACATTTGACTTTATTACCATACCAGCAAACAAGTTCTATTTAGAATTCATATTCTCACCCACCACCCCCAATTCTGCCCCTTGTGTATATAAACACATCACTTAGTGTTACGATTTGCTATCCTGTCGATTATTAAAAAAATTAAGTTATATATATTGACAGTTCAATTTATCAAAATTAGTCGATTTAACGATTGAAGAGGACCTACGCTTCCAAACTTGAGAGATATCATAGATAACTAGAGATGGGAAAGTTGAAGCCGGAAGCTCAACAATCCAATAACACAATAAATCATTTCAGTCATCCTCACTCTTTAGAGCTAATCACTCATCAAAATTTTGATCCATCACAGCTATGTTCAGGCTGCAAGATTCAAGCCACTGGCTCAGTCTACACTTGCAAATCTTGCAACTTCTTCCTCCACATTGAATGTTCCCAAATGCCACAGCAAATCAATCATCTATTTGACAAAGAACACACTTTCACTCTCCTCCCAAAGCCCGTTTACCCTGAAGGGAATTTCCGGTGTGATGCGTGTGGGGAAACAGGGGATGGATTCTCTTATCACTGCAAAAGTTGTGGTACTGACCTTCACATACTATGTGCAGTTTTCCCACAATGTATCAGTCATTGGTCTCATCATCACCAGCTTGAGCTTCAATTTTCACCTCCTTACCCTAGTAAATCGTTCCGTTGTGATATTTGCAAGAATATTGGAGCAAATCAATGGCTCTATAGATGCCATACTTGTGGTTTTGATGCTCATTTGAATTGTACAAAGTTGCAAAGTCCACCACATCAAAGTCACTTCTATCAGAACCCAACAACAAGTACTAATTTTCGATCTGCTCCTCACCAACATCAACAGTTTGGCGTAGGCCAGCATCATTCTGCAGGTAAAAACTTACTCGCACCAGATGTTTATACAAAATTACATTACTCCATTCGACTCAATTTATATGACATAGTTCGGATTTTGAGAGTCAAACTTCTTTATTTTGACAGTCCATTCGGACATACAATTTTTAAGGTTCTTAAAAAATAATTTACATATTAATTAGAAACTACATAAAAAAACGTCATAGATTAGTAAGTAGTAGAACATTGTCTCACTTATCTTTCCTGGCTAGTAGTATTAGTATTGCACAAGGAGTTTCTTGTCCTTTGATGTCTGCTATACATGTTGTTTCTTTCAGCTCCATTATTGTGTTATTTTATGGTAGTTACGTTTCTTTTTCTCAATATGTAGTATTTTGACATGACTTCTTTACTCCTGTTAATTCTTTCTTCTTGAGCCGAGAATCTATCGGAAACTTCTATACCCCACAAAGGTAGGGCACTCTACCCACCCAGACCGCACTTGTGGGATTATCCTAGGTATGTTGTTGTAGTGGTAACTACATAAAAAATACTACAAGTCACAAGAATTATAACAATTAAAATATTCAAAGGTCATACGAATAAATCATGATCAAAGATTTTCTTGTTTGATTCTTGAAATCGTGTCATATAAACTGAGACAGAGAGAATAGTGATTAATTATTGTTGAATGATAAATTGACGTGAGAATAACGCGTAAATTTATGCCTGTAGATCATATGAATCAGGGGATTAACTACGAAATGTCGCCCCAGGAAACTCTGCGAAAGCAAAGAGAAGACGAGGATAAATTGATGGCGGAAATGATCATGGGCGCGGTTTCCCATGAGAATCAACGACTAAACCAACTCATTGATGTAGGGCTAGGTCGTCCTAATCAAGGAATTAACAACGGAACTTCTGCTGCTCCACCGCAATTAGGGGCTAGTAGTCAGAAGAACGAAATGTCGCTCCCTGAAATTCTGCGAAAGCAAAGAGAAGATCAGGATAAAATGGTGCAAGAAATGATCATGGGTGCTACTTCTCGGCAGAACCAACAACTAAGCCATCTCATAGCTGCCAGTTCTCTGCATAACCAAGCAGTAAACCAGCAATTCAACCAAACACTTATGAGTTATGGCTCTCCTGGTGGAGGAATCCCAAATACATACCAAAATATGATGGGTGCTGGTGGATTCAACAACGGAGCAGCTGGAGCTGTAAATTTATTGGGTGCATTGTTTGGAAACCTTCAGCTCTGAAAATTTTCAGAATGCTCAGATAAAAGAAGAGTCAAAAGAATCTTGATTTATTGATCAGTGATTCTGCTCTCCTGTTTTTGAATCATGTCCACTGCAATGCAGGCAAGGAACAATATAATAAGCAATAAACACCTTGTCCCTCTGCCCTTTAACCATATGTAATGTAATTCTATTTTGTAAGTTGTTGCACATTGTTTGATTGACATTGTTGTTATGATATTGTATTGTTTGTCATTTGGATTTAGTCTCACTAGTGTCTTCATCTCTGCAATTTATTTGGATCCTTTTGGGCAGTTCCTTCACAAGTCAACTTCTACCTTGACCCTTGCGCAATTGGGCCGCTTTTGATTGTTTCTCGCCTTATCAATCACCAAAGGACGACCCACTGCATTTGCCATCGAAAATAAGGACTCCTTATCAAAGAGGTATGTGGGTAAAGATGAAAAGGAGATTCATGCAATTGCAATCATTGTTTCCTCTTCGGGATTAAATCAAGGGTCCCATTTCCAGAATCAAAGAGGGAAGATTTTGTTTTTGTATCTTATCTCCCGTGCTCACGAGATAATTTCGATTGCCCAAGTCCATATAAGCAAACCACCAGTCCATTCCCCAACCAATGTGAGACTTTTTACCCACTCTAACAGGTGCACATGTGAACCAACTTCATCTTGGCAGTCTTCTGTTCTACTCAGAGAAACAGGTTCTCTGATGAGTTCCTCTATCAGTGTTGCTAACTTCTTCATTTCTTCTTGAAGATCTGTGAGGACCTATTTATTGAATCTTCATTCTTCAGTCCCTTCTTCATATAGATTGTCTCTTCTACACACAGGTTGTCAATCATCAAAATATCACGTGATCTTGAGTGTAGATTCATAGATCTTAGTGCTTCAATAGTATATTTATTAATTTGCAATTTGCAGGGAAAATAATTCTCTTTGCAATAATTCTTTTTCACATTTTTGGACGATTTTTTTTAATCTTCCCAGTCTTTGCAGAATCATTACATTTATACACAAATTTTTCTTTTCTTTTCTTTTTTTGACCAATTTTCTGTGGGCAAAAAATCACCCCAAAAGAAGAAAAATTACTAGGTGACCAAATTGATGTTACACTATATTAGTAGTAGATAAAAATTGGGTTTGGTCCATGACATCAAGGATAAAAAAGTTTGGCGAATAAAAGCTCATTCCAGGTATCTTGAAGACCAGGCAAACACCAATGCACACAATCAGCATAGCTAACTGGATTTGCTAATTGCTCTGCAGTTAATGGATTCCATTGCTTCTTGTAAATTGATGTATGTGCATCTTTTCTGTAACTCGAGAGCTGTGTAATGTTGAGAAATGTAATGGGCACCTTTGATTTACTAAACACTTCTCCAATCACTTTCATTATGCTTTTTCTGCTATCTGATCCCCAATAATTTGGATCCTCAATCATTTTTGTTTCATTGTAGCAGTTCTTGTTTGGTTCTCCTCCCCAATCTATGCTCCTGCAAAACATAGAGATTAATATACATATATTTTTCCCAAATTTAAATAATTTTACGACAAAAGTTGAACATTAGTAGTACTAGTACTTTTGATGGGAAGGTGACATGCTAGTGAAGAAGACTCTTGTTTTCCTTGGGTCCATGTTCTTTTTCACCCATCGCAACATACTCTTCATTCCCATTCGATATGCATCCTCTGTCAATACCATCGCTATATCCTTCACTTCATCCTCAAAAGACCCTTGCCTGCATCAATTAACCAACAATGTGAGACTTTTTCATTCTTCAACAATCATTCTCTAGGATTTGATTTAATTTACATGCCCTGACAAATAAGCATAAGTTTTTTATACTAAAGCAGGTTAGTTAAGTTACCTTGACGCGATGATGTTAGAGTATTATTAGTATACAAAAGTTAATCAATATGCCTAAAAAGAATATGAGAGGGGATAGATAATTACAAAATCTTGAATTCTAGGCCGGTCATCCACCAAAGATAAGTATTGAAAATGACTATATCAGCCCCTTTCCAAGTCTTTCCGTGCTTATTGATTGAGCCTTTTCGGACAACTCTATCAGATATTCTATGTACCACTGCATCATCAGAATTTGATTCCAACAGAAATGGTGCCCAGTAGAACTCAATCGTCGCGTTGTAATCCTGCAGTATTGATTTAATTCAAGCTAAGAAACATTCAATAAATCGACCTAGAATCATAACATTTGTGCTATATATGTAACTTTAAAATGACAGCACCTTAGCAGTGAAAACAGTTAGGGAACCAAAAGTTTCCATGGACTTGGCATTCTCAGGAATGAGTCTATGGAGAAGACAAACCATGGAAACATATTGTCCTCTGTTTAAGGAATCTCCCACGTATAACATCCTCTTCCCACGAAGCGTTTCCAACATTAGTGTCGCATTGAAACTGCAATATTATGGAAATGCTTAGTCTAGCGATATTATGGAAATAACAAATCGTTGCCTTCTCAATCAGAATATAAAACAGAGAAATTGAAATTATTAAATTTCCAAGCTATTATAAAGTGTAACCCCCATTCTGGCAGGTAAGAGTTGTTGAACTACACAATAAACCAACACATTGACCAGTCAGCCAGATTAACTAACGATAACCATTTCTAAAACCAAAAGCAGCTAGCCGGCGAGTCACTAGTGACTGTCATGGCCTAGCTCTTTATGTCACATGTTTGTGACGGATCCAGAATTTAGAGGTTACGTGTTCTGTGTTGAAAGTTTGGGTTCTAAAACACGTAAACAATATACGTATGTACTTATTTTTCACACTCATGTATTGTAATAGTAACTACAGAATTCTTAGATCTTATATACGCATGCATCAATTGGTTCTTAATCTTGAGAAGGAGAATTTTAAATGCAAGTGTCACTTATTTGTAACTACTAATAATAACAAATGTCCAATGATGTGTTGGTTAATGATTAAGTAGATGACTAGAGTATATAGCAAATATGAGACAAAATGAGTTAAACTAAACGTGCCTTGGAAGAGAGCAGCCATGAGGTTGCCATCTCCAATTTCGATAATCTTTGTCTGGCCGGCCATGTTCTTGGCAAGTCAATTGTGGCTGTATGTAAGGACACTCCGATTCCTCGTACAGTGGCCCGCTGTCATCCCAAACCCATTTCCCGCTGAACACATCGCAGCCGTCCTCTGTCTCTCCAATGGCAAATGGCAACTTCTTGTTCTTCTCTACCAAAATTATTCACAACACAGTCAACATGCTATTTTAATAACAAGCGGAATTAGTAACCTAGAAAATAACTTTTCATAGCAAGTAAAATTGCAGTGATAGTGGAAAACATTCATTATACTGTCAATGGATATAAGTTAACTATTTTGAATAGTATTTGTGCATTCAAATCGATACAACATAAACTTCATGGCAAAAAATTACTCACTGATTCTTGAGATGGAATTGGGAGGACCAGATAGACTAGAATACTCAAGCTGGCTAAAAATGCAGCTGAAATCCTCACTATAAAGAATGGTGACGAACACGATGAAGGCTAATAGAGTGAATAGAAAAGGAGAAAGACGAGTCTTTCGGAGGATAGAAGATGAAGAAGAGGGAGGTGGCTTCATTGCTTTGAAGCCTTTGGCAGAGCAGAGTGACTGTTTTTGTTATTTAGGTAGTCTATGGCTGATTAAATACAAGAAACAATATGGTTACGTTAGAAGGACCTTGACAAGAGGTTTCTTTACAGCAATTAAATATATTACTGTATCATTGTTTCAAATCTTAATTTATTAATTTGTTACTAACTACTATTCTTGTTATTATTATTGTGTTATCATCACTGTTATATTAGGTTTGAAGGAAAATTGATAAAGTAAAGGGCACTACAAAAACTGGGGAATAAATAATAATATGTGGGGTATAAACTATGTAATCAACATATTTAGTAGTTGAGTTTGTTTTTATATATTCAGTTTAGGTAATAATATTATGATTGCACCAAACACATACAAGGGCAGCTATATTTCGACAATAAAATAGCATTCGTTTGAAATCATGCATCGGTCTTTGGTCTTTTTTAATTTCCTACAGTGACCATATTATTGTTATCATAGTTCTTGGTGTCACATTTGTTTTTACACAACTATTTCTAAAGTGATGGTCAAATTTATGGTTAGTAATTTAATTAATGATGTCACATTACCATCAAAACTTATGAGATTTAATTAATTTAATCACATTTGTTATCATAAATTGTCTAGTTTTTTAGAAAAAACAAACAAACAAAACTTTACAGCCTGATGGTTTGAGGTGAAGTAACATGGAAATTTGATAGATATGATAGGATCTCTAAACAACAATGATTTTCCCTTAGCTTCTAAGTTAAGGCTAGAGGGGTTGTGTGAAAGATGGGAAATCATTTTCTACACTTTGTACTGGTGAATTTAAGAAATTCGGGAAAGCAAATTAAGTAGAGCCTAGCTATATAAAAAAAAAAGGCAGCCCGTGCACTAAAGCTCCGGCTATGCGCAGGGTTCGGGGAAGGGCCCGACCACAACGTGACCTCCTGGTCACATGGAGGCAACTTTACCAGTTACTCCAAGGCTTCACTTCAAAGTAGAAGCCTAGCTATGACTTTGTTTAATCAAAGGGTTTAGTTAGAGAATGATTGAGCTTCTGGTAATATTTCATATTCATTTTAGTTGGCAAGATCGTCTATCTCTACACTCTACAGAAATCTTTCACATGGAGCAGGTGATACCCTTTGACAAACCAAGATTTAAGAGCTTCTTATTTTATTACGGAAAAATCACCTACAATAACTAAACAAGACTCTATATTATTAAACATAAATTTATTTTTTTAATTTACTAAACATAACAAAATTTTACAAAACATAGCAGATTGGAGAAAAAAGTATGTGCCGAAAAGATAATAAGAACGATAAGATGACTTAAGACGCAAATAACTCCTCTTTTTCATTGATGTATACGGTTATGAATTTATATAGGTTTACAAGGTGAAAGAGGATAGCTACAAGTGATAATTACAAAGAATACAAATATAATTAATGAGCTGTAAATAGTGAAAGAGTTATACTTTAACACGCCCTTTCAAGCTGATGCCGATGTAAATCAGAGACGAAGCTTGCTGAAATGCATAGAGAAAAGCTGCTGTCCAAGCAGTTTTGTGATGATATCTGCGATTTGGTCAGCACTGGGAATGAAGCGAATTGAAATCCTACCTAACTTGATTTGCTCCCGCACAATTCAATGTGCTTGGTGCTGGCATGGAAGACAGGATTCGCACTCAAATAAATTGCACCGATGTTATCACACCACATGATAGCAGGGACAACAGGTGGAAAGCCAAGTTCTCAAAGAAGAGAGCTTACCCACATGATTTCAGCTCGGGGCTAGTAGTCAGAAGAACGAAATGTCGCTCCCTGAAATTGTGCGAAAGCAAAGAGAAGATCAGGGATAAAATGGTGCAAGAAATGATCATGGGTGCTACTTCGCGGCAGAATCAACAACTAAGCCAGCTGATAGCTGCTAGTTCTCGGCATAACCAAGCAGTAAACCAGCAATTCAACCAAACACTTATGAGTTATGGCTCTCCTGGTGGAGGACAAGGAGGAGGAATCCCAAATATATTACCAAAATATGATGGGTGCTGCAGGTGGATTCAACAACGGAGCAGCCGGAGCTGTAAATTTATTGGGTGCATTGTTTGGAAACCTTAATTTCTGAAAAAAAATTCAGAATGCTCAGATAAAATAACAGTCAAAAGAATCTTGATTTTGTTTTTCTGTTTTTGAGTCATGTTCACTGCAGTGCAGGCAAGGAACAATAAGCAATAAACACCTTGTCCCTCTGCCTTTTAACCATATGTAATGTAGTTCTATTTTGTAATTTGTTGTTGTGAGTTTAAGTTATTAGTATTACATTGTTTGATTATCATTTTTGTTGCCAATATAAATTTATGCGGGATAGAGTATGGGATTACAATACAAAAATTAATACATACATAGATTAGAACTAATAAAATGATCAAAATAACCCTCACGTGTTAAATCAAATTTGTATCTTACCTAATTGTAATGATTTAACAATCGTTAATAAGGATATCGCTCATGCTTACAAGTTGCCCAATATTTCATGAAGTTCAAATTTCAATGTGGTTTTGACAAGTCGTTACTTGACAATTTTATCTTTCTTATATAGCATACAAGATTAGCAAAAAAGTTTCTCCGTCTCCCTTTGCAAAATAGAAATAGAAAAAAACTTCTACTCGTATGCGACAAACAAGTACTTATAAGAAAGCGATTTTGACAAATTTAAAATTACTAATGCAAAAGCAAAGTTATACATTTTCTTGTATCTATGTGAGACCATGGTGACCCATTACTCCTCTACTATGGAAGAAAACCTCAAAAAAAAGAAAAAACTTCAAATGTGAGAAACAAATCATAAAATCCCGTAATTATTTGGGCACTTGACTTTATGAACTAGCATTATCACCCACTTAAATCCAACCAGCAAATTGATCAATTAAAAATATCTACTTAGTTTCACAATTATTCCAGATATTCGTGCTAAGCATAGTTCCTTGAACTCTTATCCTATCACACCATTATTTGACTTTATGACTATTTTGACTCATTCTGTCATTCAATACATTCTCCTGATAAAAATAACACGTTAGATTATATCAAAGGTTAAAACGTAAAATGACAAACTAGAAAACTAGTGTGCAAAAACAAGATTTTCAATCAATCATCCATAGTTGAAACACAATTATCAGTTTCAAAATTTCTTGTTTGCAAGCTTGACATTGTGGGGTAGGGTGTGGTCTTATTCTTGTGTCACGTTAATGTATAACGTGCTCAAGTTAATTCGAGGGTAAGTTATATTTTTGATCGGTTGACCAAAATAATTCACAAACCAAATATATATAATAAAATATATACAATATTATTCTGATTCAAAAATGTATATTCTACAATAACATATTAAAAAAGAACCTTTATTGACTACTCTTATTATTTTTGTGGGCGACTATACAATGTAATTTTCCCTTTATTTCAGTAAGCTGAGTAGATAATACGTTTAACGGGTCAATTTGGGCTACTCTCAATTAACCAGTGAAGAAGACAGGTCAACATGGGCTGCTGATGTTAGCCCAAATCAACACTTGAGGCCTTGATCCACCCACTTTGCCTCCCCCTCCCTCCAATTAAAATCAGATTATTATATATAATTTTTTATTAGTATTACAACTTCTTCTTTTTTGGTCCATAAAATGAATTAAAAACTCTTGAAGGTATTAAGATATATTCCGGTAAGTTCCGCTAATTTTAGTTTAAGTGAAATGACACATTTCAATTAAGATAAAAATATTAGTGTTAGAAAGTAATTTCAAATCGAGCAATTGAAGTGACGACTCATTATTTGTTTAATATATTTTTATTTAATTAACACTTTAGTGTCTTGAACAGATTAGAGGACAACTCAATACTAAATTTAATATATTTTGATCGACTCCAACCGGTTTAATTGATACCTCTGCATATCAATACATTCAAGTTCACAATCAATCACGTATGCATACTTTTCTATATATAGTATCAATACATTAAAAAGTAAGTAGATAAATAAATTACTATAATAATATCATATTATCTGTTAAGCATGTGTTAATTATTTTAACAATTTTTTATTTCCCGTTTTACCCTCACAAGTGCCAAAATCCACGGGCCGGCACTTTCTCCACTTGTTCTTAGTTCTTTCTTCTCCCTCGGATACTCTCATATTAATGCCTTTTCTTTTTCTCTCTTTTGTCTTTCCCTTTATACCAGCCTGGGGAATGGCGGGTGTATCAAGAAAACCATGGAACTTTCTTCCTTCACATGCCTGAAGTTTATCTTTACTCCAGGTTTGTTTTTTAGTCAATTCTTGAATTTGGGTTTTTCATTTCTTTGTTTGATGTTTCTAGATAAGGATCAAATTTATCTTAACATTTTATGTGTTTTCTTTAGGAAAAATCTAGCTTAGGAAAGGGGTTTGTTTTGTTGTTCTTGAAAAAGGGTATCTTGGGAATTAAGTGGTATTTAGTAGGATTGAACTGGATGTCTGATAATTTGATGGATGATATGGTGATGGATCTGGATTTGAACCAAGAACCTTTGGACTTATCTTCTAGTTCAGCTTTAGGATTAGGGTCTTTGTTGAGTGATTTAGAAACAGCTCACAGTAGGATAGAGGAGAGAATTAGGCAGCTTGAGGCTGTCACTGCTAGAGCTTTGCAGCGCCATAGTTGGCGTCAGGTTCGGAGTACTTTGGATAATGGTAATATTTCGGTTGACCCGGCAGTCAATGTGGTTAGTGAGATGCAAGGTCAGAACAGGATGAGCAATTCGGATATGGTGGAAAGGACTGTTGAGAGGGGGAAAGGATGCAAAAGGGATAGTTCCCATTTGGTAGCAAAGGCATTAGAGATGGAATTAGTGGTTAATAAGGTAGATGATGATGATGGTGGGAGTTTTTTCGACTGTAATATATGCTTGGATATGGCGAAAGAACCTATCTTGACCTGTTGCGGCCACTTATTTTGCTGGTCGTGCTTTTATCAGTTGCCTTATGTTGATTCAACTACAAAGGAATGTCCTGTCTGCAAGGGAGAGGTTTCAGATGCAAATGTTACTCCCATTTATGGTAATGGAGATGGTGAAAGCATAACAGAACTGGAGTCTGGTCTGAAAATACCACCACGCCCAAAGGCACGTCGAATAGAGAGTGTTAGACAGCAGCGTGCAACTCAGGGTTTGTCTCACATCCCGGTTGCAGAAGCACTAAGGAGAATTAGGACTAGCATTGGATTTGGGCACCACCCGCAGCAACCGGACAATGGTGGAGTTAATTTGAGTTTTGCAAGCAACTCTCATGTGTTGCAAACTGCTGATACCTTAAGCAGTAGGAGACTACGTTCCCGTCTTTTTTCAAGGGTGTTGTCAGAAGGTGCTGCTTCTCTTTCATCGGAGTTAGATAATGCACAACGGATGTTTGAGGACCTTGCAGCATCACTCACTGATCGGCTTCTCCAAAGAAGTAATGCGGATGTTCTACCAGCCGTTCATGGAGCAACTGGTGAGGGCGATTCTTTCAGAAGAGATGCTGCTCTCATACAGTCAAATTATCGAACTCTGGATGCAGTAGCAGAGACAGATTTCACTGCATCTGTTCCATCCTCTTCTCAAGCAAATGAAGTTTCTGATGCTGCTGTTCAGTTGGAAAACCTTACAACTGATACTGGTAATCTGCATGCGATACGATATTCCTTGGCTTCCAGGAGAAGACGCATTTTGTCAAGGCTTTCTGATGTAGATATCCGTGAGTCTAGAAGGAGAAGATTGAATTGATGGCCTTTGAATGAATAAGGTATAGTTTCCCAGGTCTTTTCTCTACTCGATTATCTCTCCTTTCCAATGCTTGTCACTTTCACTCCATCATGTTCATTTCTAACTCTAACATGGCTTGGATAGAGACAATTCCCAAATATCAACAAAGTTTCAGCATTGCCCCTGTCTCCTGTTGGAAGTGTATACCTACATCATATTTAGCTTCTTCTAGTTTTGGCATTCACTAGCATGGTGAATTTGCTTGGTAGGAGGCGACCTCAACAAATAATCAACTCTTGCTGTTAGGTACTTTTGTTAAGAACCAGTATGAATTCTATCTGCTTGTTCTCTGCACATTTGATTAATGTTCATGATTGTACAATGTAAGTTCCCATTTGATAACTGTAATTCTAGTTTTCTACTTTGTTTGGAAGTTATCTCGTGCATTTTGAAATCTGTATCTTATTTATAGACTTTTCATTGTTATCAATTGTCAACTAATGTCTTTTCATAGGTGTAGAAAAAGAATCGGAGAGATAACAATCAAAAAATAGAGGAGAGATTTTGAGAATGTTCAATTGGTTATTCCCTCAAGCTTTAGAGGTTATATATATATATATATATATATATATATATATATATATATATATATATATATATATTTATATATATAGACTAAAACCTTTTTAGGTCATTCATAATAATATCTACTGAACTGAACCATGATTTCATAAAACTGATGCAATGTTTACAGATCCTCACATATCAACACATTTGTTACAAATCCTTTTGAATAACCTCAAGTTGAAGTGCACATGTCTATAAAAAGAAACGAAGTGACTTAGACAAATCTTTTTTGTCGATAACCTCAGACCAATCAATCGAATATTGATTAATACGTAATCGATCGAACACTACTTGAAAACGGCTCTTCTGCTCCGAAACGGACTGTTCCAAATGTTCCTGGAAATTCTTGCTCCCATTGGACTATATTCTCCTACTTCTTATAATTAGTATAATCAATTATGGGACATCAAAAAGATTTTATAAGGATATCTATTAGTCGGTCATTTGACTGGGTAAAATTGGTAGCAACACATCCGACTCAATTTTTGTCTAAAGCATTGGCTACATTTATGTTAGTGTTTTGCTCTTTCGTGAAATGCAGAATTTGAAGCGATATGTAGACCTGTTTGATTATCACAAATCAGTTTCATATATTCATCTCTATTACATTTCATCTCGTGCAGAAGCTCTTTAAATTATATAAGCTGCTAGAGCCACTTGATACTTTGCTTCTTCATTTTGTTTGACCATCATATTTGCTTGTGCTAATGATTTGATCATCACATCTTGTTTCTTACTTCCAAAAGATATTAGATCAATTCCAATTAAAATACAATAGGCTGAAGTTGATCATCTCTTAGAAGGAGATTTAGCCCTGTTTGCTCGAAATTACCAAATAATCTATGCATTTTTCCTGTCTTGATACAATATATTTTGCTCCCGAGATTCTTTAATATATCTAAAAATGTGAATCATTCCATTTCAAATGACTCTCGCAGAGAGTTAAAAGAATTGACTAGCTATTGTAATAGAAAAAGAGATATCAAGTCGTGTGATTATAGGACAAATGAATTCGTCAAGAAGTAGTCATTATTGACCGGGGTTTTTTAGAGGCTCCGTTTCTCAATGAACATGACTCAAGTCTAGGTTATTTGTGTGTTTACAATCCAGCGTATTAGTATTTTCCAGTATATCCAATGCCTTGGTTCTTTTGCAAAGTGACAGTATAATGGTTAGATTGTGCCACCTTAATACCTAGGAAGTACCGTAGTTTAGGTAAGGAACGTCTTCATGATTATCTCTTATTAGGTTAATGTCATCAACATAAAAATCTAAGACAATACCATGGAATGATCTGCTTCCACTCGAGCATGTCAAATTGTTGGACAATGAAACAAAAATGACAAAATCATGTCCTTGAAGGTTGTTAAGGATTGGTGTGGCCGAGACACTAAACCAGAATCCTTTTGACCAACAAAACCTAGTAGTTTCTCCATTAGGCTTCTTCAGAAAATCCATTGAATGAAGGAACTTTTGTCCAACTGATTTTGAGACCGATGAAACATGAGTCTCATGAGGACCGGGAGACAAACAAGGCAATATTGGCCACCTGAGAAAAAAGTATTACCGCAATCAGAGTTATATATTTTCAGTCTACCCTTGGCGATCAGTCAACCTTTAAGCTATAAATAATATCATTTGGTTCCTTGTTAACTGTAAACACCCAAGAATATCTGATTGCAATATTACCATGTGATAAAGGAACTATTTCTTTGCCTATCATGTCGAACAATCATCTTGAACTTAACTCGGCATTTAGGAAAAACATTTGCTTCTGCTACAGTTTTAGGTATTGGGACAGTGGATAACTTTGTAATGCAAGTGTTTTAAAGGTGATAAACGGTGAAAATTAATAAGTTATTATTATTATCTTTTCAATAAGGGTAATTTAATAAGTTATTAATAAGATGAGGACTGCAAGTGGATTAAGTACATTATTGAAGGACAATGGGAAGATTAGCCTCATTCATAAAGGGCTCAACCAGTTGATGTGATGATCTTCAATCAAGCAATAAGTCGTAGGAGCAATCTGTAGATCTGTATCATGAGAGGAAAAATCAATTGGGTTTGCAAAGGAGTAAGCTCAAAGAGGAATCTTTGGAATAGGAAAATAAGACAATCAGATTTCTTCTGGGTAGAAAATAAGACGATCAGTTTTCTTGTATAGAAAAACACATAAGGAGAAGCCTTAAGTTAGCTTCACTATTGGTGGCAATACAAATTATTACAAAGCAGTCAAAGGTTGTAAGTTTTTGGCACATAGACGAGAACTTTCTGAGATTTTCTAACTTGACCAGATGCAACTGTTGTGAAAGGTGTCAAGATGAGAAGTCCAATAGATCTCAGCTTTCAACACTAGAAGCTAGAAAGTACTGCTTGTTTAATTTCAACGTTTCATCCATTGTGATCCTGTGTAATTTCCTTTCTGTATTAAGATTACAATTGAACTGTCAATAGTGCATTTCAATAAGATAGATTCATTTTCCAGGCAAACCAAATGAGAGATAATGGGAGCTGTTTGCACAACTTGAGCATTAAACGTATTTGAAGAAAATTTATGCAAAAGGAAAACATGTTAGATATTTGTAGTTTTTTCTTAAAGATTTGTTAGCGATTTTGCGAGTGGAAGAAAAACTTTTCTTTGAGAAGTACCCCAAAAACTACTTTGAAAAAATGTAAACACGTTTTGAAAATATTTTTTCTAAAGAATTAGAATATTTTGCAGAAGCAAATGCCACCAAGGAAATTCTGGCAAACATAATCTGGTTATTATGTATAGCAAACTTCCGATTGCGTATTAATTCGTTGGTTTTTGCTCTTTCCCTCTTCCACTTGCTAGACCAGGAACTAGGAAGACTGCAATTTTACTTTGCAAAGTTTATAGGTATAGGTAAACTAATGTGTAGAATGAATGCTATCTGAATGTGCTGAGAATGAGTATCTACTCTTACAAGCATTGAACCCTTGTCTTCGACGTGAACAGACTGTGTCTTGATTGGCTTCTCTGCGATTAAACATTTGTGTCCATGACTTCTAGTATGAGGAATACTACCATATAGGTGAACTACTCCTCTGCTTTCCACTATCTATTCCCAGGTTCTCCAGAAACCATCTTTGATCTCTATGATCACAAGATGAAGGATAATTGACTTAAGTACATATTTCATGCCCTTATCTCTGTGGCATTATATGTTCAATAGTTATGCAGGATTACTGTATGAGATATACCACTCCTTTCCTGTATTGGGCATCAAACCTCCTGCTAAATATACCCTTGGGTCCTTGGGCATTTTCAAATAGAGCAGAGTAGGATACCCATACTTTTTTGCTTTTCTTGGTACCCCTAATTGCGTCAATGAACGTTGTCATTCACTGCGTATTTGAGATATACTTTACTTTCTGTGGATTAAGGAGGTCAATTTTGGTACTTGGGAATCAAGTATGTCAAAAACATTGAATAACTAAGATATTTCTTAAGAAGTTGAAATTTGGTGGATAACAAGTTCATCCCTCTATCCTTTTCCACTCAAATACCAGGCTTTTGTCAGTGGCAGTGGTTTGGTGCTTTTAATCTACACACATCACTTGTTGGTGCGTCATTATCGCTAGACCAAAGCCTTCTACTTTCAGAGATGCAATTTGAATCCATCCTTTTCCTTAGTATAGTCTATTGATCTGCAGCGATGACAGTTGATAAGATTCAATTCCTTGCTAAAAGTTTCGTGTCAATTTATGAACATTGCCTTTTGTTGTCAAAAAAGAGTGACTGAGTAGGGAAACGTAATTTATTCTTCTACTTTACGTTGTTAAGGATTAGAAAGTTGAGAGCTCAAATCTTATGAAGCAAATGGAAGGACGCCAATTTGATGCCTTTTAGAATATATAATACAGTATAACAATACATCACATCTAACTGTTGAAAATGATTCAGTATATCTGGAGTTATTTCTAGGAATATGAAATCCATGTTAGTCATTTTCTACTTTAACTAAACACTGAAAATACTGTGTGACCATTATGGAAATGTTCGTTTGGCAAACATTTTCCATGGATTCCTGAGAATGATTTGTAGCTTGCGTTGTATGACCATTATATTGAAAATATTCGAAGACAATATTTATTACTACTTTATCACAAATTTGCAAAACACAAACACCTCATCAATTGTACTGTATCCTCTTAAGAGAATTAAAAAAAGAAGATAAAGGGTGTGTTTGGTACGGAGAAAAACATTTTCTAATTTTTCTACGTTCGGTTGCTCAAAATTTTGGAAAACAAGTTCATTAAAAATCAGGAAAATGACTTTCCTAGTGGAAGTAGGATAAACAAGTTCGACAAGTGATATTTCACATTGATTGTGTCCTCCCCACCCTCCAACACACATCATCTTCATTCCTACCCCCGTATCTCCAATCCCCAGCCACCACCCCCACACTCCTGCCCCTGCCCTGCCACATTCACTTGCTTATCGTAGAGGCGGTAAGTACACAGTGCCTCACAAGTAGATTGCTTTTTTCGAAACTCAGTTTGAGATAACCTAACCGTGTATATATAGAAAAATATCTTTTACGCTGTCATTACGAAATATCCGCTTCAACCGTTCTTTCACCTCCCAAAGAGCAAAGTTGGCTTAATGAGAAATGGGGAGCAAGAAAATCAATAATCTATTTCTTGTCCTTCTACTTAAGATTTAAGGGGAAAAGAGAAGCGCTTTTGCTATTGAGAAAGTGAACGGTCAGCGTGAAGGTTTAAGACTTAGTCAAGCGTTAATGAAATTTGATTCTCATAGCGAAGCGCTTCACCCCCAACTCCCATAGAGGCAAATAGATGAAAAAGAATTAATAATCGAAACTATAGAAAATTAAAGGAGCATTTGGGCCATTTCCGTAAGCTGGCTCAACAAAGATATAAACAGCAGCTAGCCCAAGCTCATTATTGGAAACATCTACTGTATTATCTTTTTATCCAAACAATAATTGTCACAAAATTTCTTTCTAACAAGTAACAACTTTATCTTCATTCGACTTTATTCGACTACTCTAAAAGCTTCTTTCTTTTTTTCGAATGGGTTGTTGCCATCAAAGAGTTGACATATAATATATTTGGATAAAATTTGCCCACCAATAAGCAACATTCATATCTTTGTGAAGAAGCTAGCTTTTTTTTCCCCCTAGTTGAAGTAGTTGGTTTTTGTTTGTTCCTAGAAAGAGTTGTGAGATCGTCAAGTTGCTCTTTCCCTTTACATGTACATTATTGTCATCATCCACTATACAAGTGAACCTAACTTTTTTTATTATTCTCTCCTGTTCATTTCACAATTTACATATGGATTACGAGGTTTTCCATCAAAGGTCATAGAAATGATTTTTTTTTAATTACCGTGGTGTCTAGGCCAGTTTTCGTGCACCTTGACTAATTTCACGAGATACTTGTCACTCTCATCAGCAACAAATATCAGGTAACTCTGGTCACCAAGACTAGAACAGATGGGAAGAATCACCTAGTGTTTTTGTCTCCGCTGGAATTTAAACCTGAAACCTCATACTCATGGTTCTTAATCCACTTCATTGACCACTAGGACACGCTCTTAGGTGCAGAAATGAATTTACTTTACGCTATCAGTATATTTTAACTTGCTTTTTCTTTTGAATTGATCCCACTTTTTTTATGAACAGTTGGTTATCTATGAATATCTTTTAGCTGATCTGATTATGTAAATTGTTTTTATATTGCCAGCGTATAAAATTAAGTTAATAATCTCAATAGAAATGGATAGTGCATCACTATATATTCTTTTCTCTTTTATCAAAGTGATACATTTGGATCTTGTAGGTTGATTATGACTTCTATTATTTACATAATAGTATGATTGAGCATTCCATTAGGCAGTAAATGACCGTATTAGCCTTCATTACGTATTTTCTTTTATTTCTCATCCGGTGTTCGGTACTTTTAGAGTGTGACTAAATTTGGATCGCGCTGGGAAATCCCACATTGGAGGTAAAGCGCTACCTAATAAAGATGATTCTGTACTCAAAGGGATTCGAACTCAAAATATTTAATTAAGAATGAAGGAGTACTTACCATAACCTTTGTTGGTTCATTAGGTGTCTTATACACTTCTATTTAGTAAAGCATAGGTTATATTAGACAAACTATCTAGCAGGATAATGTTGATCCAAGAAAACCTCTCCAAAGAAAATGAAAAGATTGAAAAAGAAAAATAGATTTGAGATGCAAATATTCTTTTGATGTAGGAATGTGGGGACAAAAACAGGAGGTAAAGGAAGGGGAAATCTTGTGAGGACCATTATAATTATAAATAATAATGATAGTGATGATGAGGGGAAGAAGGAGGGGACTGACAAAGAGGTAAAAATGGCTTTTTTAATTTCTTTTGATGATCATTGTACAAAAGCTATCCACGTGATTGACCCCATCACATTTGTCACACGGGACTACCATGTCTACTTCTATCTAGGATTCTTCCCTAATTCCTTTTATCTGATAAAGTTGTTATCACGTGATCAGGAGGTCATGCGTTTGAGTCTTGAAAATACGCTTAAAGAAATGTAAGTGCGTACAATAGATCCGTATGATTCAATCTCTTTCGGATCTCACGCATTATAAAAGCTTAATGCATTGAATTGCCTTTTTTTAATGATTGATATAAATATTTTTTATGTTTTAAGGATAAACTTATCAAAAGTTCTGTTCCAGCGAGCTATAGAATTCAACAGTCTAATTTAGTAGAAGTATAACTCTTTTTACCTTTGTTAGTACTGCATTTTGGGGTGTGTTTTGTGGGAAAGAAATATTTTCTCGAAAAGTAAATGATTTATTTATTTATTTTTAATAAGTAAGTAAAGATATTGTTTCAAGAAGTTATTTTCTTAATTTTTTAAAAAATTATTTTTTATAAGAAATATTTTTTTAAATATTTTGATCAATTAAACATGAAAAAGTTTCCTTTATACTAAACACACCCTTGAAAGCATATAAGTCTAAAATTATCTTCTTATTTAAGTGATTCAATTAATTAAAATTCGTTCCGCATAAGATTTTTAAGAGAAAGCACTTTTTAACAGAGTTTTTCCATATTCAGAGTTTAAACATGAGATCTTCAACTAAGAGGGAAAGGACTTTATTATCTCACCACAAAAGAGACAAAGAAATAAGGAGGGTTGACCGCCAGTCATGCATGCTGACCTTGACTCTTTCCATTCTAATTATTTGACTTGCCCTTCTTTAATCTCTACCCCCTTTTGGGGGTTAATTGGACTATTCACCTAATTTTTGGGTTAGAAGTGTTTTTGAAAATATTTTTGAAGAGTAGTAATTTGTATTTCACTAATTAATTTAGAAAAAAAAATAAAAATATTAGAGCAATATTTTGTGCTCGACAAATTTTTTAGAAATGCTTTCGAGAAAAAGTTATTTTGTAACTTTTGAAAAATAATTTCTGCTAGTACTTAAGAATATTTCCTCCGTCCATCTTTACTTGTCCACTATATTAAAAATAGATGTTCAATAATAGTTGTCCAATTTATAAAATCAAGAGATAATTTTATATTTAATTCTTAATTTATCCTTATCATTAATTATAGTCATTTTCCTATTATATTTTTCAAGGCATTGTATTTATTATATTCAAAGGGTGATATGGTAAAATTTCCCTTCTATTTATAATTTTCTTAAAGAAGTGTGCAAAGTCAATAGTGGACAAGTAAAGATGAATGGAGGAAGTATTTATATTTTTCATTAAAAACATGATCAAAAACCTCGGATTTTTTTAAAATAAACACTTTTTTAATAAAAAAAATACTTTTGACTTCTCAAAAAATTGGCCAAATAGACTATTAATCAATAAGAATAGGTAAGAGGTTATTTCGAAGAAGGTGATCGGATTTAATTGACGCCCAATCGTGTATTTCATTTGCATTATCTTTATTTTCCTTTTTTGTCTATTTGAGAATTTGTTTCAATTTCTATCTTCTATGTATGTAGTCATCATGGTAAAATGAAGACTCTATCTCGAAGGAAAAATCAAAGCTCTAATTAACTTGTGTTGAATTTCCAATTAAACTGAGAATGACAATCAAGAAATGCCAAGAATCCTTTCCCATTGATTTTTTTCTCAAAATTAATTTCTTAGTCAGAGATTTATTTTGTTTTAAGACCATTAACAATTCAACTCCACAAATAATTAGCATCCAAACAAAGAACAATATTACGTAATGTTTCAACTCGTATGACTATCATATCGTCTCTATTACTTCTAACGACCCATGCACTTTCAAATTAGTACTAATAGAATGCGCCATACCTAACTATAATTGCTTTCCAATAATATTAAATTACAAATTATTAAAATAAATTATAAACGAGATTTGCATATAGTATTACTAGATATGCAATATGCACATGACCAATTAAAATTTACAAGATTCTTTAGGTTTATATTTTCATCATTTTTATATGTGTAAAAAATTCAGCTTAAAGTATTTTTCTCATAATTATTGAACATCTAATATTTTTATATTTATTGTAGAAATTATTTTCTTTGATATCCAACTTTACTTCAAAGAGTTAACTAATTACTGTAATAGTTAAGCATTAAAAATATATAAAAATTGTCTTAATTTTGTACTTAAATTATTGAGAGCATGAATTTTTTACCTGAACTATCATCTAATGATTAACGAAACACATTTAAACGTTGATTAGATCAAATATTTATCTATAAAAATAAATGAACAAGAACAAAAGTAATTATATAATATATACTATTCTTCTTCTTATTATTATTATTATTATTATTATTATTATTATTATTATTATTTTCGGCTTTCCGGCATGGAGGTGGTGGTAGGGGAACAAGTTGTTGTTCGTATATTCTAATGATTGCAAATGTTGGAGACCTGTCCCCTTCACACTTCCCTGCATCTATATTTAAAAATTCTCTTCTCACACCTTTTGTTTTTTTATACCTTTTACTTATGTATAAATTTATTTGGTTTGATTTAGAGCACCAGTGTCAAACTAATTAATATTTAGATTTGTTTCTAGTAATTTTTTAAATTATCGTGTTAATATTTAATAAGCAAATACACTATTAATAAAATTGTTTAAACATAAAAGGATAAAAGGGGGGGGGGGGGGGGGGGGGGGGGGAGGCAAATGACAATAAAATGATCCTCAAAATACTATTACTATAAATTTCATTGATCACAATTCACAAAGGATATAGTATAGCGGATGAAATTGCTCCACCCATAATTAAAAATTTTAATTTATGAAAAAAAAACTTTGGTTGAAATGTTATATAACATAAATTCGAATTAGTCGAGCACCAACATTGATATAGAATACTTAACGGAAACCCAAAAAAGATAGATTTAGTTGAGTGAGTCCCACAAACATTTATACAAAATCTAGAGATTTTGTAATGTTTGATTTGCATGTTCCACTGACTTCACGTGGGGGATCCCCACCTTTTGCTTGTTTTACTCTACATACTATTTGGCTCGTCACGTGTTATTCTTGACTTTATTATGGGACTTCACGTGACTTCCGCCCCCCTCTCACGTCACTTTCTTGGTCGCTGTCCCGCTTCCTTTTCTTTTAATAGGAAAAGGTAAGAAAACAAAAACGGATTATGCGAAATATATAATAATTTTATTCTTTTTATTCCTAAAACCTATTTAAATGGATTAATTAAGTTGCTGCCCTTATAGGTTAATGCAACAGTTAAATGATAAATTTAGATCACTAGTAAAGTTCAAGAATAAATTTTAGGGAATCTTTAAAAATTATACAACTTAATATGAAATATTCTATACACGATTTGCAAACTAAGTTATCTTGATATTATAATTTTAAAATTATAATTCTTTGAATAATTTATCTTATTACAGAGGTAGAATAAAATAATATCAAATTTGATAAAATAAAATTAAATTTAAATTTAAAATTAAATTTATATTAATTCTGTTTAATATAAAAATTTATACCATCAATCTCATGATATAAATTTAATCTCAAATTTAATGTAAATAACTAATGTTACTTCATGAATCAAACAACCTTGTGCTATACAATTTTATACAATATTATATAGTAAATAATATATCAATATTATATAAAATGTATAATATATATAATAAGTATTTATATATATTTTTACACTATTATACAACATTATATAAACTTATGTAAAATAATTTTTTGTCTCCTATGTACTTCAATCGCGAGACCCCATTCAAAATGGGTTAAGTCTTCATCAAATAGCTTTAAATTTTAACCATAACTTTAAATTGACCCCAACAATGAAGTTGTTAATTTTTTCATTTTAATTTATGTAATAATATTTAAATGTGATGGTAAATATGAATATCACTTTTTTATAAGCATAAAAATATAAATTATAACTGAAAATTAAAATATTAATATTTTTTCTATATATTTCAAATTATATACAAAATAGGATAATTTCAAATTAATGATATTCATAATTGTTTACTTACAAAAAATAAACAAACAAAATTTAAGGAGGTTCAATATATTTCTTGTTATAAAAAAAATATATTTATTGACACATTTATTTTATATATTTATTATTTTATTATCTCTTTTACTTTCTATTTAAACCAAAATTCAACTCTAATTTTTTTTTTATTCTTTTATTTTCAAAATTTAAATGAATATTCTTTTATTTCTTTGAATTTTGATTTTAAAAAAAAAATTATACTAGCATATTTTAATTAAAAAATTAATTAAATAGGTTGAGTGACTTTGCAAGTAAAATATCTATAGTTGAGTAACTTTGGAATTAAAATCAAAGTTGACTGACTTTCTGAGAAAATAGTTGTTAATTGAGTGACTTTTGGAGTAAAAATCAAAGTTGATTGACTTTCTGAGTAAAGACTCCTTAGTTGAGTGACCATTTGGGATATTAACTCCACACTTTGATAATAAACTTGGACCAAGTGATTAGTTAACTTGTTCGACTGAATTCAATAACTTTAATTTAAATTTTATATTCATTTTCAAAATTTATTGAAGATATATAAATCATTAATTTAAAATTCAATAAATTAAAAAGAATAGAATCTAGAACCTATAAATTTTAAATTTTAACTCTATTTATACTTGAGCCACTTTAATAACGATAAGGGTATAAACCAGTGTTTTTAATGGAGGATAAAATTGTTCTATATTTACATAATTTATGGGTTAAGATTTTTGTTTAAAAAAATGAAAAACACTTAAAAAATTACTCTTTCTATCTCATATTAGTTGTCACATTTTATTTTTATATGTCCTTTAATTATAAATAGAAGATATTTTTCACTTTTTTCTTTTATCTCTTACGAATAAATTACACTTTATTTATTAATAAGATTAAATTAATCTTATATTGAAAAAAATAAATATTAAAGGTAAAATGGATAAAAACAATTACTTTTATTTTATTTTATAAAATAATAAATATATTAAAATATATTAATAATTTTGACAATTAGTCCCTCCGTCTAATTTTACCTGGTTGTTATTGATTTGACATATTTTTTAAAAAGCTATTAATAAAAGGATGATTTTATTATATCGCTCCTTGAATATAATAAACGTAATATCTTGAAAGGAAATAACTATAGTTAATGATAAAAATAAATTATAGAAATTAAGTATTAAATTATCTGTCGATTTCATAAATTATATATTATTGAACATGTAATTTATCTTTTCAGAGTTACCACTTTATAAAAAAATTCTCGTAATGGGTCCTATTCTTAATAAAAAATATTTATTTTTAATATAATTAACAAGTAATATGAATCGAAAGGAGCCATAGAATTTGTGAACAAACGCCAAAAAAGAAAAGGAGTTGGAAAGTTATGAAAAAAAAGTCCTCAAATTCATTGGAAAAATAAAAATAGGACCTAAAAATAAAGTAAAAAGATGTTCGTATCTTCATGGATATTTACAAAAAAATATAGATGCACACCCAAACCCAGTAACCTTTTATTTGCTTTTTTCCCCTCACAAGTCAAACCAAACGTCATCTCTCTCTCTCTCTCTCTAATCTTTCTCATGCAAAGTCAAATCACGCATGCCCTGACAATACCCACACTTGTATTCCCTATCTTGCCCTTTCTTCTAACCTACTAACATTGCCCTTTATGTTGTCTACCAGTAGGGTTGTAATTGTCAATTCCATTTTCTGGGCTCTAATCTCCGTCAAGATTTGTGACAGAGAAGCTATTAGGATTCTGTCGTTTGGGGTAGACTTAGTTGTGGTGTGTGTCTCTGCTACAAATCATTAAACAGTTTATTGTGTGACAGAATGTTATTGCCCCAATGAAATATATACACACACACATCTATAATAATAATGTTACCAATAATAGCTTCATCTTTACTAACTTGCTACTCTCATTCCTACTATCTCCTCTTTCATTTTTGGCCATTTATGTCCACTACTCAACTAATCTAATTAATAGACTCAAGGATTTATCGTAAATAGTTTTTATATTTTATATTAGATAAAATTAAGATCTATATACACCAGTATTTTTTAAGGCATTTTCAGAACGAGTTTTGGGGTGAATAATAGGATGGAGCGTACCAAAAATGCTTCGAAACATAAGTTAAAAGCGTAGATTCATAGGGCATATGACTTATAATTTGAGGCATATGCCTTGGCGTAAAAGCGTAAGTCTCGAGAGTTATTTTTTAAAAAAAATAATATTTTTATTATAAATTATATATTTTTATTATTGATATAATAATATTTAATATTTTATGCTATCATGTCTTCATATTTTTTTTCTAGAATATATAAATAAATAAAGTAACTCTCATAAAAATGACATTGTAATAAGTAATTTTTTTAGATCATTGTGCCTGAAATTGATAAGATAGAAATTTCATAATATTATGTTCTTCAAATAATTTTATTCATTTTCGTCATTGCTCTTACACTTATTATCTTTCCTTTTTGAAATGCATAAATAATAATCAGTGAAAATACTAGTTGAGGGTAGGAATGATCAGTAGATATGAAAATGGATGATGATTTTATTTTTAAAGATTATTTTGACTATTATAATTTTTGTGTTGTTAACTTTCTCAAATAATTATAATATTATTTTCTATATTATTGGTGATTTATTTAAATTTATTAAAAAATTATTAATCTTACATATTTTCTTAATAATAAAATTATAAAATTACAGTACATGAGATATACGCCCAGTAGATCTACGAGACTTACGCCTTACCCCATGCTACATAAAATGTCTCGCTTGCGATCTCGCCTTTAAAACACTAATATACACACTACTTTTATCATGATCATAGAATATATCGAAAGCAATTTATCTAGCTACCTTCAAAATAATTTAAGATCTGTATACACTTTACCTTTCATAAATCTTACTTTGCGAGATTACCTATGAGGTCGTTTGTAGAAGGTATAAAATAGTGGTACTTAATATATAAGGTATTTTAGTAATGCTGGGACATTTTTTATATATTCATTGTTTGATTTGGTGTATTAATAACATTTTTGTCTTTATCAATGCTTATTCATGTACTCCCTCCGTTTCGAATTGATTAATTTATTTTGATTTGATACGGAGTTTAAAAAATAAAAAAATAAAAATTGTATGGTTTTAAATTAAGATATGTCAAATAATGTAGCAAAATGTCTTTTAATTTTGTGGCTTTAAACATGCCATTGGGAAAGTTGAAATTCAAGAGTTGCTAAAAAAGGAAAAAATCTTTCTTTTTAAAACAAACTAAAATGAAAAGTAAGTCAAATAAATTGAAAGAAAAGAAGTGTTAATTAATAATTCATAAACTACTAATATCATGATTTGCAATGTATTAATTATATATAAACTAAAAATCTTATCAAACAAAAAATTAAATAATATCATAACTAATACATATACTAGATTTTTTAATACATCATACAAAATGACCCTTATATGTTGTTGTATTTGACCCAAGTATTAAGACAAGGTTAACTCGAACATATTTCCTTTTTCTTTCGAAATGACCCTTATAACTAATACATATTGCGAACTTTTTCTATTAAGAAAGAGTCTAACAAGCTTTGTCTCTTTCACTTGTTGGAAATAAATAAATAAATAATTCACCCAATTTTGCTTTAATTCTAAATGATGTGAAGACAAATGATCATTCAACATTCAAAAGGAAACAATTGCATTAGAAAAAAAGGGGAAACACAAACAACAACTGATACTATTTAGTCACAGTAATGAATTATATCCGCTCTAAGAAAAAAACCGTTGAAGAGTAAATAATACACCTGCTCAAAGTTATTTCATATTTATTACACCCTCCCTTCACTTTTAAACTCGTCCAATATTTTAAAAATAATTTTTTATTTATCACTTTTAATATATTAAAAAAATATTTTTTATTTTACTTTTTAGTCTTAATTATTTATTTCTCAAGGTCAAAAATTATATATTAATCAATATAAATATTATAATAAAATATTTATATTAATTATTTTTTTTAAAAAAAATATGTAAATTTTATTATGAATAAGTAAAAATGAACAAGGGAGTAAATATATATATGTCGTGCAATAACTAATATAAATATTATAATAAAATATTTATATTAATTACTCTTTCCGTCCATCTTTACTTGTCCACTTTTCTATTGGCACATGGATTAAGAACCAGCAAGTGATAAGGGTAATTTTATCATATTACCCTTTGAATATAGTAATAAATTTATTGTTTTGAAAAATGAATTAGATGATAAATCGTTTTTAATGCTAAAGGTAAAATGAGCAAAAATAGATAAATTATCTATTAATTTTATAAATTAGACAAATATTATTGAATATCTCAAAATAAAAAATGAATAAGTAATAATGGACGAAAAATATATTATTTTTTAAGAGACGTACAAAGTTTAATATGGATGAGTAAAAATAGACTAAGTGTAAATACATACATGTCGTGCAATTCCTGGGTCACCGCAATTATGAAAGTCAAGCAAACTTTGATTGACGGATTTTGAAGGTTTGAAAAATGGGAGTGTCAAAAAATGAATAATGTCATGCTTTTGGTATCATTTGCAATTATTGAAATGTAGGGAAAAGGTCATCTCACAACTCCCACACCTTCATCTTTCAACTAATCTCCTTTTTAACCCTAAACTTTTTTAAAATTATATAATCTTTTTTCTTTACACTCCACCGCAATCCCTATTGGTAAAGCTTTTATTTCTATAATATTCATTTTTCTATTTAGATCCTATAATAAATTAAATTTATTTTTTAAAATATCAAAGAATCATTTATTTTTAAGAGAAAATTATTAGTATTTCTAGTAAAATTCTTTTACAATTAAGGAAAATTAAATATATTTGTCAATGAGGTGGAATTTTTTTTAATTAAAAGATGAATAATATATTAAAAACTATCCAAAATGTTTTCGTTTTTTTTTTCTCTTCTTGCTTCGAAAGGGGTTTACGTGGCTGACATGCAGATGAAGATGATTATCATTGATTGGCAAATGTTGCATTTAATTATTTAACCTAACACACCTGATCATTACAGTTTCATCAACGCAAAAGAATGAGACATTTATTATTGTCAATAAATGTCAAAGAAAATTATATTCTCCAAAAGGTGTTGAAAAAAGTAATTCCCTTCTGATTGAAATGAGGTAAACTTGCTTTAACTTTACCTCTTCTTCTAATCTTCTTCTACTATACTAACATTCCTCGTTTTGATGCCAAGGAAACATAAAATTTCTATTATGCCCAACAACAGTTCTGAGAAAATTATGTGTTACTTTTTATTCTTGGGGAAAAAGTCAATTTTGTCACTTTAATATGTAAAAAAAAATAAAAAAATTGTTGGTATATTTTTTAACAAGAATAACTTACTCTTTTCATTCCATTTTTACTTGTTTATATGCTAAAATTAGATATTTAATATTATTTATTTATTTTTAAAAATTAATGGATAATTGATCATTTTGTGTCAATTTTATCCTAGTTAGTAAATACTATTCATTATTCATTTGTCAAAGTATTTAAAGCATTATATTCAAAGGTGCTATAATAAATTACTCCCGCGGTTTATTACATACTATTTCTTAAGGTTTATATGTCACAATAATGGATAAATAAAAATGAACGGAAAGAGCGGGGTTATCCAAGTGGCTCAAATATATATATATATTTTGCTTTGTTCAAGATGAATGTCAAATCTCATATCTCACTCATATTTCGGTAAGATGGACACCACGTGACATACTACCTCACTGTTGCAACACATTAATTTACCCCTCTCATCCACTTTTCCCACCACCCAATCAATTTTTGTAAGTATTTTAAATACTATAATAAGATACTTATTAAAGTGGTATTGTATCTTATAATTTTTATTTTAAAACTTTTCGCTTTTATGGAAATATAAACAGATACATTTTTGCAAATAATAGTATCATCATATCATGCGACGGCATATAATAAATTCTTGTAATTCGATTTTTTTTTATATATTCTGCATAGCAGACGCTTTAATACACCTTACCTATACTATCATTACATTATTGAACATATCATGTAGCCCAATGCTAGCAACATGATGAGCATAAAATAATGACAAAATTTCTTAAAATTATAATCTCTCGGTCTCATATTAGTTGAACACTTTTCTTTTTACACGCATAAATAAGAAGATTATTTTACTAATTATTCTTTTAAAAACTTCTTTGAAATATTACAAACAAATGTGAACACTTTCAAAAAAAATTAATTGCAAGGATAATATGAGGAAAATTTAAATAATATTTTTTTATTTAGTAAGGTAGTCAATTAATATGAGACAATTATTTTTAGTATAGTGAGCCACTAATATGGAACAGACGGAGTAGGTCCGACATCTAAAATCATACCTCCAAATGATATTTTCTAGGGCATAGGATACATTGAAATTGAAACATTAATTTGTTGGAGAGTGGGAACACCACCCAAATGATGGCAGAATTCTATGTTGAATATATAGGCATTATAATGGAAAAAACCAACAAGAAAAATCATTATCATGATGACAATGTATGAACCATTCATATTTGGAGATAGGTTTAATTTGTTTATTTTGTAATCATTTAATTTATTTATTTATTTTCCATACCGACAAACTCTCCTTTTTTAAGGCGAAAAAGTGAAGAAATAAATAATGAAGTCATTACTAGTGACCTTCAGGCTTCAAGTTTGGATTCTTCGCAATGTTATACTGCTGAGTATAAATGTGGATTCAAATTTTAAATTTATAAATTTTTATTTAAATTTATTAATATTAAATTCATTATATTTTAAGGTTATCAATTATTATCTATTATTTATTATAATTTTAGAAAAAATTTACACATAAATTTATATTTCACGTGAAAAGTATTAGATTCAATTTAATCCGCTACTCGAAAACTGCATTCGCTCCTATTTAAAAAATATTTTTTATATAATAAACACAAAATTGAGTGATCAGTGATGAAATTAGTCCTGCCCTTGAACCTAGATTTATATATAGGCAGTTCATGTGACAATTTAATGTGTTAAAGTTATTGAACCTCGACATGTTCATAAAGTCGCAAGGTTTTCATGAGGAGAAAGATATAGCAAAATAAATGCAGTAGATCTCATTGGAATAATCTTCCACCCCTGCCCTGTATTCACTTTATATTGCAAGTCATACTTAGGTATGTTAGCTATACATTTACTTAATTTATATGTTATCTCCATCAATGAGTATGTGATTGTCAAAGTCACCTTGCTAGCATATAAATAAATATGAGGGTAAAAAATCTAAATAGAAATCTAGGAATAAACTAAATTAACAACTTCAAAAAGTAATAATTATAATCAAAAATAAATAATTTAAGATAACTACTTTTAGAAAATGCGACAATAATTTGAAACTGAGGGAGTACATGAAGGAACAAAAACGTATGTTATAGAGTGAATGGCAAGATCAATGGAGAGAGTCCAATATACCCAATAATATAAACGACGAAAACTCATTAGACTAATGATTTTGAAAGTAAAAGATGTATAGTACGTACACCTACTTTTTAAAAACTTATCTCACGCATGGAAAGAACTTAAAGACAACTTTGCTTTAAGACAACTTTTTTCCGAAAATACTTAAAAGATTATTAAGAAGGAGAAAATCACCTACAAGATTTGAATTGAAGTGATAAGTACTCCTTTATCTTTAACTTGAGAACTCGAATTCAAGTTTCCCAAAATTCAAAATCGCCTTTTTTAGGGAGTATTTTAATCTCATTATGAGAATTTTTGGTGCAAATTTTAATTTTGTCCAACTCTAATATAAACAGTGAATGAAAAATTTAAAAAAAGAGGAGAAAATCAAGAAAGAAAGACATATAAAATGTGGATTGAAGAGAGAAGTTTATGGATTGCAAATAAGAATGTACGGTAAATACTTATCCACATCAGATGTTTACGCCAAATCAATATAACTTATCATTATTAAATAATTTAATAAAGTAATTATATACATTAATTAATTATGATAGTAACAGTTATATATATATATTCAAATATATGTCATGCATTTGTTGATTTGATGTAAACACTTCATCTAAGATAAGTTTTTACGAAAATGTACTACTCCCTCCGTTTCAATTTGTTGGCCTACTTTTTCCTTTTAGTCTGTTTTAAAAAGAATGTTTCTTTCCTTTTTTAGAAATTTTTTAATTTCAACTTTCCACATGGCATATTTAAGATCACAAAATTTAAAATTATTTTAATATATTTTATATATTTTTAATTTAAGATTATAAGTTTTAAAAGTTTTTTTTTACTTTCTTAAATTACGTGTCAAGTTAAAATAGATCAAACAAATTGAGTAGGTTGTGGTTAGGAGTAAAATGTTTATTTCTTGGACTAATCAAAAACAGAGACAGAGCCAAAACGTGATTTGATTTGACGTCTGCCTGCCGCTGTTATTTAGGGGCCTATTATGAGTCAAATCCTGTGAGTAAAAGTACTTATCTTCTTTTATGCTTCAATTTATTATCCACTTAACTTCCCTCCCAAATTAGTACCAAATTTATTTTAGTTTAACACCCACCACCCCCTATCACCAAGCGTCCAAATTCAATTTCTTTTTTTACTCCATATAAAATACTCCGTTCATTTTTACTTGGCAATATTACTTTGACATTTTCCTTAGAAATGATTTGTGGATTAAATTAATTCAAAATTATAATTTTTAAATTAATTTATTTTTATTCGGGAGGTGGAATACATATTCAAATGTAATTATAACATTTAAGTACTATTCTTCAAATATTATGTGTTTTTCAATACTTTCTTCATTATTTTTTCTTATCTATTATACTAATAATCAGGAACAAATTTAGTCTTAAATAAGGATGCACATGCACCAATTAACCGTGAAAAATATTATTTATATGTATATACCTTAAAAAACCATCATATATATTAAAAGAACACCTCGATCATTTCTATTCGATTGGGACAACTAATTGTTGTGCCTCTTTGACTCTTTATTGAGTTGGTGGCCTGACTTGGAACTACTGTGGCAATACTCTTCTTATTTTTTGTGGAAAATCTGCTTAACTTTGTTAACATAAATTAGTGATCTAAGTCAATATTAAACAAGTAAAAATAGGAGAAGAGTGTATTTTTGCAATTAATTCTCAGAATAACATAGGTTTATCTTTTCCAAAAAAAAAGAAGTGAAAGGGCGGTGTGGTTCATAAATAAACATAAGATTTAGGGGGAAAAGCTGTTGAATTAAAGATAATTAAAGTTTGTAAACATAAGGCACTAATTATGCCCGTGATATCATGCATGATTTTATCCTTTCTGGTCAAACCTTTCTCACTTGTCAAGACAGTTTATTTTCATAATCAATCTTGGACTTCACGTTTTACAATTTACTAATCTCCTAAATAAGTACTCATTCCGTTTGATTTTATTTTTCACTTTTTAACTTGGCACATTCATTAAGAAAATAATAATTGATATAATAATTTTACCGCATTATCCTTGTTAATTAATATTAGTATTAAGTCCTGAAAAATAACTTTAGGAATAAGTAACTAATACTAATGGTAAAACATGAAAAGATAATTATCTTTTCTTGATATGTAAAAAATGACAAGTAAAAATAAAAATTTAAAATAGAAATAAATGACACATAATTTTAAATAGAAGAAGTATTATGTAATTGATTCGGTCAGCTTACACTTACCTTAACTATTTTTATTAGATATTGCTTCCCATAGGACATATATCAAATAATTCTATTCATCAAATTTTGAATTGAATAGGTATTGGATTACTATATCTATCAAAATCTGGACAAATAACAAGAAATCGTAATACTTTTGCCTTTATTAAAATTTGAATTTAATACCTCTTGATTCTGGAACCCACTTCTCTTAAATACTCTTACGATTTAAATATCTTTTAAAATGAAATATGTAAATAATTTCACAGAGAGGTAATATGAAGATAGATGAGTCGTACTTCTTCCGTCCAACAATATTTATCCACTATTAATTTTGTACATTTCATATTATCCTTTAAATATAATAAATATAATATCTTAAAAAATGTGATAGAAAAATGATTATAATTAATGATAAGGATAAATTAGAAACTAAATGAAAAATTATCTCTTAATTTTATAAATTAGATAAATATTATTAAATATCTATTTTTAGTATAGTTTACCAGTAAAGATGAACGGGCAGTAATGAAATGACTTTCTTGAAACATTCCAATACAAGAGGGATTAAATATTTGCATGGTGAAAAGGGGGTCCATTAGCAGTAATGATTCAGAGGCATTAAAGGAAGGCAACATTAATGCTTACATGAGATTTTTCACTTTCGGTAATCAGAATTAAATACCTTTCGCTTTCTTCATCTAACTGAATCTCAACAACTTTTGATTGTTAAATCAATTACTACTTCATTGTTTCAATTAAATTAACACTAGTAATCCTATCCATTTAAGAGGTCATTTGCCTATTGGCCATGTAATTCTATCCTTGTTTTTATAGTATATGGATAATTATATTATTTCACATATCGGATTAGATCGAATAGCTTGGTGATTATAATTACTTTAGTACTATGTATAGTGAGATAATTTTGTTAGTAGAGTAAATTATATATATAGTGGATGGTCATTAAATTATTTAACTCTAATGAACAAACTAATCTACTAAGACTAAGAAATAGTCGGTCAAAGCCATTGGTCTTCTCAGTTACATATACATATGTTGGGTGTTCGCTTTGAATTTGTTAGGGTAAATTTCATAAATGGTAACTTAACTTTTATTTTTTTTCATAAAAATAATTTAACTATTTTTTCTTATATAAAAATAACTTAATTATCACTTTTTTTCACAAAAATAACTTAATTATCACTTTTTTTCACAAAAATAACTTAAGTATCTTTTCTTACAAAAAATAACTAAACTTTGGGTAAACTAACACAAATATCACAAGGCCAGAATACGATAACTTTTCCGATGAACCCTGCTTTTTTTCACTTATAGAAAAGTACGTCTCTTAAAAATGTATCTTATTAACTATTCAGATATTTTACTTTCACTACAAGAGAACATAAAATTAGCTACGAAATTTATCGGCAATTTCTAGCTAATTCGTCGCTAAAAAGCTCTTAGCTGATTGAAATTTCTTATAATCTATCGCTAATTCATAACTAAATGAGATTAGCATGAAATTTTTATTGTTTAACTACAAAATTTTGTCCGTCATTAATTTCATATTTTTCAGTAGTGTTTAGATATGAACTTCATGACTTCTTTATATGAAGAAGAAAAAAATCAATACTTTAAGATGGATATTTGAAAAACCAAACAATTTGAGAGAGGGGAGATGATCACACGTACTTTTCTATGTGTATGATTGTTAGGTAAGTATGCAAAGAGTTTGTCTCTAACATTCCAATCTTCCATTATGAGGGGCGCCCCAACTACATTAATCAAACCTTCTTTTTCCCATCTCCTCATTAATATTTTTTTTTTCAATCATTAATCATGATGACATATTCATATAAAATTTCTATTGAATAATTCTTCCTCTGATTTACTCTCCGTTTCAATTTATTTGGCCTACTTTCTTTTTTAGTCCATTTAAAAAAGTATGTCTCTTTTCTTTTTTAGAAATTATTTAATTTCAACTTTTCACGTGGCTTATTCAAGACCACAAGATTAAAGAATATTTTAATACATTTGACATATCTTTTATTTAAGATCATAAATTTCAAAAGTCTTCTTTACTTTCTTAAATTTTGTGTCAAATTAAAATAGGCCAAATAAATTGAAACGGAGAAAGTAATTAACTTTATTCCTAAAATTTGAGAAAACAGCAGGGACCTTTCTTCTTTGATTATGTTATGTCATATATATTGACTTGTTGACCACAATATCTAACAATTTATTATTTTAGGATAGCTTTGGCTTATTGCTAACCTCATAAAACTTGAAGTCCGCTAAAGTTCATATAGTACCATAAAATATTACTAAAAAAATGTAGTACTTTGGACGTACATATATATTACTCTTAAATAGTAAAATATTATTTGTACATGAATTTTTGTTTTCAATTTTATCTATAATTTCAACATCAGCTTGACATAAAATATTTAACATTGAAAAACTAGTTTGAAAAGTATTTCAAGTGAAACAATGATTTGCACTCGTAAAACTTCAATTTCTTTTCAAAGTAAAATTTATGTTCATAGTTGATACACAATTTCAATTTTCAAGCAATCTTTTTCACCTTCAATTTTAAATACTTTTAGATACTCGATATTTAAAGACAAAAAAACATGGGAGTTTATCCATAACTTTATAGCTTTACTAATAAGAAGTCATTACTAAAGATTAGAGCCGTCAGTATATGGCATGTTGGGCCGCCGGGCTCGTGATTTAATAGGGTTAAACTCAAATTATAAGATTTCTTCGTTTTTTTTATAAATCAAACCAGAATGGATAAAATAGTCCTATAAAGTGGAAATACAGATTAATTGAAATTTCAAATCAAGTATTCGACAGAGGTGTAATAAAAAATGTAGAGCATATGTGTAGTCTAATTCCCGACCTAATTAAAAGCCTAAACACGCGCAATGTTTGATAAAATAGAGTTGCATTCAGGGTCCTTATTTTTAATTTGATATGAAATTTATAAAAATAAAGAAGACTTTGAAGATACGTCAAATATATTTAAATATTTTTTAATTTTATGATCTTAAATTTGTCACATGAAAAATTTAAATTAAAGTGTTACTAAAAAAAAAATATCATTTTTTTTAAAATGATCTAAAAAAAAATAGATCATTCTTTTTAAACGATGGGAGTACATATTATTAACATGAATAGAGGGCTTTCACGTGTGTTGTCAACCTGAGATTGTCGGTTCAAACATACTCTTTAAACAAGTCAATCCTAATAAACAATATGCATGGTCCCATTTACTACTAAATATTATTAATGTTAAACACCAACCTTCACCAACAACTTCATCTTTCCATGTACATATGTTGCTATAATACGCGGTGGAGTTGGAATTTTTCATTAAAATAATTCAAAATGAATAAAATAAACACACAAAAAATTGAAAGAGAATTTATCAGAAACAAATTCAGAATTTTTAGAATATAATTAGTGCATCATTAAAAAAAATTACAAACAATGGTGGGAATTGATTCAAGTGCTTTAGGTAAAGAACTTAAATTCAACCAAGTGCATCATTTAAGCTTCTTGTAGTATGAGGGTCAACATATAACAATAATATTATATTAATTTAATATAATATGTACATAAATTATCTAATTTTATATAGAGATTACTGATTTACGTGCCCAAAATTAATATATAAATTCTCCTTTGTATTCAACATTTCACTATATACACATAAAAATAATCTTGACTATATATAAATAAGATAATTTCTTATCGAAAAAGATTCGGATGAACCCCTTAAACTATATCCTGCTCGCCATTGAATTAATATAGATACTTGGTTACAATAATCTTAATGGTTTAATTGTGGGATTAATCAATAACATAAGATTTGATAGCCAGCATGGCTAAGGTATGTCGTGTATCTGACACTTCAAAAATATGTACAGTCTCTTAATTTTTTTTTGTTATTTTTACTAGAAAAAGAAAAAGATGGAACACATGCTTGACAAGAGCTTTTTCTTTTTTTAATTTGTTATCGATATATTCTTATTAAGGGTTGATTAATTTCTTTTGCATTATTTAAGATCATTAAAGGGAAAATTTTTATCAAGATTTTTCTTCTTATTTTCAATTTGAAATCTTTAATTAATAATGAAGAGATTTTGCTAATTTTCAACCACAATCCTAGGCGGTGACTAACGAGAATTTTAAGGAGTCATTTAATTTGCAGATTAAGTTATTTTAAAACTATAATTTTTGAGTTAATTTATCCCTTTTGAAAGGTAGATAAAATATTACTTCCCCCTTCCTCTTAATTATTCTTTTTCAATGTTCTTAGTATTAATTATTTTAGAATTAAAAGACATGTAAATAGATAAAATAAAAAAATTAATAAAAAGAATAATTAATGTCAAGAATAACTGAATATGAACGAAAAGAGAATCAAATTAAATGAGATATTCAGAATTAAATATGAAATAAAATATATATTTTATTTAATTAAAAATATAAATTTGATTCTGAAATATCAACCTTATTCCATAGACCAAACGACCCAGAAATAAGAGAATAAAACATGAGAAACAAACCAACATAATGCTGGTTTAATTATTTGTACTTCTAGTATCTCTTTTTGACTAGACATTATCATATATTCAAAAGTATAAAAATACCAAAAAGTGGAAAATATAATAATACCTCTCCAAATTAGTCCTTGAAAAGAAAAAAAATGAAAAAACAAAAGGACTAATAGGGTCTACTCTTTTGTTCAACATAGGACCCCACCCAACAACTCCTAAAACAGCCCCCCCTCTCTCTCTAGAGCATTGAATTAACAATTCACAAATTGGATAGAATCTCTATAAAGACTCTTTCTTGTGCTTTCAATCCAAAATCCCCTTTTCCAATTTTTCCCTTTCCTCTATACTCTCTTTCTCCCAAAAAAAAAAATTGTGTATTTTTTTTTTCTTCACTCACATGAAAGTATGGAGCTTGGATTAAGCTTAGGAGATGCTAACACAACAACAACAACAACAACTCCAAAATCATTTTTCTTGTCAAAGAAAAATGTTATTTCTTCTTCTTGTGATCATCAGAAGAAAAAGGGTTTAGGGTTTTGCATGGGTTTGGGAATTAACTACTCATCATCAAGTGGAAGAGTAGAAAAAGAAGATGAAGAAAATAGTTGTGAAGAAGGGACAAATAATAATAATAATAATATAGGAGTACCAGTTCAGCTTGATCTTCTCCCTCTTGTTTCTGTTCCTCCTCCTGCTGTTCCTCTTAATCTGCAGCCTCAATCCCTCCATTGGTCCTCTGATAATGGTAATTTATACATATATCACTAATATTATCATCATGTTTTTTCTTGAATTTATCCATGTACAAATTCCGTTGCCGTTAAGACCGCATACAATAAACACTTGTGGTTCGACCTTTATCTAGGCCGCATGCGGCAGGAGTTTAGTGCACCGTAATAAACATACATACATGCAACAATATTAAGTTAAATTCTTTGTACTCTATGGTTGAGTTTGGACCGACCATTTTCCAAAAAATTATAAAAAAAATTCATGAGCTTTGTTTTTTTCTCTCCTTATGTACATGTAATATTTGTACATTTTTGGTTTCAACTTTTAAGATTTCTTGCATTGAAATCGAAAATTGATATTTTTTAAAAAAATGGATGACTTTTGACGTATATAATTACCATTATTTGTATAAAAACTTTGAATTCAGTCAATAAAAGTCTCCATCCACCAATGACTTCCATTTTCCAAGAAATTTTCTCAACTTTTTTATAGTATTTCTATTAAAAAAAATTAATAGATTTATGTTTGTTGCTTTTTATAGGGAGTTCTGAAAATGGTTCGTCGGGAAACGGTGGGTTGCCGGCGGCGAGGGGTTTCGATGTTAACCGGCTACCGGCGGTGGGGATGGAAGAAGTTTCGTCTCCAAATAGTGTAGCGTCGTCGTTTCGTATGGATTTTGGGCTTTTCAAAAGTTGTGTGAATATTATTGGAAATAAACGGAGCTCCGATTCCGCCGGTGGTAACGACGGAGGCGAACCGGAAAGAGCAAGTGATGAAGATGAAAATGGAGTTAATACTCGGAAAAAGCTAAGGTTATCTAAAGAACAATCAGCTTATCTTGAAGAAAGCTTCAAAGAACACCATACTCTTAATCCTGTAAGTATAAAAAAATAATGATTTTAGTTTTTTTTTTTTTTGGAGTTTCTAGGTTGAAACAACAAGAAAGGGACATTTTTGACATTTTTTTTTTGCTTTTAAGTTTTTTCTCTCGCTGATTTGTTGGTTTTTTTTGCTTGTTTATTTCATGGTACAGAAGCAAAAGCTGGCACTTGCTAAACAGCTAAATCTAAGGCCAAGACAAGTTGAAGTCTGGTTTCAGAATAGAAGGGCAAGGTTGGCTCAATAAAATTCTATTTCTTTTCTTTTAGTTTTACACTGTCAATATAAATACTCTATTCGTTCCTAATTAAGTGATCATTTTGTTTCTAAATAAGTGATACGAATAAATTGATCATATTTTTTTTTTGATGACCATCAAAAACCATTAATTAGAAAAAATTACATTAAAATGTACAGTAAAATTTAATTAGAGGTAAGGTAGTAAAAACATATTATTATTTTTTAGGAGTGAGCAATTTTTTAAGGGGTATGTTCAACATAAAATTATCATTTATTTGAGAACAGAGGGAGCAATTTTTAAAGTTGCTTCATCATCGTAAAGATAATATTTGAAGGTAAACTTCCTTCTTAAAAATGATACTGATTTATGTTATAGAGTATTAGAGAATTGAAGGCAACAAAGAAAACATTTGTTTGTGTGACAGATGAGAATTTAATAAATTGTTTGGTCTGGTCTATTTCCCCACCTTGGGTACTTACAATTTTTGCAGCAACTCCTTTCAATATTTCTTGGATAATGTGTGCACTTGTCTTTATATACATACAACCACAATTAATGCAAAATTTGAATTCTAGTAGTCATATCATTTTCTTGAATTTAATTACTAGGAGTAAGCAATTAATTAATTTTAATTTGCTTGTAGGACTAAATTGAAGCAAACAGAAGTGGATTGTGAGTACTTGAAGAGATGTTGTGAAACACTAACAGATGAAAACAGAAGGCTACACAAAGAACTTCAAGAATTGAGAGCGTTAAAGACTTCTAATCCATTTTACATGCAACTTCCTGCCACCACTCTAACTATGTGTCCTTCTTGTGAAAGGGTGGCTACCACCACCACCTCCGCTGCGGCGGCTCTTCCCATCACTGCCTCCGGAACCACTGCCAAAGCCCCTCCTACCACCACCCCCACCACCACCACTACAACAAGTGACTCAATTCCTAAAGCAATTCCATTCCTTAATTCTAGACCAAGATTTTTCCCATTTACTACAACTACTAATAATCCAAATCATTCCCACCAATCAGCAGCCTCTTGAAAAAAGAAAAAATGTGAATTTTATTTAATTTCTCTGATGTAAATATACTAATCATTGGTTTGGTTTTTTTTCTGCCTCAGAGATCTTTTAAGAGGGGTTTAATTTGTTTTGTGTCCTTTTTGGGATTCTTGATGGGTTTTTTTTCTCAACATATTAAGACTGTTTTGGTTCTTTTTTACATGTGAAAAAAAAAAGAAGGAAAAAGTATGAGAGAAAGGTTTGTAGTTGTACTAGGTTTAGAAGAATTTCCCCTTATTTGATATTTGTATCTTGAAAAAGAAAAAATAGAGCAGCACCCTTTTTATTTGTCTACATAATTTATATTTCACTTATGAATTTCATCTATTCTCATTTATCTTGTGAAATGCATCTATTTTCTAATTTATCTTGTTCTTGAAGATGTTGAGTTCTTTTGTAAAGGTTTTACTTCATTTTTCGTTGATAGAGAGTATAAAAGAACACCATAACATTGCTTAAAAGATAATAACGAGAAACTATTTATAATCTCTTTCTATTTCATTTTATTATATGATGCAGTTTTCTTTAAATTCCATTTTAAGAAGAATGATACTACACCCTTTTGAATATACTACACATTTAAAATTATTTTACATTTATTTGATTAAATCCTTTTTTGGACAGATATTATATTCAGTCAAAAGTCAAAACACCGTCAAGTGATACTCCCTCCATTTATTTTTGTCTAGTTTGGACTTTGCATAAAGTTTAAAAAATAATATTTTTTCTATTCATTATAACATGACATATTTTCGTTTTAATTTATCAAAAAAAGAATATTATTAATTTTTATGATTAAAAATAATTTACCTTTTAAATTTTTTTTAATCCTTAATAAAATTATATATATATTCACAAAAATGTCTTAATTTTATTTTAGACCACAATTTTTTTTATTTTTTATTTTTAAAATCCTATGTTAGATCAAATGGTATTACATAAATTAAAATGAAAGGAGTAATTGATATAAATATTAATTAATATAAAACCTAAATGAACAAAATGTTGAATTGAATTGTACGGGGTTATTAGTTATTTTCTAATTATTTATAAAAATGATATAATGGAGAAAGTAAAGTTGAAATGAGAGAAAGTAATAAATACAAGTTGAATTGAATTGGAAAATGTGGGGGTGTTGATGGTTGAATGATGAATAGCATATATTTGTCCCATGGTTCAATGCATGCTTTATTACTCCCTCCCTATGTATATAGTATTGGTTTGGCATGGGGGACTATCATATTTCTGTTGGTACCCTTTTTAATGATTTCCTTCCATTCAAACAAACATTATTATTATTATTAGAGCCGCGTGGGGGGGACAAAGATGGCAATATTTATCAAAGTGTCTGCTAAAGTTAGGTACCCTTTATGACCACCCAATTATGAGTACACACCAGCCAAGTACACCTCTTCAATTATTCATCATTTCTACTTCTCCATCTCCACGTGACCTATAATTTTTTTTTAAAAAAAATTTCATTTCATATTTGATATTCGTTTTATAAATTTAAATTTGTAATGCGTAAATTTTTAATTAAAAATTATTTTTTTATTTTATCTATTTCATTGAGATATTGATTGGCACATCACCACTCATCAAGCATGATTGTTTCTCTTTTGTCCATTTACTTAAAATTATTATCTTTCAAGGGGTTTTCGATATAAATGAAAAATGGTGGTCCTGACCCCAATTTAGGGGATAAATAAAGTAGTACTATTAATTTGATTTGGAAAAAAGAAAAAAAAAGATTTATCTGATGTTTTTGTTTGACTTGACACTCAATTAATAATGGTGACAAGTCATTCGATTTTTTTTATAATGGTAAAAGACTTTTTTCTTAAGCACCCACTCAATAATACGAGAATACATTTTATATTAAATTAATAAATTAAATATATGTGCATTTATTGAATGAGCAAATAGTAAATCAACAATAATAGTAGCGCACTACACCCAAAAAGATATTTAGTGGTAATTAGTTAACGATAATAGCTTAATTACTATTAAATTATATTTTTTCAGACAATTATATATTAGTGATAATTATATTTTAGCACTCTTTGTAAATATCCCTAAAGCCTATAGCGATATTGGATTCAATGACAATTAACTAATGTCGGTAAAAGCTTTAGCATTTTTTGTTAAAGTACATATTTATTGTCGCTAAAAGCTTTTATTATTGCAGAGTAACTAACTATTCTTTGATATAATTCTTTCATGTGACACACTCAATTTATTCATATCGAACATGAGTCTTTTTTTGTAAAATTTAAAATCAAGAATCCTTTTTTTTGTAATTATAAATTTATGAATCAAATTTTTAATTAAAAAAAATAATCAAAATCACAATCACAATTTGAAATTCAAAATTTTACTTTCTAGAAAACTTGAAATTTGTAATCAGATTAAATTGAAGTTTTGTACGGAATTCATAAACAAATGTTGATTTTAAATAAATTAAAATTTTTGTACAAATTTATAAATAACGAACTCTAAAATTTCTCTTGATACGGTGCTCTTTCCTTTACGAAATTGCAAGTGCAAATTTCAGTTCGATAACATGAGGATTTCAGTCCTCTGCTCTACTAATCCCAACTAATTACTCTTCTTAGAGTGAAGAAGATGCCATTCATTTGATGAGAAATAAAAAGGAATATTGAATTTTTAAGTGGTTGAAGCTAAATCAGCTACTTTTGAAGTAATAAAAAGATGAGTAATAATTAAAGTGAAAAAGTCAAAATCGAAAAGAGAATTCCTCACTTCATTCTCTCAAAGTGAAAAAGTCAAAATCGAAAAGAGAATTCCTCACTTCATTCTCTCAAATATTGAAGTCCCAAATCTCACGTACTAAGTGAAGGAGGTAATTGAACTTGGTGGTAATAAGAATGAAGGAAGAAACAAAGAAAAATGAATGATGTTGTCTTTTATTATGTATATTTTCCTATATATCCTTATTGTTCTCTTCCTTATCATTATGTATGGTCAATGTCATAATTATGTTGCTCCTTCTGCATTCTCCAATATTGTATCGTCCCTTTCATACCCCTTTTGCCACATTTAAGTACCCCAGCTGTCCTCGCTCTCCATTTTTTTCTTTTTCTTTGCATTCTATATTCAAAATACAATTTTAAAATTATATTTGATTTCTAATAAATAGAATCCTATGATTACTCGTAGTTTCTATGGAGTGGAGATGATGGGGTCGATTCATGAATTTTCTTTCCTTTTCGTTTATTGCATTTCACTCAAAGGGTTGAAGAGAAATAGTGCTAGTGATTTTTGGAATAATTACCGGTCAAAAATATCTTTTAATTACAAAATTACCCCACTCCACACACATCAATTTTTTCACAAACTTAATAAATGTGAATACTTATCTTTTAGTGTATAGTTGAGACTTGATATATGAGGAGAACCATAATTAGAACTTATAAATTAGTCGAAGCATGAAATGTGCATTGTACGTACTTGGTAGATAATCAACTAACCAACGTGTTTAACTACCAAAAATGCGAATAAATTTGTGGCATATACTTCTTGCCACCTAATTAGAAATGAAAAGATAATTGTACTAGCTAGTTACACTCTGTTTGAATGGTTGTTTCATAATGTATTGTAGTTAAAACATGTTTCATATTGTGTATCACGTTGGATTATATCATCTCATATTGTCTTAATGAATATAACGTTTGAATAAGTTATAACGTTTTTCAATAGTTATATAATGTCACACATCAGCTATTTGAATGATAAACCTACAAGAAAAATGTTAGGGTTTGCCTCGATTTTCTATCATAATTAGAATTACTTTTTTTGTTAGAAAAAAATTTCCTTGTTGAAAAAAGATCTCTTACATATTTGGTTAATCATTTCTTGGAGAAAAATGTTTTAAACTTTTATAAATTGAACATAGTTTCTTTCTCACAATAGCACACTAACATTCACAATGAAGAGTTTTATTTAGGACGAGATTTTTCTCTCAATAGGTTTTATGCTTTTTATATTAGTTTTTTCAATATTTAGATCACTTGACCAAACCATATTAAACTTTATGTTTCTTTAGTATAATTTTCTTCGTCATCTGAATTATCACCGCCAAGATTTGCAACTGTTAGCTTTCGCATGACGTTCTGTTATCTCGATCTCAATAAAAGGTAGGGCAAGTTTAAGTGAGGCGGGTTAATAAAATGGTTAAAATGGGTAGCATTTTATTTCTTGAAAATTTGGCTTAAAATAAAATTTTCATGTCAACAAAATTAAATGAAAAAAAATCACCTAAAATAATTGAGTGACTTTGTAGTGAAATATCAATAATTGAGTGACTTTTGCGTTATGAAACAAAAAAACATGATGTTCTAAGTGAACTACCCTTGTCGGGTTACCATATAAGAAAATAGGGTACGTGGTAGAGTTACTATAAAAATATAGTGTAAATGATAAAATAAAATTATTAAATACATAAATAAATAAAAAATGAGTGAAAAAAAATAATAATGCAATCATACCAAATTAATTATTGTACAAAATGGAGATTTTGTCATTATTTAATGATTAATTTTCGACACAATAAAATTTATGTAACAATAAAACTAATATTGTATTTAAACTAACATCATTATACAAATTATACAATAAAATAGGTAACAATCATCCAAACAATTAAGCTCTTTATGGATGAACTTCTTCCACATGGCATTGACATGGTTACTTCAAATTAATCATCAAATCACCATCTTTGCTGTTGCACCAATTGAGAGAACAACTTAATGGAGACAAATAATACACATAACCTAATCCCCAACACAGCAAAACGTCAGTGTCATCATGTATCTGTCTAATATATACACATAATTAAAGGGCAGCCCGGTGCACTAAAGCTCCCGCTATACGCGGGGTCCGGGGAAGGGCCGGACCACAAGGGTCTATTGTACGCAGCCTCACTTTATATTTCTGCAAAGGGCTGTTTCTACGGCTTGAACCCGTGACCTCCTGGTCACATGGCAGCAACTTTACCAGTTACTCCAACTTTACCAGTTACTCCAATTATATACACATAATTATAATTTTTAAAAACTTAATAGTATAATATTTTTTACATTATCTGTTCGTAGAATTTAAACAACAACACATACCTAGTGAAATCTTATAAATAAGGTTTGAGAAGAATAGAATGTATGCAAATTTTATCACTATTTCGTAGAGATAGAAAAATTATTTTCTAAAGACCCTCAGTTCAAGTGCATCAAATCCATTCATAGAATTTAAACAGATAAAAAAAAGAAAAGAATTATGTGTGAGATGACAAAATTAAGTTTGATGATTAATAAAATAAGTGACCGACCATGACCATGACCTCTTCTCTAACCCCTTTAATTAATGAATTAACAGATATAATTGTGAATAGTAATAATATGTGGACAAAAAGGGACAAGGACATGACCTAATCACCCAAATAGAAAGTTCAACTCCTATTATTATATATGTCATCCAATGATTTGTGCTACCTTTCTTTTCTCTATCTCACTCATTGCCTAACCATCTTCAAACCAATAGATACACTTACACATTCCTTTTTATTTTTTATTTTTTTGTTCCTTTATTGAGCAGTCCTTTTCTTACCAAGCTTATAAGGAGACAATAATAATGACAAGGATTATTATTAATCAAATCAAGAAAAATCTTTCTGCAGATGACTTCTTTTTCTTTCTTTCTTTCTTTCCCATTACTAATATTCAAAAGATTTTAATGGGGTCCATTAAAACTTGGTCATAGTTATCCTTTTCTTACCTAATTTTTTTATTTTTTCAATTTGGTACAAGAGATTTCCTAGTAAGACTCCATTGAGTTTAGATGATGTCTCTAATTTACCTTGTCAATCAATGTAAAGGTTACTTCAACTTTTTAAAATATTGACCTTGTCAACAATACAACTTTTTATCCGTAGGGTGGCCGAATTGAGGCAACATGTGGTGTTCTCTAAGGAATATCAATGATCATTTCCCCATGCCAAAGCCCTCTCAATTGCCTAGAGCAATATATATCTCTTATGTAATTTACAAGCTAGTGCACATGAACAAATATTTATCTAGTGCGTACTCGATGAATAGCAACTACGGGTTTTTTGGATCCAGAAAAAACCACAATTTTTATATAATATAATGTCACACTAAGGACGCCTAAAACGTGAATTTGTTTACAACTCAAAATATTTAACACTTATAAGGTGGAGAAATAATATATTAATCAAGAGGGGTTGTTTTCAATGAATTAGTAAAAGGAAAATGTTTTATCAAAGAAAGAATAATATTTCAGTCTTTACATACGACAAATCTTTGCCCACATCATAGGAGAAAAAAGGAAAAAAAATACTAGCAAAAGTAATACTTAAAGTAACATAATGTATACAAAGTTAATTATTTATAGTGATGATAAACTTTATATCATCTTATCATCACCTTTTTGGTAGAAAATGCATGAAAGCAATGGCAGCCTTGAGTTTTGGATAAACCATAGGTTGCATCAATTGAAAAGTTTTTTTCAAAAAGTAAAATAAAATTGAAGTGTGACATATACAATGCACATTACATATTAGATCAACATCTTCCAAAAGATTTTTTTTTGGTAATAAACATCTTCAAAAAGATGATTTTACTTTAATTAACACCTCAAGAAATTAATTATCACAGTTTTCAAGTATTTACTTAGTAAGCAAATAAAAAGTATTTCATTAAATTAGCATTTGGTCGGATAATGTTTTGATGAACTTTTTTAGTAATAATAATAATAATAATAATAATAATAATAATAATAATAATAATAATAATATCTATGTGTTTATTTCAATTTCCTCTTTTAGTTAAAAGCCTATATTTCTTAAAGACCAAACATCAAGATATCACTTGTTTTTAAAAAATAATATTTCTTCATACCAAACTGATCCCAATATAAAAGATGGTAGATTTTCCCTAAAGATGGTAGGGATACTTACCAATATGTATCGTTCATCCAACTAGTTTTTACAAAATATATATAAAAATAATCAAAGTATATGCAATATGTACATTGGTTATGTATAAATATGTATACTATATGTATATTTACTATAAATATACATAGCCTATATAATATTATATGTATTTTATAAACTAGATTATTCAAAGAAAATTGGCGTATAATTTTCTCAAAAGGGTAAATAGTAAAGTGTAAGGGAACCCAAAGATCAAGTTCCCTTTGACTTCCCTGGAAATTAAAGATTTGAGGTTATCCTATATTCTTTGTATCTAGTATATATCAGTGCTTGAATGATTTTCTAAAATTTTAAAAAGTCATATTCAGTTGCCTCGTCACTAATTATCTAAAATTAAGACTTTCTTCCAAGTCGAGCGATGGTTAAAATCAATTTGATTTGACTAGTATCTGATGCAAGATTGATTTTATCTTTTAGCTAGGATGTGTTCGGTACGACAGAAAATGTTTTTACAAGAAATAAATGAATCTTTTACTTATCTTTTTATGTGTAATATATAACTTAAAAATATTATATCACCTAAAAGTTAAAAATATTATCTTTAAAATATTTATATATAATTTAGATAAATATTATGGAAAGTGGAGATGGAGGTATAAGGTGGTAGGGTCGTGGGGATGGGAGCTATGGAATTGGGGTTTAAAATAAGGTGTGTTGGGGGTACGGAGAATACAAGAGTCTTGGGCTAAAATTATCCCTCATCTATTAGAGTAGGTTCATTTTGGTCCCTCAAATATAATCTGAGCATATTTAGTCCCTTAACTTTACTAAAGTGAAACACTTTTGGTCTTCCTAACATAATAATGTTAAAAATTAACGAAAAGGATAATTTTCTAACGGTGTAAATTTGACAGTGTTATCTCTTTCTTAATTGATATACATTTTCTTTCTTTCTTGTCTTCTTAATTTTTTAGGATTAATGTAGTAGTAGCTATTTATATTTGAAGACAGTACTTTAGAACACAATAATCTGCCACTCGAAAAAAATAATCATTTTCTTAATTGCAGTAACAAAATGGTCTTAAAATCAGTGGCGTAGCTAGTAATTTGGTGAAGGGTGTGCGAATTTTTTCTTAATTGTGTTTAAGAGCGTGCAAAATTAAATATATACTCGTAATAGCTAATACTTAACCTCTATGAGTTTGTATTTTACAAGTCACATGGGTGCCACATGGGTTTAACACTATTATTTTTAAACGGATTTTGTTAGGGAGATCAAAAGTGTTCCACTTTAGTAAAGTTAAGGGACTAAATATGCTCAAAATTATATTTAAAGGACCAAAATGAATCTACTCTAATAGTTAAGGGACAATTTTAGCCCCAAACTCGAGAATACAATCAGTATGAAAATTGAAATGCAACTTGTAAACTTATTTTCCCTACTTTCGCTATGAAAATCATTTTTCTCATTCTTAAAGAATGTTTTCCTAAGAAGAATATTTTTCAAATATTTCGATTAACTGAATATAAAAAAATTAGAAAATATTTCCTTCCCACCATTCCGAACACACCTAACGAAAAAATTAATTAAGCTAATACCTAATAACCTTTAAATAGTCATAGTACGTACCAAACATTCTAATTACTAAAAGATAACATAATTAGTTTCTCCACGAAATTTCATTATTATTACAATATTTTCATCATTTTAAGAAATATATCTACAAAAGACTGAGACATATCAAGTTCTCTGGGCCTGCATGAGTTTCCATATTGAGAATGCCGGTGTTGTATTAATTATTATGTTGTACAAATTCATATAAAATTGGTAAATATCGATAATATTTTAAATAAATCTGGTAGGCATAAAAAAAATTCTAGCTATTATGAGAATTATTCTAACTATCAAAATGGTACAAAAAATTAAAAAATTGGGTGGTGTACAATTTCAATTGTTCTTTGATTCTTCTCTAAACCCACACATATTAATTAATTAATTAATTAATGGGGGGCGGGGGTGGCACATTCTACACGCAATTGGTAATGATTTGAGGTGGAAAATAAATTTCTTAGACGTTGAAAATGTATTTGACCAAAGAGACACAATTCAAACCTCAATTTTCTTATAATAATACGTTGAATCACATGAGAAATTAATGATTTTAAGGTAAGAACTTTGTTTGTCTGCAACCACCCAACAATCAAATACTTTTTTAAAATGCCAGCAAATATGTGGTGCACTGAATGAGATTGTTCCTTCTTTTTTAATCAGAGGTCAATTTCGAACTTTGATTATGAAAATATTTTTGATGGGAAGCACTTTTTTTAAATGGATCTTATATAACGTAAATTTAAAATAGTTAAAGTACTTTAATACGGATATCAAACACTGAATGACAAAACAATAAAAATGGGTAGCCAACAATGTCAAAGATTTTGTGAGAGTGGTTGGATTGAGATCATTATTATTTATACCTAATGATTACTACATTATTTTCCAAGTTTCTTTTTATCACTTTTCACCATTTAGAAGAAAGAATTTATCGTCTATACACTATTCATATAAATTCTTTTAATTATATTATTAGAGGTCATCTGAAAAATAATTATATATAATTGTTCGTAATAAATTGAATTAGTAACATGAAAATAAGGAAAATGACCTGCTACAGGCCTACAGCAAGCATAATTATAAAATATATTATATTGTCTATAAATTGAAAGTACACAAAATTGAAAAGTTCAACAAGAATTTTAATATGGATTTTCGTCAATTGTTTTCCCTTATGTTGGGTTAGATTTTGTGACATCATTTCTACCACCATCTTTGAATTAAAATTTGTAGCCCTATTACGACCTCATTAAGTCAAATTTAATGCTTGCTAGGTAAACATATTTGCTGTCATTAATCATTTTACCCCTTCAGAAACATATATATATATATATATATATACACACACTTAATCGATTTACAATACAAATATATTTTAAATTTTTATCAAAAACTATTGAATTCGTCTGAATTCGCTTGCCCGTACCTTCGTGAGGTTCTTTGTGGTGTGTATGGGGTTTGGGAGGGAGGAGCGAGGGGTGCTTTCATCAAATGATGCATGTGGGCTGAGCTATTCCTATCTTAAGTGGTGCCCCGATTCATCCTGACCAATTGGGAAGAGATTCACATAAAGACTATTGTTATTCGCAATCAAGTTAAAAAAAGATTAAGCAAGTGTTGTCCTAATGAAATGGCGGGGTCAGTTGTTGAAGAAAAATCAATATCTGGTGACTCATAATTATTGAAAAGGGAATAACATAAGTTGGATTAAGGAGACTTTTTAGGAGATTTCACATGTCAAAATGACAAAAAGAAAACATGCCTTGTTGATGAAGGAATTTGTTGAATATGGTGGTCTTTATCTCTTTTTTTTTTTTTTTTTTTTGGCAATAGTCATCAAAGTGGTGGCTTTGTATTTCCATTTTCCAGTCATGATAGCAATTTCACTTTTCTTTTTTTCTTTCTTTTACTTTTTTGAAATTGAACAAATGAGAATGAATAACTCAAATCAAACCCCAATAGCACTTCAAGGATAAGTCAACTTCTTATTATGCACTTACTTTATTAAAAAAAAAATAGAAAGGGACTAGGATTGGATGCTTCTTGGAAGGAGCAAATATACATAAAAAGTGAAAATAGTCACCACGCCAGAATTAGCTGGACCACATAAAAGGGTAAGAGAATTGATTAATTCTCCCAAAAATAAATTCTAAAAGTACCTAACAAATACTCCCTCCGTCCATTTTTTACTTATCCAATATATTAAAAATAGATGTCCAATAATATTTATTCAATTTAAAAAATCAATAGATAATTTACTATTTTGTGATCATTTTACCCTTGCTATTAAAGTATACTACTAGTATTCATTGTCCAATGCATTTCCCAAAGTATTGAATTTATTATATTCAAAGGGTGATATAATAAGTTACCCCCCATTATTTGTTCGTATTTCTTAAGGTGTGTGCGCCAAGTCAATAATAAACAATTAAAGATGGACGGGGAAAGTACAAATCATATACTCCCTCCGTCCCATATTCGTCTCATATATATTGAATTGTTGAGATAATGCACACCTCTTAAGAAAACTCTTCTAGGACATATTTTGAACATTACTTTTCATTACTACCCTTTTCATTATTTTCACACTATTCTCAAAAGTAGAGTTAGTCATTACTCGACATTGCTTGAAATTTGATTATAATAATTACACTTAATAAAGTAATTTATGAAATAGTGTCTCTTGGAAATTTCACCGGTATGAAAATGTGAAATTTCAATGTAAAATCATAATTATGACTTTGTAAAGAGTGTAAGTACCTAAAAAATGTAAAATACTCTTTCTTTAAAGAAAGGGCAAAAATGGAAAAATATTTCAATAATTATCTTGATATTTGAACAATTCACTTATTTTGAAGAATGAAAAAATCTTCAACAATTCAGTTAATATGGGACGGAAGAGTAACTCGGTTCATGTTTGAATTAATTTGCATATATCCCGATTATTCCATTGAATTTTTGTTATTTCTTACCCATACAAGATCGAATAATTCTATTCTACAAAAATTAGTCAAATAATAAGAAATTACTTAATATCTTATGTGTTTGTTGATTAGCTACCTCCATTTTTTACCCTTCTATTATTCAACTTTGCACTTTCCAAATGTACATTAAATGGGCTATTCACATTTTTGAACAACTTGGTTCATTTAATGTGCTACTTACATTTTCTTTCTTTTAAGGTCATCCTGATCAATTTGCACGCATCTCAATTATTTTATTTTATCGAATATGTGTATTCTCTCATCAGGCACACGACCGAGTAATTATGCCGGCAAAGCTTAGGCAAATTATTATGACATCACCTAACGTCTTTTGTGTCGATGGATAGATGAGCAACCTCCAGTATTTGCCCTCCTATTGTTTAACTTGTTCAGCTCATCTAAACCTATCAATTAAGCTAGCGTTTTGCCATAGATTCTCAAATATTTTTGGTAAATATTATTTGAGTAAAATTTCACCATGTGTTTGGCCATAGTATTTGGGAATTTTTTTTTTACTTTTTTAAGAAATATAATTTATATCCATAAGTTTTAAGAACTATCAAAACTAACCATAAGTTTGTATTACATAGCAAGATAGAAACGTCGACGTAACAAGATTCATGATTTTCGCAACAAGTCAGTTGGATCTTTGTTGCAACAAATAACAAGTAGTGAAGCACGACTATTGTTCCTTTAAAAGATAAAAAATTGTGTAGAATTTGAATAAATAGAGGGTGTTTTGGTAAAAGACAAAATGTATGGACAAACACTATTTGCCAAATTTCCCCCCAAATATTACTTGGGAAATCTATGGCCAAACTGGTCCTAAATGTGAGGAGTTCCATAAGTTAATAATAAAAAAGACAAGAAAGAATTGATACTCAAAATTCTCAGTTAAATACACAGCAAACATCACCACAACTACTACATTATAATTCGAAAACATTGATGATTTATTTTACTAGCTATATCATTACCTCCTATCTAATACCATCACCATGTTGCAACGCAGGTGATACTGTTGAATGACATAGTAATTAAAACAAATACTAGCTAACAAGCAACACTAAATTACACTACCAAGCCCGCCCATTCTACAGGGGTTAATTGCACCAGAATACAACATTTCCCCCCCAAAGTGAACAATATCGAACCTGAGCGCTCCCCAAAGTCCTTGAGGATATATATGAAGACAAAATATGAGCTCTCCAGCAGGGTGCAGATGAGGGAGCCTAAGAACCAGTAAAAGTTGGAGAATCTTGAATAGTTTAGTTTCCAGAAGCTGATTCGTTTCTGAATTGCTGCTCGACCATTGGAGGGAGGAGAAGAGCAAGCCTGGTTTTGTATCTTGCAATCCGTCTAAGCCTTTCTTCCCTTAAGCTGCAGATTTTCCAAGCACAATTGGTCAATTGTATTTGTTTATCAGTAAAATTAGTCCTCGACCAATGTCAAGTTGGTCACATTAGATACATATACCCCTTCCCCTACCCAGGAGACAAAGGAAAGGAAGAGAGACAGGAAACTGCTCGAAGAATGGCTGTGGAATATATATAGGTGTGTGCTGCACTCATTCCCTTGCAGAACTAAATTATTGGTTTTCCCTGATCTTAACAAATATCAAATGCCAAAGTGAGGCTAATCAACAAAAGAAAAAGTGGATTTTGTAATATGGGACATTCCCACCTCTTTGGGCCACTTGAAAATGGGGTCAGAAAGAGCTCTATCAACAAGGAAACAGTTATAACCTTAATTACAAAAAAACAAATACCAGAAAGGTTTTTTACCGTGATCTAATCCTTTTAGCACGCTTGACATGTCTTTGCAAAAGTTCTTTCGGAGATAAATGCTCGACAGATTCCCCATCCTGCAAGTAAACGAAAACAGAATCACTTGTTCAATTCTATAACTGAATGCCAATTGCCATCTCTAACTACCCAACTACATTGAACAACTAGGTACATCTCTACAGGCTGATTTGCAATCAGAGACATGTAAATCCTAACACATAATGGCTGACCAGAAAATTAGAAATGACAAAGCAATGAACTTGAGACATGACTAAAGCAACACCCAGAAATCTTTTTTTGAATGAGATTAATGCCTTTGTGGTCATGCTGAGAGCAGAAAACTCAGATCAAGTTGGATACAATTGAACTTGCTTAACCTTAAAACATAGTATATAATATGTAGATACAAATAAATTAATAGGGAGATACAATGAAATTTATATGGAGCTCGTGTGGAACAAAGTAGAATTTCTGAAGTCTTAAAATTTAAAGAAAGGAGATACAAATGGATACAGCCTCTTGGGATCCAACATCTCCCCCATTCCTTAATTGATTGAACTGCTAACACTCAAAGAATACTTCCAATTCTTTGATGAAAAAAAATTATTATCGCGCACACCAACCAATCCACCGGGCAGCCTATCCAGCTCAGGCATGGGTCCACACCACGTATTGTAGCTGAATTCAAACCTGGGATCTCCAGACTGTTCCTCCCACAACTTAACCACTAGGTCATCCTCTTGAGGTTGAGGACATTCCTCGAGGAAAGTTAACAGCCAATAAAGGAACACAAGGACCTCAATATAACATGAAACATACCATACTTGCAAAACTTGGCAATTTGAAACATTGAAGAGTATTCCCAAGATTGCTTGGGAAAAAAAATCTAGTAAACTCCTCAGAAGCAAAATATTGCATTCAACTTGGAACGATAAAAAGAAAATGTTCAATATGCATATGACACTTGATTATGTACAATTTTTTGTAATGTGGTGAATATTATTTTATCTACGAAAACCTTCACAAAATATGAAAGTTCAAAACCTTATTTTACTTTAAAGTTGATAGGGATGGGAAAATTCACCATTTTAAGTATAGCATAGATGAAAAACTGCAGTCCTACAATGAAATGGATGGTATAGTACAAAATCCTAGAAAGTGCATGATGGCATAGTACAAGTCATGGATCTTATACTAGACATCACTAACAGTCTGGTAAGTTCAATGTCCAGCAAGGAGTAACATGGTCAGTACTCCCCACTCTAGAGTGAATCAAATGTAGGAAGGTGATTTCCAGTAGAATAGATTCATATCCTTTCAAAAGATAGATTGTAGGATAGCAACCACGGTAATAGAAATCAAGAAAGATTTTGATGGGAGTGAATTGATGAGGAAAATGGAAGACTAGATGGAAAAATTGAAAATGAAACATATAAATTAGAAATTACTAGAGAATGATTTGTCATGCAGTGAAGTTGGGCATACCAAATGCAACCTATTCGCATCTGCTGATTCAGGGCTTCTACAAATGAGGACCCTGACAAAGATAGTTACTCTAGATGACATTCTTGCACCAAGAACACCTATTTTCTTCCCTCTCACCTCACCACCCCCTCCCCCCAAATAGGAAATCTAAAAGTGAAGTAAAAATTCCTGCCCCGATTATGTTTAACAATTAACACACACATAAACCATGATTTACTGGTAAAATGAGTTAGATACTTCAATTTCCCATGCCCCGTAGCAATCATTTCCCCTGTAGTTTAGATTACAAGACAAACAACAACGGCTAAATTATTTCCAAGCATCTTATCATTTTGGTACGGGAACCGTATTCAAACTTTCACTCACTAAGTAGATAAACTCAAGTGCTCACCTCTTCCTCTTCTTCTTTATCTCCATCTTTTTTCACAGGAGACTCAGCATCTTGTGGAGCAAGCGCCAAGGGTCTAGGAAGAGATCTTACCCCATCCGTGTATTGGGACTGCCAACAAAATGTAAAGCAAATAAACATAAAAGGGAAGAAATGCTATTTAAAAATAAAAAGTATTTCTTGTAAAATTTGAAACACCACATCAAGAAACTCATCCAGCACTACAGTTGCATAATTTTTGTCAAGAAAGTTTAAATTAGTACGACAACAAATGCAAGACCAGATATGAGAATCAGCAATAGTGAAGCAAGAGAGAATCATGACCCGAACTGGTTTGAGATCATGATCTGAAACTGGTTTCAATTTCATCAAATGTCCTCCCCTCTACCTCTACAACAAGTCTACCTTTTCCTCAAAAAAGTACTTCAAATAGAAAAAGAAAAGAGAAAGGAAAAGGAACAGCAACAACTATTATCCTTAGTTAAGACCTTAAAATGAATGAGATTTGGCTGCAACTACTTGGATCAGTATGAGTTCTGAACAGTAGTGAGAGAGAACCATGATCCAAAACTGGTTTTGAACATTTAGATCGGGTCAAAAATCAAGTAATATAACTTGAAATTATGTAACTATACTATCTAAGCAGCATCACGTAAATGTTCAAATTTTGATGAAAAGGCTTTAAAGAGCTCTGATAGCCAAATAAACTCATCCCATTTTGAATCAATACTCTAGCATTGACATATTTCTCTTCAAACCTAATACTATCTTAACAATAGTGTAAAGAACATATATTTTTCTTCGACATTTTCACAATCACAACTCACGTAAGGTGATGAACTCTCAAGTAAAATCACAACCTAAAGCGGTGAAATAGAACTGCAAATTTCGAAATGCATATATTGGAAAAATAAGAAGTAATAATTCTTAATTAACAATTCCATAGAGGGGTTTGTTATGCTGTCAAGTATAGTTAAGATGAATAGTAGTCTGTTTATTCTCTCCGACTATATATTTCGGAAAGGGATGCTTTCGCCCTTGGCATTTTATAGAATATATTAGGTAACATCACCTGAGGTAATCCATACTGGGGTTGGCAAAATTAGCCCCTGAAAACATGATCCGCCCAATCCGTCCAAGTTTGGGCTGGTCATTGACCCGCCCATTTATTAGCTCAACCCATTTCAACCCATCAAAAAAATTGTGTTGATATGTGACCCAAATTGACTCATGAGAAATCTTGTCAAAATATTTTTAAAAGGATATTTTTTTGTTTGATAGTTATATGTAGTCATAATAAATAAAAAAATAGTTCTATTACGTACTAAAAAATTATAAAAGAACAAACAAAGAAATTGCAACTTAGTAAGAATTGGGCAGGTTGGATTACGATCCGCTTTTTAGCCAATTTCAAGCCAACCCATTTCAATCCAAGCAACTTTTGAGCGGATCAACAACCCGTACATCTATTAACTTAAACTTATTTTGACCCGTCCAAATTCAGCTCAACCCGCCCATTCGACACCCTTAATCCATACATATATGGAACCTTCAATACATAGCTAGAAACTAGAAGTCCTTAACAAACGAAGATAAGTGAATTTTACATGTTTTTGATGGACAATGAATTCTTAATCAATAATTTCACTCTTACCAGAAAGAAATGACATTGACTTGATGCAACTTATCATTAGGTTTTGGCTGAAAGAACCAATACAAAACCAATGATCTCATATATGTAAGCTTAGAAAATATGAAATTTAACCAAAAGTATTCAGCTATTCTCCGGTTAATTCTGAATAAACCAGAATTTTAATCCCTTGGTAGAAAATACCACATAGTTTTCAAAAAACTAACTCAAATTAGTTATAAAATCCATTGTTTTTCTTCTTTAAATGAATTACCCTTTTATATTTTCCTATCTCATTCCCTAATAGAGTAATAGGAGCATTGAGAGGATGATTTTATCTAGTCTATTAACCACTAAGGCTTTCAAATAAATAATGTGTTTTCAGTCTTTAAAGATGTATAACATAAATGGAGCATATTCTTCCTCATCAATGTTTCTGCTAACACTCCTCGGGGAATTCTTCACCGAAGTCAACAACAACATACCCAGTGTAGTCGCACAAAGTGGGGTCCGGAGAGGGTAAGATGTACGTAGACCTTACCCTACCTCAGAGATAGAGAGGATTCTTCACCAAAATCAAATCACACAATCTAGTAATAAACTTAAATGGAATTCCTAGCTGTGTTATCCAACACAAAAGTATATTCCCACAGACCCCAATTTGTTCGGCACTACTACTATATTCGAAATCAAACAATTCTTTCTTACGAGTTTTTCAAATATTTTAAAATACTTCTATGTATAAAATTTCTTGCAAAAAAATAAGAAATCGATGTCTGAACTCACATTGAAATATAGATGACTTGACACTCGTAATCGAGACTGCAATTCTTTTGAGATGGAGAGTAATATTTTTTTGGCAACCAATTTAAGGTAAAACAATACAATTACTTTTTATATCTCATCAAGAATTAGCAGTGTTGTTAACTCTCATTGCGATGATTTTCTTTCGAAAAACAACAGCCATTAAAAGTTACTAAATTTTTCGCCATCTATCCCTCCAACCCTATTCTAAGTGAGTTAGAAAGAAAGAGCACAGATATTCGTAAGATAAGTATGGCTTGTATATTGTATTAATAAATAAAGGTTAAAAAGCATCAAGGTAACGAAAGATAAGTTAGGGTTCATTCGGTTTCTTGCATATAAAAAACAATCCCAACCTACAATTCTATATTATTAATACAAAATTTGGTTACCATTTTCATTTTATGGCACCAATAATATCCACATAACTTGTTAAGAAATCTATACGTGGGGTGCACTACTAAGATAAGAGCCATGTAATGACAAAGATAAAAGAAGCTAAAATAAAGGCCATTACATTGTAGAAACCTGGCCTACTTTTATAGGAAAAGTAATAATCATGATCATATTATTTTGTTTATTAATTACCATGATCGTATTTCATACTAAGACTTTCTAACAGTTTGGAGTTAAAAGCACTATATTAAAACGAGTGCATACTACCTATTAAAGCCAATTCTTGGTTTTGATGTCAAAAAATTTTGAACTTAAAAAATACAAAACTTAATAGCAGTATTATATTTTATTTGAAGGAAATATGGTGCATTATTGTTAAAAATAACATCCTTTATTACGTAATTTTTTATCTAAGCAGAACTATCCACAATGACAAAGCTGATGTAAAAGGCGCTATTAGAAACATCTTTTATTTAGTTCAAAACCTCACATGCTCTAGCTGGCTAGTACATGATATATCCATCTTTAATACAAGAAGCAAACATCTGACAAAAAATGTATATGCACTAAATAATCCAATAACTATTATTTACACATTACAGTCTCTACACTATAATCCTTGATAACTTGCTGGCAAAACAAATGACCCCTGATTGTTATGGGAAAAATATCACATCATTGTCTAAAGTTGAGTTGTTCAAGTGATTGAATGATGATATTTAAATTTAAGAAAAAAATTGATATTCTTTAGGATTTCAAATTACATTTTTTTAATGTGTCACTGGAAATGAATCCAGAATAAGGCAGAAACAAACTGTTAATTGAATTTGCACTTGATATTCAAATTTTCCTAGGTACTTCTAAATAGCGGCACAAACTAGGATCAATCGTCCATCAAATGTATCCTAAATGAATTTAAATTTATAGAAGAGGGCAATGTTGTCTAAAATATAGTATATGTTTGGAATCATGTTAAACATTATGAAACTTCCATAAATGGAAGGATGTCACATACAATTTAGGAAGGGAGGAGTATATAAAATTTATACTCAAACCCTCATAGATACACATTAGGACACATCTTTAGGATATTGTAATTTTCAACTCAAAGAGATATATATCAACTTTTGGAATATTTGACTATGATGTCTCACACCGTATTGGAGCGGGATGGATGAAGTGGAGGCTCGCATCCGGTGTTTTGAGTGATAAGAATGTGTCGTTAAGACTTAAAGGTAAGTTCTATAGAGTGGTGGTTAGACCGACTATGTTGTATGGGGTGGAGTGTTTATTAGTTAAGATAGCTCATGTCCAGAAAACGACAGTAGCAAAAATGAGGATGTTGAGATGGATATGTGGGCATACCAGGAGAGATAAAGATTAGGAATGAAGAGACTCGGGACAAGGTAGGAGTGGCCCCGTCATGGACAAGATACGGGAAGGGAGACTGAAATGATTTGGACATGTGCAAAAGAGATGTGTTGATGCTCCAGTGAGAAGGTGTGAGAGGTTGGATGTGGTGGGCCTGAGGCGAGGGAGAGGTATGACAAAGAAGTCTTGGGAAGAGGTAATTAGGTAGGACATGGCACAGCTTCAGCTTACTGATGACATGACCCTTGATAGGAGGGTCTGGAGGTTGAGTATCAGAGTAGAGGGTTAGTAAGTTGCCGAGCGTATTTTTTTTTAACAGGGATATTAGTATCTTTTTTACGTTTGCTTATTCTTAGATCTCTAGAACTACCTGATTGTTTCTTTCACTCCATTTATCTTATTATATTGTTGTTGTTACTGCTTTCTTTTCATCTCTCCTTGACCCAAGGGTCTGCTAGAAACAACCTCCCTACCCTCCCCAGACCCCCACATGTGGGATTATACTGGTTATGTTGTTGTTATTGTTGTTTTTGGAATATCTAGAAAATCTTAAGGTACAATCATATAAATCTGAACAAAAATAGAAATACAGAAGGCAATATGTCTGGGATTGACTGTTAAGAAGGCAATATGTCTGGGATTGACTGTTAAGAGTGCTACAAGTGGAGGTTCTACAGTCCAACCTATGGGTTCACACGCTAAACCAATAGCTTTTGACCAGACGTATTAAGAAATCCAATAAATATTTACAAATATTTGACCGTGAACCCAGTCATTATCATATATTAACTTGAGGTTATTGTAGATTCCATAAACTTCAAATCATGGATGGCATCTATGTGCTACATGCCTACATATGTGAAATTGCATGCACAAGACTGTAAAAGGGTTTCACTTATCATTTTTGCTTGCTAGTTCTGCAGGCATCTATTTGGCAATCTCATCTAATAACCACCTGGACACCCAGTCAGTGCAACTGAACTTTTATCAGTTGAGAAATTATATACCAACAAAAGTTAACAAATACCAAAAAGCACAGGTTTGCAGTGATTGATAAGATAGTTCATAATGCCAGGGTGTAATAGCTAAAGGTTGAGAAAGATGATTTAGAGTTTCTGCTACCATGAAACTATGCTGAGTGAAGTCCAATATCACAGATTAATAAGTTGAAAATAAGACATGAATCATGATTATCTTGTTTTCACCAACCAAAAGGGAAATTTTTGCATCTTTATGTTTGACTGTACTGATAAATAAAACAGAGAAATGTGCTATAAATGCACATAATGCTACAGAAACAGATGAAAAATTTTAAAGCCTAAGCAGCACTTCTGGAGAACATGGTTCTCTATTCTTATTCACAAACTCACGTTGCACCTAAGAAAAGCACCGGAGATAAGCAGCAAATTAATCTGTATATGAACTGAGCTTTTACAAGCCAGAAACCTTAAGTCACTCAAGATACTGTCAAAAGAAAATTAATATTTCAGAAAGAAGGCACTTGAGAAATGCATAACGAATTTCTAATTGAGCAAACCTGAGTTTCATCCGGAAGCCCATTTCTCAACCATGAGCGACAGAGGGTGTAGAGAGAAGAATTATCAGAAATTCGGACCTACATCAGAAAACAAAGGTAATATCATGCAGTAAGAACATGTTTCTACCGAAAATATCAGGGACGGGATGCAAGGAGAGCACCTACACCAAAGTTAAGCAGTGAAATGCTATAATGAGGTTCATGCTAAACCATAAAGACCCCAGTTTGCAGAAGAATTAATCAATTGCTTCACAGATCGAGCGTTCACCAACAAAGAAGAAATTGGGTAAAACTGATAAGAGAACCTGCTGTTCTTTCCATTGGAGCGAAAGAACCAACTGCACAAATTAACCAACTACCCTCTATCCCAAACTAGTTGAGTTAAACTAGTTGAGTTTGGTAATCAATACCACAAATGCTTATAGATAATCTATTCAGTACTAATTTCCAATACTAACATTATTCACAACTGAATTATATTTGGCTTCACCTGTGCTGGATTTCAAAGATGTGTGAAATTTAAAAGGGGGCCAAAACAATGTCATCTATCAGGGCCTTCTCCATAAAAACTTTGTTTTGGTAGCTAGAGACAATATTATGTACACAACTTCATGAAAGAGTAGTGATAAAAGAGTTAGCAGATATGTCAAACTCCAACATGTTTTTTCTTTTCTACTTATTTTTTAGGGCAGGGAATGATTTAAATGACTTCCATCTGTCAAAATGAGGATCATGTCAGGCATGAACAACAAACCATACGAGTATTTCACAAATCAAACTAAACAACAAGATAGGCACTTACCTTTCTGTCTCTGACTATAGCAAAGGTGTCATCCTTACTTCTGTCCCTACCGCAAGCGAAATATAGAGCTCTAAGAATTGCCATATTAAACATATATGGGAAGCAGGAAAACTAAGCAAAACCTACATTACCTCTTCTCTCTGAAACCATTACAATCTGAAATGGAAGGCTGAGTAGAAGCAATCTGGAACACAGAAATATAGCAAACAGGATCAGGATACAAAGAAGGTAGCAAAATTATGAGAAAAAGATAAAATAGATCTATGGAACACACTAAAAGAAGGTAATTTCTCATTTAAAATTGCAGCATTGCATTACTGAGATAGGTCATCAAGTAAATATGCAGGACAACACTGCCACAAAGCATGAAAGCAGTGAAAACAAGCCAGGGGCACACAAAGATTAAAGGGCTGTTTGGATTAGGTAACAGACAAAAACAGCAAGAAAATAGTCTGTTAACAGAAAATAAACCAAGTTATTTTCTGAAAGCAAGAAAATTTTCTTCTCAATACTTGAGAGCCTAGTCTGGGGTTCATGTGTAAACTCTTATCCCCTTTTTATTCCCCTATCCTCCTTATACTGATTATAGGAATCGAGCCCCTAATTGTTTTTGGGGGGGTCAATTTGAAATTATGTTTTCCTTCACCCGCGGATCCAATACCAAGACGCTTGAGAGAAAAGGCTACATTTATTTAAATTCCAAAACACATGTAATTGTAACTAAAGAAGTTTAGTCATTTATAGAATATTCGGAAAAGGGTCATATATACCCTTAAACTATGGTAAATGGTTTATATATACCCTCCGTTATACTTTAGGTCATGTTTGCCCCTATCGTTATAGTTTAGGTCTATATATACCCCTATCATTAACAGCATGACACATGTCAGCCCCCCATTTGTTAAACTTATCCCCTTATAATTTATACCCAAATTTAATTATTTGCCCAGCCAACCCACTAACCCGACCCGCCCACTTAAAATCCCTCAACCTCTCTTCTCTCTCTTACGACCACATTCACACTCTTCTCCTCTAGCGAATCAAAATGCTAAGTGTTCATCTGCAATAGTTGTCCAGCTGAAGTGAAAAAAGTTCTGGTTTACTACGTTACTTTGTTGATAAACATTTACTTTTTCATCTAGATTCACAATTTTAACACTTTGGTAAATACTAGTTTAAGAAATCTCAGTGTAGCAAGCGTTGAAGTTTCAGGTGTATCAATGGATTTAACTTGATATTCAGTTTGTTCTTTATCATAAGGCAAGGCCATAAAAGAACCATATATCACAACATCCACACATTAATTAATTTTTGTCCATTCACCTTTTAACTTGTAAAATTTCTTATCCAAAAGTACATGGTGTAATAAAATTGTAAAGTCTCGATAGTACTTAGGTAAGTTTACAGACAACTTTTCCGTCAGGTGATGCCCGTGAAAAATGTTTTAGCTCTGCGAGTAACTAGAGTCTTATTTTAGGAGATACTAGCCCGGGCTTAATTTGCGGGGTTATTTTCGATAGACCCTCGGCTCAAAAAGAGAAGTTACTCGGAGAAGGGTAGCAAAAGAGAGGTTCCGGTAGACCCTCGTATATAGCTAAATAAGCTTTATTTGCAGGGTTGTGCATGGACTATCATAAATTTTAAGGCAGAAATTACTTATCAAAAGAAAAATTAAGGCAGAATTGGGTTACAAGTAGTTGTACCGCAACTTAGAACTCAACTACGACTTCCTTCTAAATGTATATGGGGAAAAACTGCTCAATAAACCACATCCTTCAGCATCCTCTGATAAATTACTCATCGATGGTAAGTAAGAGAAGAAGAAGCGATTTTGAATCGCTAGAGGAGAAGAGTGTGAATGTCGTCGGTAAGAGAGAAGAGAGGTTGAGGGATTTTTAGTGGGCGGGTCGGGTTAGTGGGTCGGGTTTATGGGTTGGCTGGACAAATAATTAAATTTGGGTATAAATTATAAGGGGATAAGTTTAACAAATGGGAGGCTGACACGTGGCATGTTGTTAATGATAAGGGTATACATAGACTCAAACTATAACGGTAGGGGCAAATATGACCTGAAAGTATAACGGAGGGTATATATAAACCATTTATCATAGTTCAGGGGTATATATGACCCTTTTCCGTAGAATATTTAAGAGTCCCCATATAGAAGTCACAGCAAATGTTTTAAAGATTTGGAGATATCTTCTTTCCAAGAGACAAAGCCAACACCAATCTTCTGAAATCAGATTCATACACTCGCATTTGTTTCTCAAGGAGAAAAGAAAAGGCAAAATATTTTGACTTCCGAAAAGGAAACAAAACCAAAGGTTCACAAATCAAGATACTACTCAAGGTAGGATGCATGCTATTCTTCCAAACCAACGCAAAGCGCAGTCCACTTGACAAAATTAATTTTAGGAAAATCTCAAGCCACTTTCAAACACCTTTATGCGCAAATCTATTATATTGCCCATTGATTCCACATAGTTCAGTGAAGCGATGGATGCCCAAGAGTTAACCATTATTGTTTTTGGTGATCAGCACATATACAGATATCCTCAAAACCTTTTAGTGTGAATGATAACACACTTCTTCTTTCCCTACTGTCTTGGTTGCTGCTTGCTCCTTTCTCTTTTTGGGTCCAAAGGAATCTATTGAAAGATCAATGTGACATAGAAAATGAGATTTGACAAGACTCATGGGTATATATATGGGAGACAGAACGTAGGGAAAAGAACGTTACAAAGAATCTGTGGTCGTGCTAGGTTGAGACTCGTGAGTAACCTTCAGTAGCCTTCATTCCTCCTCTCTTTCTTTCTTTTTCAGAAAAGGGCCAAAAATGCCCCTGGACTATCGAAAAGGTCTAAGTATACCCTCAATCCACCTAGTTTGCTGAAAATACCCTCCGGCTACCTTTTTGGCTCACTTATACCCTTATGACTAAAGTTATTTGTATTAAAAGTATGCATTTTTTAAGGAGTTGTGTTTGCGTGGTTCGTTGTGGCCTTAAATATGGATTCTGACCTTGAGAGTATCTCTATAGAAAACATTTAACTTCAGGAGTTAGCACTGAGCTTGGGCCAGTTCTGGCCATTTTCACCTGCAGGCCGGAGTTTGAGATGCAAGGGACCAGGTCCAACCCCCCATGGCAGGGACAACACCAGGCCATGACATTCATGAGTTAAGACAGGGTACATGCCTCTATTAAAGGGCTATGGTGAGGTGGTTCATCACCTGGGTTCAGCCCACTTGCCAGGTATAGCCGCAACTTTACCGCCACACCTCATTGAAGAAGCCTAAAGCTGGCTGCAAAATTCCAATAAGTTTGACAAGGTTATCGAAAAGGTACAGCCTATGGATTATGAACTACAACTCCTTTCAAGCTCAAGGATACACCAAAGGTTCCTCATTTCTCAACTAGGAAGGTGGCTTCCGCAGATCCCCTCCATCAAGCCCCATTGGTTGCTGCACATGGTCCCCCTTTGACGTAATCGGTAGAAATGATAGACAGGAGGATGGGTTCAAAGAAGAAAATCAGTTTCGACAGAAACTGTTGTGCACAGTGGGCAAATCTGGCAAGATGTTGGATTAACTGGATCCAAATTCCTGTTCCGAAATATAAGGGACAAGCATTTTTAAAGGGGGGATGGGTTATAGCATGTGAAAGTTCTACTTAAAGATCCCATAGTTGACCTAAACATTAGAACTTGTTTGGTAGTTAAAGTAGTGTTTCCTTTCATGAAGTCCCCCAAGATCAGTTAGTTGCAACCAGCTATCTGAGTGATATCACCTCCCCATGAGCTCATTGTAACTCCCTAAAAATGCACTTGTTCACGAATGATCATGAATGGCGAACTTGTTACTCTATCATTTCAGATCTTTCCCTTTTTTACCCTGTTTTTCCTTCTTCTTTTGATTGCTTTAATAAATGCAACATGATACTTATTGATGCCAGCAAAGAATACAAAGCCAATTTACTAATTTTTTTAAAAAATTCAAGTGGCTTTCATAAGTAAGAGTAATTCACAGAACAAAAGCACTTGGGAATTCGCAACATCAAACCTATCATATAACGGGCGTTTGATAATCCACCCAAAAAGTAGTAATAACATGCAATTCAATTATCAAGCTAATTAAGGTGAGTAACAAAAGAATTTACGAAAAACCTTGGGATGCGAAGAACTGACAACTGGAAATCCCTTAACCGCGCCAGGCAAGACACCAGCAGGAGCCGCAGAATTGGCAGTAGGAGACAACCCAAGAAGAGCATGTTGCAAATGGCTCGGTCTAGCACCCTGACCCGAACCCGGATCCATATGATTCAGCCCAAAATGTGGTCGAGACCCGGGATGGCTAACAACAGGCCTATTCGGGTAATTATTACTAGGTTTGGACAAAAAACCACGCCCCGAAGAAGCAACTGGGTAGAGAACACTGTGTAGATGAGATGTCGGGTCGGGATTAGGAGGTTTAAGGACCAATTGAGAGTAATTGGGATTGGTGGTGGAGGGGGGTAGGCGTTGCGTAGGTGGGTAGTGAGGAGAAGATTGGAGGGAAAAAGGGGTGGGTGGTCTTATAGGGTTAGTAGAGAAAATTGGTCTAGTGCTGCTACCGGTAGTTACAACTGCGGCGGTTGTGGTGGTGGTGGTGGCGGCGGTGGCAGCGGCGGCCGTAGGATCCGGCGGAGCTGGTGGGGTAGAAAGTGCCATGCTGCTTCGGTGTTGGCGGGGAAATTTTTTGGGTATTATTATTATTAGGGGGAGAAAGAGATTAGTACTAGAATTTGATTTTGAATTGAAAGTCTTTATCTCACTTTGAAATTTGGCCACGGTGGGAAAAAAGTTAAAAATCCCTCTGTCCACTTTATACACTTGTTCAATGTACTAAAAATATGTTTTATTTTTTATTTATTTATTTTAGAAAATAAAAAAATAATTTATTCTTGTTATTAGTGTATAATTATTTTTGCTAAACCGAATAAGTGTATTAGGAAATTTATTAAATGTGAATAAATATTTTAATTGTTAATTTAGTAATTATAAACAAACTATATAAGTGCGGTGACAAATTCAGAACTCATAAAATTTAAGTTTGGGTTCCGCGTATTATCACATCATCATGTAGGTCCACTAAAGGGATCGATTAAAGTGATCTCCACCAAAAAGTTTTTTGTCTTCGTGATTTGAACACAATATCTTTAATTAAGGATAAAGAAATTTTAATCTTTCCACCACATTTTTTTCTTATAAAGGAACAATAATAACAATGGCTTACTTAGTATATTCGCATAAGTAAAGTCTAGAAAAATAGGGTGTACACATGCCTTGCTTTTACCTTTATAGGATAGAAAAAAAAAAAAAAAAGTCATCGCCTCAAGAAAATCATTTTTTAAAAAGGTTTGAAAGAAAAACAATTAAAATATTAAGGTGTGTAATAGACTACTGCAATAATTTAAGTATGTAATTGACTTTTCAAGATAAATTTAAAATGCATTTGATATCTTCACTCCTAACGTATCAATACATTTATCACCAGAGCAAATTAAATAAAAACGAACTGCATCGCTTTTTTAATTTTGTCGTTTTCAACAAAATCAATCTTGATGTTAGGAGGGTTCACTTTTTGGCTTATCATAGTTTTTTTTTTCTGGACTTATCATAGCTTTTGTTTATCTTTATTATTTTTTATTTAATTTGTTTGTCTAATTTTAATTTGACGGAAAATTTAAGAAAATATTAAAGAATTTAAAATTTTATGGTCCTAAATTAAAAATATATAAAATATATTAAAATATTTTTTAATCTTGTAATCTTAAACATGTCATGTTAAAAGTTAAAATTAAAATATTATCAAAAAGTAAAAAAATATTCTTTTTTAAATGAACTAAAATGAAAAGGAAGACAAACAAATTTGAACGAGGGAGTTACTTTGGTTTATGTTTCTGTTTTCAAAATAGTTTGTGCATGAATTTCTTGTCTTGTTTATTTTATCGTTTTGATTTTATATACAATAATATATTTAATATAATTACATTAGTAGAATTTGAAAAAGATAAACAGTACACAAAATTTTATCTCTATCTCAACTTGAATTTGTGAAATGTATTCTCTCTACTTTCAATTTTTAAGGCGTGGAAAAGAAGTTGTATAGGCTCGACAAGATGAAAGAGAGAAGGGTTCGTGATTTAGATCAAGTGAGATACGTTGACTTTTTAGTAAAATAATACATAATTTCTACTATTTGTCAATTAAAATATTAAAAAAATACATAATTTCTATTATTTGTCGATTAAAATATCAAAACCTTAAGGGGTTATTTTGTAGCTAATTAGAGTTATGCATGTATTAGTAATGCAAGAATTAGTTATAAGGAAATCTATATACTGTTATTTTGTTCATGTATTAGTTATACATAATTTAGTATGATATTTAATTATTTATGTATTAGTTATCCCACCTTTTATTATTTATAAAATAATATATAGATTTTCTCTTAACTTTTACATGTATTAATTATGCGAATTTCTAAATTACAAATCAAATACCATATTAATTTTATTCACGAATAACTTACCTCCTAACCAACTATCAAATATTATATTACTTATATAAATTATTTAATACTTACATAACTCACCTTCAAACCAACTATCAAATGATATCCCATGAGCAATACATATTCAAGAAGGGGGGAAATAAGAGGTATGGGCAGGGGTGAGAGGGTAGTGTGGTGGTAGGGATGTGATGGTGGTAAATGATAAGGGTGGAGTGTAAAGGAAATTATTAGCATGGAACATAGCTTATGAAATGACAAAGTTGGACTCTATCATGAACGTTTAAAATGAACAAGGTCTGCTTAAAGTGTTTAAATAAAATGTGGTGTCAAATTTAAGAAGCTATCGATGAGTTCCGCCTTAATTTTTTTCTACTTCTATCATTTTATAAAATAAAATTTAAAAAATTATACCTCAACAAAATGAAAATGACGCTTTTAGACGCTGAGTTATCGCATTATTTCAGTCTTAATCCTTTAATATTCGACTAAGCACTTTTGACCTTCAATTAAACAGTGTGTATTATTTTGATTCGATGGCTAACAAATCTAATCTAATTAAACGGAATGATAACTGTTAGTAAGACACTTTGGTCATTTAAGACCCCGTTTGGCCATGAAAATAAAAAAAAAACACTTTTCTGAAATTTTTAAAGTTGGAGTTGAAGTTGCGTTTGTGTTTGACTATAGTTTTTGCAATAATTATCTAGAATTTAACTGTATTTTCTTAAAAAAAACATAAAATATGATTTAAAAATGAAATATAATTTAAATGAGGTTATTTTATGAAAATAAAAAATCTAGGATTTTTTTTAAAAATAATAATAATTAAAAAGTGGAAAAATTAAAAGTGAAAATAGTGAAAACAGGTATTAGGCTGTTTTCACTTTTCGAAATACAACTTTAAGTTGTATTTAGAATTTTTATGGCCAAACAACAAATTTTGAATAAAGTGAATAATTTTTTGCAAAAAAGTGAAAAATTCTTATTGCCAAATGCCCACTAAGAAACTATGTCTTTTGCAATATATAATTTTCAGGAAAAACACTACTTCTGCATACCCTAATTCTATACATAATTACATAGTTAAGCGGCCATAGAAGTCCTCAATAATCCTTATGCAGTTACAATAATGGAATTGCGTTCTAAAAGTGAATTACGCTTCACCATATTATGAGATTGTATTCTAAAAGTGGATTACGCATTTACGCTTCATCCCATTGCATTTAAAGTCTAATTTGATTAGATCTGTTAATTATTAGATCAAAATAGCACGCATTATTAAATTAAAGGTAAAAAATACTTAGTCTAATATCATTAGGAACAAAACTGAAATAACGTAATAACTCAAGGACTAAAAGCGTCATTCTACCTTCATAAATTCTTATGTACCAACGGCCGAGGCAAACACGCCCTAACCTTTTACCAGAAAAAGGAGTGGAACAAACGGAGGAGAGGAGAAAGGCAAAGTCCACTTTGCTCATATCTGTGCCCTTCTTTTTCTCTCTTTTTTGCTAACATCAACACCATTATGATCTTCGTGGGTGGAGCTCCTTTATGTACAGATTCTTCTTCTTCTTCTTCTTCTTCTTCATGTTCTCAGGTATTGTCATCCTCTTTTATTCCTTTTTTATTGTTATAACTCAAATCTTAATTAAATGGTTTCACCCACATAATGCATATTGTACAACTAATCCTTTCTTTACCCTAGATAAGGTCTCTTCTGCAATATATGGTTTATTTAGAGTAATGTCCTTGCTGTATAATCTTTAAAGACTCTACCTTTTGGTATTAGAATTGTCTAAAAAATATATGTTGAGTAGAGAAAAAAAGTCTTTTTTTTATGAAGTACTAAATTTTATTAATGTTGGGCAAAAGAGTGCCCGTGTACAAGAAGTATACAGAAAAGTAGAAAACCTGCAAAAAGATATGGACTTTGTGTTGTTTTCTTGATCTGTACATTGCACCAAAGAGGGACTACTTGGTTTGGATTGTAACATTTGACTTTGTCAGATCTTTTTGTTCTAGTTTGTGTAATCAGTTTCATCAATTGTAAGCACTGTTTGGTTATTGTACAAAAAATAACTGTATTAATCTTTGAGCTAATTTCTTCTTACTCTTGAAAAAGATTGATAATCTTATCAATTATTTAGATGAAAGTGATCATAGTCAATTTTGACCTACGAAAAAAAAAAATCACTTGGAAATTTATAATCCAATCAAATAGTCGGAAGAGTGGTAGACGGAGTATATATCACATGCAAATATTTTTAGAGATGCATAACTGATGAGCCCCTTACCAATTTCAATTGATTAGAAATATCTGAGGAGGTTGCTTTGAATTACTCCTATTGACCAACAAGATTAGTTGCAGAGGGAGTCTTCGTCATATTTTATCATGAAATCTCATTGTGTTCTTTATCTCTGCATTAATGGGATACAAAAGTCTTCTTTTCTGTTTCTATCTAGCTACTTAATAAGTAACATCTAATATGAACAGGGACATGACATTCTGATGGATTTGATAAAGCATCCTGTTCTGGTATCTGCTTCGTCTTCATTTAATGATGTTGCAGAAAGGAAGTTCTCTGTTTCCAAAGACTCTAGTTCGACCATATCAAGACATAATAGATGGGTTTACATTTTCCAGAGAGAATATGCAACTGTGGATCCTGCACTTGTCGATGTATGTTCAGGCTTTCTTTAATAATCCTACTGAAATGACATCTGACCTTGTTTCCCATGCTTCTTCCAATTTGTATTTCTTCTTTCTTTTTTCATAGTTCTAGACTTGCATTTGCATGAGAGAGTCATTTAAAGTAGCTTTTCTTGTCTCATCTGTCTTTATCACCCACTTCTTGTGCCACAAATCACAAAATGCCTGATTTCTGCATAATACCTAATCTTTCCAATAGTTAGAGAAGGTGTTTCCTATATTATCATGTTAGCACTATAAAATTCAGCAAGGACGTGACTCTGAAAAAATCCGGAAGTCTGTGACTATCTAATGTGCCCATTGCTTCAAGAGAAAAAATAATCTATGCTTGGAAAAAGAAAAGTAGTAGACCACAAATTAGTTGTAACAGTTGAGAGTGCAATTGCCTCGAGGGAAAGCAAATAAGCAATGCATTTTGATGGTCAGGTTGAATATTATACGAAAGAGAAATTCAGTCCTCAATCTTCCTGATTGTAAAATGTACTATGCTATTCTATAGCGTGCACCTTGCAGAAATTCTTTGTCTGAAACTGGGTAGGTGCAAAAAGTTTAGAATGACCGTTGCCATTTCTATCTTGGAACTGAAGTGTCCGTTATGTTTACAGTTTGCTGTTTCAAGTGTTTTGTGTTAGGACTTGTTATTTCCCTTTTCAAGTATGTGAACTCTCTCTGGACACTTTCCTGATCCTTTCTGATTGGAGCATACATGTACCCAATACTGTGAGTTTGTAGCTATAGAGATTCAACTCCATTGTTGGTATGCTTATGTTCAACCTCTTTTTGCTGGCCATTCTGTGCCCTATACTTATTCTTATCATTTTCAAAAACTTCTTTTATATCATCTGGAAATACTTGTGATTTCGTGATGATATTCTAACGGTTTTCTCTTGGCATAATTTAGAGTTTTCTGGTACATCTCTGTCAAGTTATTTCTCTTTTGGTTACTGTTTTAGCATTTCTTTCGACTTTAATAGAAGAAGTTAGAGGGATATGATTGATGGTAGGTCATGTGGTTTCTCTTGAATGTATTCCTCCTTTTGAAGTTCGCTTCATAGGTCATTTATGTAAAAACAATTCTAATTTACTGAAAGTGGTTGCAGTTTCTGTTGGTATTTATGTTAGAGCAAATCTTTTGACCATTCCATTTCTCCCACAATGCTGATCTACTACAGTACCTAAAAATTTGTTCGCAACTTTTTCAAAATTTTCCACTCTTTTCTGCTGTTCTAAAAGATCTCCTATGTTCCTGAATATAGGTGGTTGGCACGGATGAGGCAACAACTTGCGTAGGCCTTGTCATGAGGAACCAAAAAAGTGGAATGTAAGGGACACTATTTGACAAAAAAGATCACAAATTTGCATTCAGGTGCTCAAATCTAACCATTGTGATTGTGAATTCACTACAGGACATCTGTTGCTCACTTGGATTCACCAGATGTTGTTGATATTGGCCTAGCCCAGATGTTGGCTTTTGTTATCAATCAGAACTCTGATGCCATGTTGGATGTATTCTTCTCTAATCCGTTATGTTAAACAACATTAATACCTAGCTCTTTTATCTCTTTTCTTACTGTGGATGCTGACATTCGAAGTGTATACTATGCAGGTTCATCTAATTGGTGGTTTTGATGATGCCTCGCCTGAAGTCAGGCCAAGACCCTTCTTATTCTTTGATTTTCACAGAGATAGTGAGTCATTTAGAGGCTAGATAATGAAGCTGAATCTGTTGGGCTTCTTGTGCAGCATGTTAATGGTATTACAAAAAGACACGGAAAGTTGGAGGGCTATTCCTTTCCTTTGTGTAAGAAAATAGTTGACAGCCTGGCAAAGAGTAATATGAAGTTCCAGATTCACACTCTCCATGTTCTTGGGCACAATACAAGACGAGATTCTGAAGGAAATGCATACCCCATCTTCACTGGTTTCCTGGTAAGCTGCATTTTGTATTTCACATTAGTTTATACTGTTGATTATCACAGAACAAGGGATGGAATTCTTAGTGGTAAAAGTCCTCCACCCAATCTTAAGGTTGAGGGTTCGAATCACTAATGGAGAAAAGTGGGAAAGGACCTTCACTATTCAGCTCCTGGTTAGGGAGTTTACCATTTCAGTACAGTCATTACAATTCAACATTCCAAGTCGCAATACCACGTCTGAGCTACTAGATAAATCATGTACATGTTTTGAATTCTTTTTGCTGGAGACATAACTCGTGAGGTATCTCTAAGAAATCCACGTTCCTTAGACATACTGGTTAAAGCCTGCATCCAGACCTTGAGTCAAAGACAAGACAATTGTGTGGGACATTTCAGAAGTTGTGAAATTCAATTCTTTTTAGACTGTCTCTGTCTTGAGCCGGGGGTCTTTCGGAACAACCTCTCTACCTCACCTATGAGGTAGTGGTAAGGTATGCGTACACTCTACCCTCCCCGGACCCCACTTTGTGGGACTATACTGGGTATGTTGTTGTTGTTGTTGCTGTGAAATTCAATTCTTTTGGAGGAGCAAACTTTTTCATGTTCTTACTATCTAATGGAAATTGTTCTGTAGTTAAATCTCCTTTATATTATTCCATCGTAAAGTGATCTCCAGTTTTTGGAAAGGGAAGTCAACTCTTGACTTAGTGCCTATGACAGCCAGACGTGGATTTTGGATTTGGACAGAAGGAGCGTAATATATATTCTAGTTAGTGCCATTATTTGAAATTAATAGGAAGTCATGGACAGCATGTTTTGATAGCCATTATGTGAAACTGAATAAGATACAACAACAACAACAACAACAACAACATCATACCCAGTGTATTCCCACAGCGTGGGGTCTGGGGAGGGTAGAGTGTACGCAGTCCATACCACTACCTTAGAGGTGAGGTAGAGAGGCTGTTTCCGATAGACCCCCGGCTCAAGACAAAACCGTCTAAAAATAGGCTAAAAAGGACGTAACAATGATACAGGATAAAACTACAAGAGACGATAGGAAGTAATAAGTAGTAACAAACAACAGACAGAAACAGAGCACTGCCACAAAATACTACCACGAGGAATCCAAGAACAAGAAACTATACGCGTAACACTACGGTTACTAGTCGGGACAATAAGCCTACACTGCAACCTACTAGCCTACACACTTCTACCTACTACTCTTCTACCCTAATCCGCGTCCTCCACACCTTCCTAGATAAAAGAAGAATAGAACTTGAACCATAGATAAAAAATCTGGAAAGTTTTTTTTTGTTCTACATTAGTTGGACCGGTTGCTCCGGTTAATCACTTAACTCCACGAACTGAGAGTGAGAGATAGGGCTATTCGTGGTGGGCCTTAAGGTTCATGCAATTCTTTTTCTGGGTGAAGTCTTAGAATAAGAAAAATGAGAACTACCTGGAACTTCTTACTAACCGATAACCCAGGTGGGAGACAAACAATAGCCAGTTCGAAAGAATGATGCCAATTTTCTGTAAGATCTTTGTATGCTATGACGCCACCATGAATGAATTAGACCTTATTTAGTTGCAAATATTGCTTAAATGTCTGTGCTGACGAGGATCAGCGTTCATCTCCTTTGACTAAACATAGTAGTGTGACATCATTTTTCCTTGAAGGAGGGGAACTCATTTATAACTCGAGCAACTCATTAACTCACAATTGACCTGCTGACTACATATTCCAGCAAATGTTGACTGATTAATATTACATCACTCTAGGAACATAAGACTTTTGGATTCTACTTCGAATAAATGAACTGTTGACTTTTTCTACGCCAAGTCCTATGGCTATCATATCAATTGGATTCTTGAAATCAAATTGCCATCTGCAGAGTGAGATGAATTGGATGAATTTGAGCTGCTTGGTTGGTGTTTTTCTTTTGGCTTTGTATATCTATTGGTGCTTGATGCTCACCGTTAACATCTGTAATCAGCAATCAATCTGTTTGACATTCCTGTCTTTTGGCACAACTGTAAATAACGTCTGTCATCTAATGAACTGGAGATTGGTAGGTGTATCTATCTTAGATGGAATACATGCTTAAATTCATCTTTCAGATCAATACTAGCAATTTGCAGTGAAGTAACAAGTGTGAGGTTGCAGTTTACTTGTCATCCTGCTTTCTGTCTTTGCACTGATTCTGCTTACTATTAGCGTAAAGTGGGAGCAGAAAAAGAGATTGCAGACCTCAAATGTATATAAAGGAAACTCTTGATCCTTTATTCTGGATGGATGCCAATCTAGTGGTTTGCATTCATGATGCATGAAAGGGAGAGTGTTGCGACTACTAACATGGTTTCAAAATGCACACAGGCAGAGATGGAAGTAAATATTAATTACCATGTCAAGGAGAAAGAGTTATTGGGTTTTCATTTTATTACTAAATGCTACGGTTGAACACAGGCAGGCGATTATGAATTACTTACCCATTCTCTGTGTGCCTTGAGTCAATCAGCAGATTACCAATACTTTCTGGTTCTCCTCTGTGACAGAAACGATTTGTTGGAGCATAATTTACTCAGTATACTACAGATCTTCTAAGATAAAGATTCTTATTTTTTTTTCAAATTCATTTCCTCAGATGGAAACTGCCACTGGGTCTATTAGCCCAGCAAACTTTGACGCGACAACAAGATGTCCCGACGAAGTTGTTAGGAGAATACGAGTGACTGCATCTTTTGAGGACCCAAGTTGGAAGGGAAGATTACTAGAGACATATGATACTCAGAATGATCAATTCGTGATTGCTCCGTGCACTTGGTAAAACTGCTTACTTTGGATTCTTTATTTACTACTTTTCAGCATTACCTCGGGGTGTTTATATTTCTTATCCTGTCATGTTATTTCTCAGTTTGTTGTCTTAATTCCCTGAATTTGTCATCTAAGTTCCTTCTGTGTATTTCAATTTGATTTAGATGAATGGTGAGAGCAATGTATAGATACATAATCATATTAACTGAGACACTAGTGAGCTAACAACTTTAACTAACTGCATTTGGGAAAAAATAGACTACCAATTAACTAACAATTAATATAACCTAGGTAAGTGGGACAATTGGTATTAAAAAGAACAATTGCCATCAACTCCATGATCTTGGTTACTCTTTTTTTTTTGGCGTTGCCACTTGAGCTCACCGAGCACATGACTTAGATAGGAGAGTTTGGAGGGCGCAGATTAGGATAGAAGGTTAGATGGTAGTTGAGTGTTTTCTCGCTTACCTGCGGGGTGGTCGTACTTGTACCTACTTTCTTACCAGTAGTATTAGCAATATTCTCGTAGTTTCTTGTTTTTCAGTTTCGGTTATCACCGGTAAGGTCTACAAACACACTGTCCTTCCCAGACCCCACTTGTGGGATTACACTGGGTATGTTTTTGTTGCCACTTAAGCTAGGCCTCTTTGATGTTTTAAACATATCTCCTAATGAACTCCATTTTTATACCATAGGAGCATGCGCAAGATGCATATTGCCCTCATGCTACAGAATTTATCTGACCAGGAAATCCTTCTTACGTGTTCCACCTCTCCTTCTGCCGAGGCTCCAGATTTCGTTGATAACCAAAGAAGGTACTACAATACTTCCACAATTATGATACTTTAGTTCCTTTCCAGGATCACGGATTTGTCAACGTGCTACCTACGATAGACATCATTGTAACAAATTGTCTCTATAGGCAGTGGGACTATTTAATTCAACACCCAGATTGGAGTGAAACATTCCCTTTCAAAAAGTCACGTATATTTCAAAGGACGGAAGATGAGAGTTGGGTGAGGCACCAACCAAAATTTAGCAGCTCATCTTATGCATATGCTGATTAATGCCATCTCGTTCAAGGGACTGGCTAGAAAGGGGAAGTTGCTCGTGTTTTGTGGTGAGTACTAAGGTTTCTCTTCAAAGGGGTTAAAAAGCTCAAGGGTGATATACCCCTCTCCAACTATTGCAGGTTGAAGCAATTGTCTTGAAGAGCCTTTTGCTTCTGTGGAAAAGGGCAGGAGTCACAGCTAATACTTGGCCTTTAAATGCTCTATTGATAAATGAAAGCTTGAAATGATAAGGCAATGTCTTAATTAAATTTCCTAATACATTGTTTTCTTCCCTTCACATGTTCCATTGATGAGCCAAAACTTGAAATGATTGGCAACTTTCTTGTTAGGTTGTCTTATTATTTGTTTGATACAATAATTGGTTTTCAGATAGTGTCATGCGACTTGGCAATTCCGGAACTAAAAGGAAAGGAGGACCACCATTGTAAAGTGAAAATTTAAGGTTACACATGAAAAACAAAGATCAAATTTATTACTCCCTCCCTCCCATTTTAATTGGCAAGATTCCAAGTACAGGGGTCAAACTATTTAAACTTTTTATATGGATTCAGCCATGAAATCTTCACAAATAAAATTTGTGTTATTAGAAATTACATAAAAATACCATAAGTTGCAGTAGTTCATAATTCAAAAATATATTTGGAATGGAAATTATAATAAAAGAAAACTACCTTGAATTCTCACATAGTACTAGTGCCACATAAAGGGGAACAAGAGGGGTACTAAATTAGTAACATGGTTAGGTGCTATCATAACTACTATGTACACCCTCCATTTCAAAAAGAGTTAGTCACATTTCGCTTCTTTGACTAATTTTCAAAATTAAATTAGATTAAATTAATGCAACGTTTTAAAATTAAAACTTGAATATTAAAAAATTATACCGAAAATATTATAAGTTGCAATTTTTATCATATCAATATGATGAAAAATTACATCTTAAAGTATTGTCGAAATTCATATCAGTTGACACTCGAAACGGAATAGTGATAAGTATTCGGGAAAAGTACACCAAATATACCAAAAACTTAAATTATTTACTTACACATGCCCCCTCCCTTAATAAATCCAATTTTGTCCAATCGCCTCTAACTAATTGCTCCGCATACCCCCTTCCCTTTGAAGCCCACCTTTGCACGATGTTTCCCTTTTTTTGGGACATGGGTGGGTCCCTTAATCCCCTCCTCTTCTTTATTAAATATTCTTTTTTTTTATTTAACACTTTTTATTTTTACATATTTCAATTAAGTAATAGTTAATTAATTTAGTAATAATATAAATTAGTAATTGAGTCTTTGAATGTACTTTCTTTTTAGAAAAAAAAACTTTTGTTCTCACCTAGTTAAAGGAGAAAATGAACTAAAAATGACAAAAAAAATATTAAATTACAAGAAGAAATAATTAATAAAAATATTAAAATTACTACTTTATTTATTAAAATTTAAAATATGGTTCCTATCTTTTCTCTGTTTTTGTTACTTAGTTTATCTTTTTTTTTTAAATTGTCTCTTTCTAGATTTTTCCCATATTATTGTACTTTATTTTTCTTTTTGTTTAATTTATTTATTTTATTTAAATATAGAAATAAAAATAGTAATTAATTATTTTTTGATTAATAAAAAATAAAAACATAAAAAAATTAATTAGACTATAATAAGAAGTAATTCAAAAAGAATATTAAATTTATTAACTTATTTAATAACATTTAAATTAGCAGAAATATATATTTTTATTTTTGGTAGATTATCTTCTTCTTCTTTTTAAATCTTTTTTGTTGAAAAATAAAATAAAATCTAAAGATAGAGATATTATCTAATTATTTTTAAAATAATCAAAATATAAGAAAATAAAAATAAATAAACTCTACAATAAATAAAGGACTGAAGCATACCTCAATGATATCAGATTTGTATATAAATATATTATGATGGTATCATAGAGGATTTACTGAAGGACTGAAACAAACATCAATGATACCACGACAATATATAGATGTATATGATGGTATCATTGAGGCCTGAAGAAAATATCAATGATACCATGATAGTATATGAATATACTGTGATGGTATCATAGAGGATTGATGAGTGTCGCATGTGAAGGACTGAAGTAGTCTTTCATGATACCATGTCAGCATATAAATATTATCATGGAAGATTGAAGAATGTCTCATTGAAGGATGATACCATCACAGTATATCCATATACTGTGATGGTATATGGAGGATTGAAGAGTTTTTCATTGAAGGACTGAAATAATCCTCCATGATATCATGTCAGTATATAAATATATTGTGATAGTATATTGAGTAGTATCTCATTGAAGGATTAAAACAGTCATCCATGATACCATGCCAATATATAAATATATTGCGGTGGTATCATAAAGGACTGAGGAGTGTCTCATTGAAGTATGATACCATGCAAGTATATAGATATACTATGGTGGTATATTGAAGAGTGTCTCATTGAAGGACAGAAGCAATCCTCTGTGATACCATCACAATATATAGATATAATGTGATGGTATCATAGAGGTCTCACTAAGGACTGAAGCAGACATCAATGATACCACGACAGTATATAGATATATTGTGATGGTATCATTACGGTTTAAAGCAACCTCAATAATACCATTATAGTATATGAATATACTGTGGTGGTATCATGAAGGATTGAGAAGTGTCTAATGAAAGGACAGAAGTAGTCCTCCACGATACCATGCCAGTATATAAATAAATGTGATGGTATACTGAGGAGTGTCTCGTTGAAGGAATGAAACAATCCTCCGTGATACCATGTTAGTATCTAGATATACTGATATGGTCTCATTGAAGGATGATACTATGCTAGTATATGGATATACTGTGATGGTATCATGAAGGTCTCACAGAATGATTGAAGCTGACATCAATGATACCATGACAATATATAGACATACTGTGATGGTACCACTACGAACTGAAGCAAACCCAATGATACCATGTCAATATATAGATATATTGTGATGGTATTGCATAGAGGTCTAATTGAAGTGTTGAAGCAGACATCACGATACCATGACAGTATATACATATATTGTGATAGTATCATGGAGGTCTCACTGAAGGATTAAAGCAGATATCAATGATACCATGACAGTATACATATATATTGTGATGGTATCATTATGGACTGAAGCAAACCTTAATGATACCACGCAAGTATATAAATATATTGTGTGGTATCATGAAGGTCTCACTAAAAGATTGAAACAAACAATAATGATATCATGATAATATATAGATATACTGTGATGGTATCATTATGGACTGAAGAAAAAAAAAAAAAAAAGGGAATCAAATGAAATTAGAATAAATAAAATAAAAAATAAAGATATAAAAACCGATCAAAAACATGAAATTAGATTATGATAAAAAATAAAAAATATTATAATTTGAGAAAGAAAAAAAAATGACAAAAAAAAGAGAAAACGAAAGGAAAGGAAGGGAAGGGAAGGGAACATGAAATAAAGAAATAAAAAAATAAGAGAAAATAAAAAATAAAGAATATTATGATTTGAAAAAGAAATAAAAAATAAAGAAAAAGAAATAAACGATAAAAAAAGGAGAAAAAGGAAAGGAACAAGACATAAAGAAATTAAAAAAAAAAATACAAAAATTAAAAAAATCAATAAAGAGAAAAATAAAAGCAGAAAAAAAAGAAGAAAAAAGAAGTAGAGAAAAAAATGAATGAATAAAAAAATAAATGAGAAAAAAGAAAAAAAGAAGTATACAAAATAAATATTGAGTATGAATTCGATTATCGTGTAAAAAAAATAAAGAAAAAAATAAACGGAAAAGGGCTAAAAATATCCCTGGACTATCTGAAAAGGTTTAAATATACCCTCATCCATGTATTGGGCTAAAAATACCCCTCAGTCCATCTTTTTGGCCTATTTTTACCCTTGAAACTTGACAGCCTTCTTTTTATCATTTTTTATTATTGTTATTTATAACGTGGCGCCTTCTTATTGGACAAAATTAAATTTTCAACCCATCTGAATTTTTCTAACCCGCCCCGATCTAATTCCACTATCCATGACCCAAACCCATTTAAAAAATCCACCAAAGAACATAAAACAGACAATCTATTTTGCTCAACAAACATTAGCTAAATTAGTAAGGATGAGGAGCAAAATATGATCCCAAAAGTCACTTTCTGGTGGCTCAGTTTTGTTTACAGAGACCATTCAATTCACTCTTTAGTTCATGTAACACAGAAATCATCCATTATCAAGTACTTTTCACCACATTAGTTCAACTTATACGGAACTCATATCGGTTTCAGCAATTTATTGATTTTCTTGCAAATTCAAGTATTTAACCAATTGCCACAAGACTAACCTACAACATTTGTAGTATCTTTCCTGCCAGATAGATAGAATAGACATGTTGTGTACTACATTGTACTGTTTCTCTAGTTGATGAACCAATGTCCCATGGCATTTGGTTCATTCATTTACTACATTCATTTAAGCCATTAAAAAAGATTGTCTTTTTAACTTATCTCAACAACCAAGAAAAGCTTATCTTGGAAGAAAAAAGGAAAATCAGTCATCAAAAAATTATCTTGTTTATCTTTTTTGGTGGGTTTTTTAAATGGGTTTGGGTCATGGATCGTGGAATTAGGTCAGGGCGGGTTAGAAAAATTCAGATGGGTTGAAAATTTAATTTTGTCCAATAAGAAGGCGCCACGTAATAAATAACAATAATAAAAAATGATAAAAAGAAGGCTGTCAAGTTTCAAGGGTAAAAGTAGGCCCAAAAGATGGACTGAGGGGTATTTTTAGCCCAATACATGGATGAGGGGTATATTTAAACCTTTTCAGATAGTCCATGGGTATTTTTAGCCCTTTTTCGAAAAATAAATGAACAAACAAACATAAAAAGAAAAAAAAAGGAGAAGAAGTAGAGAAATAAAAATGAAAAGAATTAAAAAATAGATAAATAACTAAAATGACAAGAGAATGGGGCATTTTCTATAATTAGTTAGGGGTATTTTATGTAAGAGGGTATTTAGGTGTAAATAATTTGCTCCTATGGGGCATGAATGTACTTTTCGCTAAGTATTTTGGGACAAAGGGAGTGCTAAATTAGTAAAGAGGGATATAGTAAAAGGGAACGTGAGCTCTTTCGACATTTCTCAATTTTGAAGCCCAATTATTATAATGCCTATTGATGGACTCACATAATAGAAGTGTTTCCGGTTACTAATGGGCTTTTGTAATAGACTAACTAATACAGCACAGACAATATCCTTTCAATGTAATTTACCCTTGTACTATCTCCTATTGGCAAACAATATTTTTGCTAATACACAGTATGAATACTATAAAATCAAGCCAATGACTTCTGCAACTCACTGGGCCCATGAGCAAAATGGCATTTCTCTCCAAATGTGCATAAGCCTTTTGAAAAATTCGCACACATCTTTGTTTTAAATGGGCCAGCAGGACCCCGAGTAAATGGGACAGCATTTTTTTGCCCGCCGGTAGGTGTACCGATATTCGATATGAGCTCCCGTACCATGGCACTGGCCTGATTAATCTGATCAAAGGTTCCCTGGAGCTCAACATTTCTTTTGCTAGTGTCCGTTTCATGCTCCTTTATAAAAAGCTTGACACCAGTAAGACGACATATCTGTTTTGAGTTCACACCATTCTTCCCTATGATGTTTCCAGCAAGAGATGCATCTATACTAATGATAGTTGTTGCAGATGCTCCGAAGTTTGTTGCAGCTAGACCAGGTTGGGACGGTTCAAGGTAGCCGGAGAACCCAATCAGAGGACCTTTGGCTTGGAAATCATCGTACGCTGGACGCACTTGCTTCCCAATCTCCATCTCGCTATGAGCAAAGTGGCACTTATCACCAAACCTGCACCCTTCTGCAGTGTTGAACTTGCTGCAAAACTTTGACTTCACAGCTGGAGCAGGACCATCACTAAAAGAGGCACTATTCCTTCCAAATGGAGGTGCTGGATTAGCACCCATGTTTGATAGCTGGCTCATAGCAGTGTAGCCAGGAACATAATGAAGAAAGTGACACCCCTCCCCAAATGAGCATCCGGAAGTGCTACACCAGATCAGGAAAATGATTGTTAGCATAAGCCCAACAAAATGCAACCAACGAGACAGGCAAATGGAGCTGAGAACAGAGAACACACTGGTGTGGATATTGTTTAATCGTCAGCATGTTTAGAAGATTGGCTTTCTCCCTTTTCATAACATTGTTCCAGCAAACACTACCTACTGCTACTTTCATAGAGTGATTGCTATCAAGATATCATGGCACTAGAAAGAAAATCTTATTTTCTGAAATAAGATTACCACCTTAAATAAACCGTCTGTTCAACATGAACTTACTGGCGAGAGATGATTGAAAACTAAAAAAAAATTATCACTCAACAATGACCACGAGAATATCAAATGAGCTTATTCCATAAATGTAAGGCACGATGCACGAGAAGCCAACACCAGAATCATTAATCTGGATGCCAGGTAAACCAGCTCATAGATCAACTGATTTCTGATTACTTGAAATTAGAAAGAGAAAGTAGATGAGGAACTTCAGCCTGAGCTAAAGAGATGAATTTACCACGTTCATTCTTCATCTATATCAAATTCTTGATGCTAAACAATTCCATTTTAAAACATAAATCAGATTTATTAACCACACTCACAAAGGCAAGTTAGAATTACAACTTCAAATGAAGAATAGTCTAACACACAAAAAAGAATCCCAAAAGTTATAACGCTTCCAGGTTTGCATGATTGGCATATACATAGCATTTAAGATACGTTTGATGTTAGTAATTATATATTGGTACAACAGCAGCAATGATGACGTCGACCACACCATAACCTCAAAATAGTTGAGGTGAGGTTAGCTATGTGAAACTTTTAAATCAATTCCACTAGGAACAATTTTATTTCAATACTTGAGATAAATAAGGGTTTGTAACACTAGAGGTTCTAAACATAAAACACTTGTCCAACATTGACATACAGATTTGTAAGCAAACTTATAGATTCCTAGCAAACACAGAACCTAATGTAAGTTCAATAAAATAGTGTTCCCCATATTGGTATGATATGGTGCAAGTCATGGTATTTACCGGTGATCTTGGGCGTATTTATACACCCGCTTGCCTATTTACCCATGTTTTAGCCTTGTTTCGAGGGCAAAAGTCATGTATATCCTTATGATTATTTGCATTTTAATGATGGTGAGCTAATATATGTGATTAGATGCTTTGTAGGGGAAAATGTGGAAAAAAAAAACATGAGTGTTAAAACGGAAGCATAAAAGCGTTGGAAAGGAGTTAGCAAAGTTCCGGGAGAAAAAGAGAGCAAAAGAAGAAAACTTGGGCTGTGGCGTATTGCTGGCGCGCCACCCCATCCCCCAAACTAATGATGGGTGTGGCTGGCGCATTGGTGGCGCGCCACGCCATGTCCAAACACGAAAAATTTTCAGCTTTTTTCTACTCCAAATCCAAGTAGGAAAAGGGTTTATTTTCCTCACACTCTATAAATACATCTCAAATCATGATTTTTACATAATTTTTGACCTACGAAGAGCTAGGAGCTGCCGTGGAGGCCGGAAAATTTTGGTTTATTCTTTTCTTCTCCTTTATTATTTATTTTTACGTTTCTTTGGATGATTTGCTTATTATTTATTTTTACGTTTCTTCTTTGGATGATTTGTTGTAATTGCTCCATGTCTATGTGGAGTTAAAACTTCTCGTTCTAGGATTGTGGTAGCTTCATGATTGTTATAGTAGACTCTTGATTTGATTCTTAAGATTATCATATTAGTTGTTCTTGTATTCTTGAGCTTACTTTTTAATGCTTCGCGACCATTAAAATAAACTTATAATCCTGTTGTGAACTCGGAAGAAGGATCAATAAGATAGAACGAGAAATATAAGGAGCAAGATCTACTCTTTACGTAAAGATCAGCTTATCTACAACCATTGCCATTAACCCTACACTCGTTTCAAATAAGTTATAACAGTTGATAGACTCCATATCTATAACCACCGTATCTTTTTGTCCACATAGAATACCATTTATGGACTTTTCAGTTACTCATATTAGCTGGCTAAGAAAAGAAAATTTAGTGTTCAATTTTCTTGTCGTTGTTGAAGAAATTGGATCTTTAATGATTGTATGTACGACAAAGATAGTTATGCCAAAACACTAACTTCGCTGAATAATTAAAATGAGGAAAACAATTGTACTAAGTTCATATTCCACCCCCGGATGTATTCATGACTTCCAGTACCATCTGTCTAGTTGGTAACCAGATAGTCATGGTTCTACTAGAGAACATTGCCACTAATTTAGTCCAATAACTAACATATAATCAAAAACAATATGCATTGGTAGAAGCTCACAACACAGGCACACCTATAGAGACTTAGAGAGTACAGTAATAAAAACTAAGTTTCACAGAGATTATATAGAAAATACGGAAAGTTTGACGAGTATCAAATCAAGCTCTATTCACACACATCCACACTCAACCTCAATCTTGAAAAAAATCTTCCCACGGGAAAACTTAGATAAGAAATTCTTGATCTAACACTTCGGCTTGAATATCCTCAATGGTATAGAAATCTTCTATAGGGAACCTGCGAGTTAATACAGCTGATTGAAAATGTCGGGAGAAGCAGAGGTAAAGAGCGCTTGTTCCTTTCCCTTTTTTTCTATCTTTCTATTTTTTATGAGCGAGAAATACGTCTAGGGCCAACCCTTAAGACCAACTGCAGCCTCCGAAACTCGGGGCTAACAAGCCCTCCCCTCTACCCTTCTCCACTTGAATACCATGCTTAGTAGGCTCGAACCTGTGACCTAAGTCACAACTCACCATTCCCTCAATCTTTGCCACTTGAACTATGCCCTGGGGCTTCTTTTTTACATTCATGATGACATTATAAGTAGTGATCCAACAACATTTTCCTGGTAAAATTAGAATTCTGCATGCTAATAAACTCTTCTTTCACTAGCTTGTTATTCCAAATGTTAAGGTTCAAGCATTACAAAATATTATAACATAGATGAATCAAATTGAGAATACTTGTTTTTGATGGATTAAGCATGAAACCTGAAAAACTTCGTGCAAGGCTTTGATTTGCTTCCTACACCAGTTGTAAAGGATTCTGATTCTGTTGCAAAAGATTGAATATTTCTCTTTAGTTCATAATTTCCAGTGACATTAGCAATTACCAATATATTTTAATAGATCCAAACATTCACACAGTACAATGCTGCAAACAACTCAAGTTTAGTAGCTCTCTACAAATTCCAAAATCCCCTAAGCTTAACAGTATCATTAAACAATATTTGCAAAAACGCAAGAGGATGTTCACAGACGGGTGATAAACGAATTGAACTGTTCCTACTCCTAACTGCTCCCATGTTTTTTGGACTTTCCAAATTCTAGGTGTCTCAATAAAATTAGTTCATCGTCGATGATTCCTTCTTGTGCTAATAGAGTGGGAAAAAAAGAAAGCATATAAAACAACATACTGGTTTGCCGATTATTTACAACAAAAATGCGTAGAATAGTGCAATAGAAGTAGAGCCATAAAGAGAAAACTAACCATCTCTTAATTTCTTCATGCCTCCATTGCTACCAAAAGCACCACCTACTCTTCTCTTCCTTCCAAATTCCATTGTTACTCAGAGAAATTGAACCAAATAGATATATACCCAAAAATCAAAGAATTTTAACAAAAGAGAAAAGGTCTGGAATTGTGTTTCAATTATAATGAACTGAAATTGAATATGTGGAGGAAAGCACTGGAAAATGCTAGGGTTTTCGAGAGAATTCGGCGATTAAATAAAGTTTGAGATTCAAAATTTTCCTTAATTTTGCAGCTTTAGATCCGCGCCTGTCTGTATATGTAATCCTCGTATTTGTCCCTTTCCCAACATCCCATTAAAACAAAAAATAATCCTCGTATTAATAATGTAATAGTGTTAATAGAGTGTATTAGAAATATTGAAATTAATAATATATGATTAATTATGTTGATAGTACTATTTATTCTTTCACATTCTTAAGGCAATTGTATTTTTGATTAAATATTTTAAAAAAAATTGTATTGCTAATTCATAATTTGTATACATAGGATAATACTAAATAAGGTATCAAAAAGAAATAATACTAAAACTAGTACATAGACTATCTTCTTTTTTTGGCAATAAAACGTAAATATTACCATACCATCAAGAAAAGGGTTCCCAGTAATTACAAAGCGAGTCTTTAGCTTCCTAACCCCCTTCTAGGAAGGTTGTTTAGAATTGCCAAAGCTCCGGCCGACAAAACCAAACAAAAGAAGACAATGAGGACACTATTCTAGTTACAAACTCTACCTATCAAAACTTGATTATTTCTTGCCCTTCGTGAACCAACACTCATATGTACTTTTTCCGGCACTTCCTTCTGTATTTGTGTGACAATGAACTCTCTATTCACAGTTATGTTTTTGAATTGTTTCCAATTACGTGCCTGCCACGTATAGTAGAGCTCTGTTCCATACATCGCTGCTATAACCTCCTTTTTAAAAATCCTCCAGTGCCTTCTACGAATCCATTCAAAGGTCTGCTTTACGGTTTCCTTTGGGAGGTTCACCCCCAACCAATCGTTCAAACTAGTTTGTACAACCATCACTCAACCACACTCAGTAAAAAGATGTTGGTGCGTTTCAGCTTCCCCCTCCTCACATAGATAACATAATGCATCTTCCACAGGAATGTGCAACCTTTGCAGTCGTTCCTTGGTGAGAATTCTGTCCTGATAAGCCAACCAGACCAAAAATCTCTGTCTCGGCAGCATGACTGAACTCCATACAAACTCTGCTTCTAGAAATCAGGTTAGTGTTCCCAGCATAGCATTATAACCCATTGTCAGTGAGTATTTTCCATTTTGGGTCAAATTATATCTCCCACCAGTGTACCAGCTCAACATATCCAACTTCAGACCATTTAACTTTTTCCAGTACCAGCTACAATCATGAGGCGGATTATGCTCCCAAATATCATCTGTCGTTTCATATATACCCCATGAACCCATTTAACCCATAGAATATCCGCCTTGCATGCTAGTTGCCAAAGAAGTTTACTCACAGCTACCACATTCCAATTCTAGCATCCTTTAACGTTCAACCCTCTATTCTTCTTAGGCATGCATATCTTGCTCCAAGCCACCAGCGAGATTTTCCTTTTCCCCTCTGAGCAACCCCACAGAAACTCTCGACACTTTCGATCCACTTCTTTCACTACACTTTGTGGGAGTATGAAAATAGTCCCCCAGAAGTTGTAGATGGAAAATAATACTGCATTGATAATCTGAAGCCTACCCGCATAAGATAATTGTCTTGAGTACCCATTGTTAATTTTCCCTGTTATCTTCTCCACCAACTGGTGACAGTCAACTTTATTCCACTTCTTTGAGATCAGTGGAAGGCCTAAATACCTCATAGGAAGAGCACCCAAAGCAAAGCCTGGAATATCCAGTATCCTGACTTTAACAACTTCATCAACCCCAGCTAGAAAAATATTGGACTTCTCTTGATTTGCTACTAACCTTGTCACTGCACTAAAATGGTTCAGTGCTTCCATCACCCTTTGTATTGACATAATATCTCCATTACAAAACACCATTAGATCATTTGCAAATATCAAGTGCGTTAGTTTAATAGCATTACACATGGGATGGTATGTGAAGTCTGTTGTTTCACTCATCTTCCTTAAAACTCTGGACAAATACTCCATTATTAACACAAATAATAGTGGAGACATTGGATCACCTTGTCTCAAGCCTCGTTTGCCTTCAAAGTATCCATAACCTTCTCCATTCACCCTAATTGTGTACCTAGTAGTTGTGACACAAGTCATTATCAACTTAACAAAGGTAGGTGGAAACCCATACCCTCCAAGTGCTTCCTTTAGAAAGTCCCAACTCACCATATCATAAGCCTTTCGTAAGTCTATTTTCATCAAACACCTTGGAGTAGTTTTCATGTTATAATGCCTCAACAGATCATGACATATCAACACATTGTGAATTAAGGATCTACCCTCTACAAATGCATCTTGATTCTGTGCCACCACCACTACCACTGCCTTCCTCAATCTCTTACAAAGTACCTTAGATATACATTTATACAAGACATTACAACAAGAAATCGGTCAAAACTGGCTTGCATATTCAGGCGTTTCAACTTTTGGAATGAGTGAAATCATGGTTGCATTAATTTGCCTCAGTAGCTTCCCATTCTCCAAATATTCTAACACTGCTTTGGTCACTTCCTCTCCAATGATACTCCATGCTTTCCTGAAGAAATCACTCCCATATCCATCTGGACCTGGACTTTTATTTATATCAATTTCATGCATTGCATCTTTGACTTTCTGTATAGTATAGGGCTTCATAAGTTCAAGTTGCTGAGCAGTGGATAGGATGTGTCCCTGATGCCAAAAACTTTCATGTGCCTTTGTTCTCCTTCTCTCCTTTTGACCGAGTAATTTCTGATAATAATCAAGAATAATGCTAGCTATGCCCTGTTGATCAGTTTGTATTCGTTCATTTCCATCTTTCAGTTGTATAATTGCTTGTTGTAGCTTCCTGTGTTTAATGACTGAATAGAAATAACGTGTATTGTCATCTCCCAGTTTGATCCAATTTGCCTTACTTCTTTGTTGCAAGAACATCTCAGCCAAGTATGAGGAGCATCGATACTTCTGATACATCCTTTTCTCTTGCTCCTGGAGATTGCTATCTAGGGGGTGAAGGTGTATAACTGCTTGTGCTTGAGCAAGATTTATTTTGTCCTCTTCTACTTCTGTCATAATATTACTAAAGTGTTGCCTGTTAAGTCGTCTTATCCCCTGTTTCAGTAATTTCAGCTTTCTCACTACACTGAACATTGTGCACCCCTCAAAACTCCTCCTCCATCCTTCTCCCACTACAGTCATGAAGTCTGGATGTGTCGCCCACACATTGTTGTATTAAAAGCTCTCCTATGCTGGCGTGAGCCACTGATTGGGCTTGGCATGGCATTAAGCCACTCATTATTGATAAACACCCAATCAATCTTGGAAAAGACTCTTCTATCTCCTCTATCATTCCAAGTAAAATAATTTCCCACTCTTGGCATTTCTAACAAGCCACAACTTTCTATACATGAGTGAAAATCATAGATTTCAGCCATGCTAACCGGAACACCCCCAATCCTGTCCTCCGGTCTCAAGACGGAGTTAAAATCCCCCATGAGTAACCACGGCGAAGTGTTCCCTCCATGCACTTCCTCCAAGTACCTCCATAAGTGTTTCCTCTCATCCCTTGTGTTAAAAGCATAAACAACTGTTATAAGGTATTTCATCTGTCTACTAACATTTAGGACTCTACATGTCACTGCTTGAGCACAACTACTCACAACTCCTACTTTATAATAATTTGGCCTCCAAGTTATCCAGACCCTACCATTATAATGATCCATCAGATTTGTTGTGTATCCCCAACCACCAAACAAGGCATTTTCCACTCTATTAATGTTATTCTCTTTTATTTTTATCTCCACAAGACCCACCAGACCAATTTTCTCGTTATTACACAGGAGCTTAAGCTCCTTTTGTTTGTCAGGGGCATTCAATCCCCTAACATTCTAGCATAGTATACTATCCATAGGCTTTATGGGAACTTGTCCATCCCCCTCTGTCCCTAAGTCTCTTCGTCATGTGGCCCACTTCCTTATCTAGTAGCTCATACGTATTATGAGTTGGTGCATCAGGATGAGTGTGCTCAGCTCCATCCTGCCTTCTCCGTGTTGTGTTTAATGGTGTAACCCACCCTAATCCAGGTTGTTTATCCATTGTATCTCCATGCCTATGCCTAGATGGTTCACCTGTTTCCACTCTTTCCCCCCCTCCTTCTTGTTCTCCTGATTCCTGAATTTGCTTCCCATTGTCCTTCTGCACTACATTCCCACCTAGCGGCTTTCCTTGCTCTATTCCCTTCTCATTGTTGTTGCGCTGGTTGTTATTTTCACCCTGTATTGGCTTTTGGGGAGGGTGCTTGTTGCGACATCCTTCCTCGTCATGACCATACTTTTTGCAATAATTGCATAGAGTGGGCTTCCAGTCATATTGGACCTTTTGTTCCACTAATTCCCTTCTTTCATTCTTAAAATAGACCTTATCAGGCAACACTGCTTTCATCTCTACTTCCATCAATAATCTTGCAAAATTCAAGCCCATATTTTCCTCTGTGTGATGATCCACCATTAAGGGTCTACCAATGAGACTTCCAATCTTACTAAGCCCTTTGGGACTCCAATACTTGAACTCTAACCCTAGTAACTTCACCCAAATAGGAACTGTGTTGAGTTCCTCCTTGGTAAACTCCATACTAGGACTCCAAGCTTTGACAATCAGTGGTTTGTTATCAAAATGGAATATCCCTCCTCTCAGCACTTCATCTTTCCCCTCCCTCGAATCAAATCGTACCAGCACAATTCCATTCCTCAGCATGGACACCTTGTTTATCCCATGCTTCCCCCATAGTCGTTGTATATAACCATTCAACGCATCAAAAGGTGGGTAAGCACCCAATACATAACATACTATGGCATTCTTCCAATATTCGAGCTCAGAACTTATGTCCTCTAAGGCAATTTCACAAACAAGGGACTTACCCTGAACTACTGGTTCAACAAATTCAAGCTTGAAACCCGCCTTTGAGATTTTTGAGATGTCGAAACTATCCCAAATCGAACCCTTCTCAACCACCGGGGTCGCTTCCACTTCATCAGCCTACGAGAGTTTATGGCTTGAGGTTGATGATTCCGGCTGTCCAATTCCTATTTCATCCACCTACAGATCAGTTCCCTTTGTGCCGGCTACTGTTACATTGAATTCTTCCTCATCAAAATCAGCTTCCTCCACCTCTTGTTCTATCGCCGTTATTGCCTCCTTCTGCCTCGTTTGGTGTCTAGTCTGCGATTTCTGAGCCATGAGAGCTTTCTGCGAAGGTTTTCGAACTCTCCTCCCCATGGATGGCGCACGTTATGATATCATGCGCTGAGAGAGAGAAAACTCTACTACAAGTAAAGATAGTCTATGGTATCATAGACTATCTTCTCTAATACATTTTACCAAATAATCTCTAGACCTAGTTAAATTGTCTAAAGGTTGTTTCGTACAAAGACAATTCTGACAGAATTAATAATATAAAAGTTATAATAATGCAAAAAATAATAGTATCACAAAATGAATGGATTGACAGTAAAAAAAAGTCTAAAAGATTGGGATGATTTTGATTTTTTGAGAAGTAAATAAAAATATTATTGTTTTCACTATACACATATATATTAAATATATAGTATATCAATATACGTACATGCTAAAATTTAGATTTGCATTAGCTACCAGGTAGTGTTCAATGTACATATCTAATATATAGTATATTATGTTCAATGAGTATATATTATATTAATAAATTATATCATGTTAATTATTAGATAGTGTTAAATATGCAGATTTAATATATAATATATCATGTTTGTTAGAGAAGAGAAAGGGAGATTTTGAGAGATATACCATTAAAGTGGAGAAGGGAGATTTTTGGAGATTTCGAGCAATAGCAATATTAGATTAGAAAATATTCTTTAATATTTAATAATAAGAGACATTTTAGGGATACAAAAAGTTGTACATAGTATAGTTTAAAAGTTAAAAATTGAATAAACTGTATTTATGTATTTTTCGAAATGTAAATGTTGGTCAGACTTTTAGCCCGGCCCATAAACATTGGTCAGACTTTCAGCCCAACACAACAAAACTAACAGCTAATCCCTTGTTTGTAATCCTACCGGTGTTGGCTATTGTACGAGTTATGCTCGAGTCCAATATTGATATTCGAAAATTTTAAGATATGTATAATTGTATCATTTTTAATTGAGAACCTTCATCAATTTAGTTGATAAATTCTTAGATATGCATACATTTTTTTTGTTTAGATCAATGAAATTCAAATGTAAAAATATTTAATTTGTTAATTATTGTGATTTCTAATACTTTTAATGTAATTTTTAAATATAATAATTAATTAAAAAGGAAATTAAGATAAATAAATTGAAATAGAGAAGAGCACAAAATTTTCTGATATAAACATATTTTAATTTATTAATTATTGTGATTTATAATAGTTTTTAATCTAATTTTCAAATATACAATGAATTAAAATATTAAAATAGAGAAGCATACTAAATTTTTCAAAGTGAGCCGCCGGAGTAGATATGTCGACCACATGTTGTCTGCTTTAGCTGCCACACTCTGACCTCTAATATAGAAAGAAATGTGCTTCTTATGAGATTTTTGTGACTACAAACAGTGGCAGAGCTATAATATTTATTAAAAGAGTTCGAAATATAAAAAGTAAACACGCGAAAAAGTCAAAGAGGGTTCAATATCTACCTATATATACGTAAAAAAAAATTTAATCATATATAAATAGTGTAATTTTTTCATCGAACGAGGATATTCGAATTCCCTGGGACCTTGCTAGCTCCGCCGCCCTGACTACAAATATATGCTCATTAAAAATAAAATATAAAAAAATTAAAACTTTAAAGTTTAATTAATTTTAAATATGAAAAATGTGTCATTTTCTTTATAACTAACTAAGAGCAAAAATAGGGTCTCGTGTTAAAGAGTACAAGCAAACGGCTCACCAGTTGCCACATTACATAACATTAAACCAAGGAACAATAGCGTTTTTGATCCTTGAGCTATTGCTTTATTCTACTTTCAGTCCTCGTATTATTTGACAAAGCATGTTTGACCTTCAATTAAATTAATAGTGCGATTTTGGTCCCTAAAGTTAACTAGTAAAAGAGGCTTGCAAATTAAACCATCAACCTTGCTATTATTGATTTGGCTTCCAGTATTGTATTATTGTCACCTATTAAGCTGTCGAGAACGGTGGAGATATTATCATGACCTGGAAGTGCCTAATTTTACAAGACTCCCATCTTTTTTGGTCCAATGCAAGACTCCATCTTGTTCACGATCGAAACTCTTTGAAGCACTTGCAGAAATGGATAACAAACTAACAATCAATAAGATATTAAATAAATAAATTTCGATCCTAGTTGTATGGAAGAAGTTCAACTACAACTGAAAAATGACTACAAACTAGTCTCTTTTTAGTTGTTTCACTTATTATATCTTGCTTGTTTTGTTCATGGTGATGTATTGTTATTTACATTGAAAAGACTTTCGATGGAATCTTCCCTCTCCAGTCCCCCCGCCCTCCCACACATCTCTTTTTTCATTTAAAAAGAAAGAGAAGTAGATCACTCGTCGATCACGAAGACGATGGAAGTGAACAACTATATGACCTATGTGATGATGAAGATGAGGCTGGTGATGATCAAATACTTGTGACAAGATTGGTGAAACAATTGGAGTGTGTAATCACTTTATGTTGTTTCTCTATTTTAAGTTTTCCGTGTAGTTCCATTAGTTTGGTCAACTTAGGGTTCAAAAATGCACAATTCGTTGAATTGAAGGTTTGATGTGCTAAGTTGAATAACACAATGATCAAAAACAGAATTAGTCAAAAATACAAGGACCAAAATCACTATTTCCCCAAAAACCAATATTTGCACTTTAGCAGCACAGCAACCATCTCCCAAAATTAAACACACTGAAAATAACCTTTAGCTACTCCAAAAAAATGGCAAGAGCCTCCATTAAAGCTCTTCTACACATTTTGCAAAAGAGAATTCATCCAAGGAATAATAATGAAAGCTTCATTGAAATTTCGAGAAAATCAAAACCCAATTATCAAAGCAAAAATCCCAATTAACGCATTAGGCTTCCCATTCCGGTCTAGTATTGAAACCAGCACTAGTGATCCCAAAGACAAAGATTTATGTTTGAGTTTCAGTACCTTTTTCCAATCCGGTCCGGTTCTGAAGCTGTTCTATCGGCCCAATGATTCGAACCGGCCTTTCGGGCTGGTTGTGAAAACCGGTGTTGGATCTCTCGGGTCCCCTATTGAAGCTCCCATGAGTATCAGTGCTGAGTTTAATTTTCCAGGTAATGGAAACCCTAGCTTTTTCCTTCAATTTAAACCTCAATTGGGTGACTTCTCAATCCGGAGATTGGTCAATTCGAAGAAATTCGAAAACGACGACCTACAGAGCAACGATATTGTCCCTGAGAAGAAGAGCGGGAAAGTGACATGGGCTGATTTGTTTGTGGCGGAGAAGACGGCGGAGGGATTATTTGGCGGTGAAGTACACGCGAGAACGGTGTTTCCGATAATGGATAAGGCGGTGGGGACGATAGGATGGAGTTTGAAGTTTCCGGCCACGACGGAGAGTGGTTTTCCGATGGGGAAAATGCCGTACATGGTGGTTAACAAATTAGGGATCGAACACGTGTTGAAGGATAAAGCAGGGATAGACCGAAATTCACGGGGGAGGGATGGTGACGTGGCTGAGGCGTGTTTGGTACTGAAGAAAGAGCTGGGTGATTTGGAGTTGGAGAAAGAGTCTCTGTGGAAGGAAATGGAGGAGATGAAATCGGAAATCTCCGGCGCCGGCAAGTCTGTAACTGCCGCCGGTGGTGGAAAAGAGACGAGATTGAGAAGAATGATAGGGAGATTGAAGAGTAAAAAAGATCGTAGAAATGGAGAGATTATTAAGAAGAAAGGTGCAGTTAATACTGTGTGATTAGTGTTTACAAATGTTTTAATGTCTAATAACGAGCTCTAATTCATATTAATGTCGAAGTGCTATACAGTACTAGTTACTGGTGTATTAATTAATAATCACTCGATCAGTATGTAGCAATCACGACTCGTATTGCTAATCCTCGTAAATCTTCCTGAAGTGGATTAATTTCCAACTTAAATACTACGTATTCTTTAGAAGATACAAACTGTTTTTTTATTAAGTCATAGCTGTTGTATTATGGTTTTAAAAAAACATTTTTTCCAACACTCAAAAATTATAATAGTAAATTTATACATTAAAAGTCTTATGTCTTGAGCATGTATGTTAAAAATATAATTCAGAAAAATAAAGAAGGAGAAGAAGATGACATTTATATTAAAGATGTAATTAATCACTTTAGGCCTAAATTGATGCCCAACAATCATTTTTTCGTGTTTTCTGTAGAATTTGCAATTGAAATATGAAGAGGGATTAATGTTATCCTTCAAAATGATTTCGAATATCAACACTCTTGTGTTGTCATATATTTTCATATATTCGGACGCAATTTCTTTTAAAAAAAAGAAGAAGTTAAGTGGGGCAATTTATGCAAGTTGAACGAATTGAAATCTTTATGAATTTATGCAGGTTTACATAGTATTGCACCAGTTAACATTCGGATGGAGGTTAATGAAGGAAGGAGAAGGCACTTTTGAGTTGTTCAGTCATTTTTTTTTAATTTTTGCGAGGTTAGCACTTAGCATCAAGGGAGTTTATTCATTTTTCTCTTTTCCTTTCCTTTTTAATGCACATTTTATTTTAATATATATTTGGATATTTGACTAATCTAAATCCATATTAAAAAATTTAAAAATAAAATACTTTTTATGAAAGTCATTTTTATTCATAAATCTCAAATCCGAAAACCTTGTCACTCCATTACAAATTTAGTGGTGCATTTTATTTGGTAGCTCAAGCAACCTTTAAGGTAGAATCAGAAATTTGACAAGTTTGTTCCTCTTATAAGGGAAAAAAGTAGTGTTCGTGCAGACATAGTCCAGTCAAAATGTAGATTAAATCCTAAAATACAATACAATGTATATTGATCCAAGCCGGTGTTTTGAGCCAACTATTCACTTGTTGGGCTAAACTTTTGAAAACACAAAAAAACTTCATTTTATTTTTTAGAAAGTTAAGGTGTTTGATCAAGTTATTATAGAATAATAAATAATAATAATTGAAGTTATTTTTTAAAAGTTAAGAATTTTTTTCTCTCAAAATCGCTTTTGGAACCTCAGTCTACTACAAACTACTGCTCTAATATTGATTAAAATATTTTTAAATTAATTAATTAATCACAAATTATTACTCTATAAAATTACTTTTTGTCTTAAATTACTCTTTAAAATAAGCAATATTAAAAAATTGACCAAACATATTACAAATTTCACTAATTTACTTATTGCTAACCTTACGTTGAATAAAAGAATTGAATTTTCAGAAGAAAAAAATTGAAATTAAACAAAAACAAAAAATCAAATTAATTTTGTTCGATTTAATTTTTAGATATTTATGCCCACGCTACTTCAATGAGTCCAATCAAATCTTTTGTCCATTCACACATCTGCCACTAAATTAGATTGCATGGAAAAAATGATTTATAAATCTGTCAAATGAAGAACTTTAATAAGATTCCCCAACTCTTCAGAGAATAAAATGAGTAAATATTACTACCAAAACTAGAGCAGTACAACTACCTATTTTTTACTTTTACAATTGAATTTATAAGGTTTTTCTTTTTGTATATTATCAATATAATTTAACAAGTGATAATACATTAGATACACTTTTTCCAAATTATCAATTACTAATAATTCTCAAAGAAATTCTCATATAAGTGATTAAATTATATAGTTATATATTACACTATTAGTACTTAAAACTTAAATTCGTTGAAAATCGGACGAATGTGACTTACAATAATAGCAATATATCTCTAATTTAAGAAATTTCCATTAATCAATAATTGTAGTCGATTTATGCAAATATTTCTTGTTGGACTATCATTTAGATATTGTTCATATTTTAAAAATTGTGTAAATAGAACTTATAAAATGCTTAATCTTACAAACAAAATAATAGATTGTCATTTAACATCTATAATAACTTAAATTTAGACTGTGGTCTGATGTTTTTTCATACAAAAAATTAGTCTATTCAAAATGAGTTTTTAGACAATAATCTAGAAAGATCGCAAGTCGCAAGAGAAATAAAAAAAAAGGTCATTTACTAAACAGTTGTCATACAAGGATATATATGTGTGTGTGTATGATCGTATATAACTTATTTCGGTAAGAAAAATAAACGATAAATTTGTCCGACTATTCGTGTAAAGATCTTCCCTCACCCCCACCCCCCACCCGGAAAAAAAAGAGCTCATGACATGGAGTTGAGTATTGCAAGCCACGAAAAAACTTCACCTGTTTTCGATCCAAGGCAAAGCTAGAAAACGGAGATCCACATTTCATTTTCTCAAAACTGGACCTAGGCAAAGTTTCACAAAAGCTCGATAAATTAAAAATTCAAAATCGTTTATTTTCAAAATCATTGAACGTAATTTTTCTGAATGAGTGGTAATAAAAAAGAAAAAAAAAATACCAAGAAAAGGACAGATTGTTTTCGCCTTGTATTTTCTATTTTGTTTCTAAATGAATGTTGTGGAGCCTCCTTTCCACTGTCTTTCCTCGAATAAGGGAGGAAAAAAGAACTGGCAAAAGGTCACTCCACTGCCTTTTAAGTGTCCCACAACAACTCCCATGGTCTAATCATACATATTTTATTAACAATATTGGTGTTTGATGTTCGTATTAAAGACCCAACTAATTCAGATCACGTACTGCAAGGTTCATTCTAGGAGTGACGCTTTCAGCAGGATTTTTCTATATCAAGGACCTGAATTCGAGATCTTTGATTAAAAATGGAGCAACCCCACTACTGCACTTTCATAATTCAGATAAGAGAAAATTTAGTTTAGTAGACAAGAAGATTATTTCATAGTTTTAAATTTCATTTTGTTAAATGAAATATGAATCCTTTGAATTATTTAAAAGCTTTACCAAAGATATTACTAGAAGAATTTATTAGAAGAGATAAGGCATGTAAACACACCCGAATTATAGTGAAAGTTTCAATTACACATCTAAATTATGTGAGGTCTTATGACATTTTTGGACGTATCTTTTTGTTGTAATTTTATCTCCTTTAGGAATGACATGATAAAGAAAACAAATTAGAACTTGACATGTACATATACACGCTTATACGAGACCAAAAATCATTTTATACTCTCAGACCCAAATCCTTTCCATCTTACATCTCTCTATCCCTCCGTTCTTTCACTAAGGGGTGGTAATTAGGTGGGTCAGGTTAAATTTGAGCGAGTCTAAATGGATCTAGATAATAAATAAGCCAAGATTCAACTCGACTTAATCTGTCTGGATCAAAACGGATCAGGTAATGGGTTACAATCCAATTCGTCCAGTTTTTATTAAATTTTTATTATTTTATTTATTTTTTTATAAATTTTTAGTACCTCATAAAATTATATTTTTCTTTATTATGATTATATATAACATATCAATCAAAAAAAGTATTTTAAAAATATTTTAACAAGTTTTTTCAAAACACCAATTTGGGCTACACATCAACCCAATTTTTAAGGAAAAACTACACAAATTGGACCCAATTATGAAACTATTTATCCAAAATAGACCCAACCCAAAGTATTTACCCTTAATAGACCTTCAACCCAAACTAATTATCCACTTGCCCACTTTCTATTTTTCTTATTTCGGGCATGACGTCAGCGTCACTATCTTGAATTAATCCTCTGTGATACTCTGTCAGTATATTGATACTATATCGGTATCATATAGGACTAAGCTTAATCCTCTATGATACTCCATCGGTATATTGATACCATGTCGGTATCATATATGACTGAGCTTAATCCTCTGTGATACTCCATTGGTATATTGATACCATGTCGGTATCATATAGGACTCAACTTTTTTTTAAGAAATAAATAAGAAACAATTAAGAGAAAATTATTAAAGTCACATGCTTATTTATTGAACTCAAAATTAGTAAAAATATATTTTTATAATTTTTTCTCTTTTTGCAAATTAAAAAAAATTGTATCTAAATTATGATTCTTTTTTTAACTGTTTTTAAATTAAAATATTGAAGAACTGAAACATACCTCAACGATACCATGACAATATATAGATATACCATAATGGTATCATGGATGATTGAGTAATTTCATCGAAGGACTGAAGCAAACCTCAATGAAACATTGTTCAGTTACTCTTTGATACCACCAGAGTATATTATACTTTGATGGTATCAAGGAGGAAGAAGTAGTCCTTCAATGAAGACATTGTCCAGTTAATCTTTGATACCATCAGAGTGTATATATACTGTGATGATATCAAAGAGGAAAAAAAGGGTGGACGCTGACGTCAGCCCACGTTTTTCTTTTTTTAAATAAATACAATTTTAGGATAAAAGAGGTATGAAAGTAATGGGGCATTTGAGGGTAAATAATTTTCTTTTTTGGGGTATAAGTGTTCTTTTCCCTTTTTATGGATTGAAATAAACTGAGTTGGAATGGGTTGAGCTAATGAATAAACGGGTCAATAATCAACTCGAATTTAAATGAGTTGGACAGATTGATTTGATTTTACCACCCTTACAGTTTCATAGTCATAACTCATATGACCAAAATCTCCGCCCTTTTTTAAAATTATTTTTAAAATTATTTTGTGAATAAACATTGCCAATTTATATACTCAAGTTTATTTTTTCATTTGTAGCTCTAATTTCATCGAAACTTGAAGAAATTTGAGAATTATTGAGTGTTACATAATTGAGTACTCGACCCAAAATTGAAAGGAATAGAGAGTTGAAATTTGTGATAAAATAATCTTAACTTTTTAAATCAGCAAAAACTTCTAACATCAATAAAAATTTTGATCTTCAATACTCGTCGCCAATGACTAAGACGAGAGGGGGAGGGGGCATTTGTTTTTCTAAAAAAAATGATATTAGCTTCTGATTCTGATCTTTATAGGGTTTAAGTTGGTTAATGAGCGTTGTTATAACGTGCATTCACCTTTCGAACCAATTCATTACTGAAGAGAGTAAGAAATACAATAAAATGTAGGTCGAGGGGAAGAGGGTCATAAGACGCTCACATAATTCAAGTGTGTAACCGATAATTTCACTATAATTTATGTGTGTTTCTATGTATTATCCCTTTTTTAAACAATTTGAAACATAATACAACTAAAAGAAGGGTCAATATTACTTTTAGTCCTTCAACTTAATATACCTTGTGATATTTGGCCAAGCATATTTAATTTTAATCAATTGAAAATGTGTTATCACTTTTAATCCTTCAAATTACTATGAATTTAGTCTTTGTGATACTTCAATCAATTGAAAACTTTTGATTTTATTACTTGTGAATATTGACAATTTTACCACTTTTCTCTTTTACTGGGAATACTATCTATATATTATATCTTATTTATAAAAAATTATATTCCGGATGATGAGTACTTGAATTCTGACAAACTCGGTGACTAAACTCTACATCCACCACTACTTATGGAGCCAACTTAAACAAAATTAAGTTGTCTAAATGTGCATTTTCAACCTCCAATTTTTCCAAATGATAGCAAAATTGAGTTGTTTAATTAACCCATGAGGTTAAAGGTGATATATACAGTCTTTTTTTATATTTTGAAAGGAAACACTTTATATTCAACATATATAGAATGGGAAATAACAATATTCCCTTCTATTCTAGATATTAATTGTTTTGGCAAGCTAAGTTTATTTAAATTTTTGATAATTTAGAAATCAAGAAGTAATTAATTAGTACCAGTTTTCTTTAAAAAAAATTATTTATACCGTTTCAATAAGTGAAGTTTAATTAAAATTATGCAAGACTATTAGAAAGAGGTAAATAGTAGTTAATTGAAAAAAAAATAGTCTTATGATTTAAAGACATTAAAATATGTTAATGGAGGTGTAACCAAATCTTAAAGACAAATAATATAATTCATATTCCCGAGTTGCTTTTTTAAATAAGGCATATAGTCATTAATTATTTATTTAAAAAACATATAAGAGTAATTTTATCAAATGGCCTAGTGATTATTGCGATTAAATGATTTTCTTTATAGGTATTTCAATATCTTAAAGTAATTTATATTTAAAGAAAATAAATATAACTCTACACCTTGAGTGTTTATTTTATTTCTTTTTGTGTCACTAAAATTACATAAATGGAGAGTAAGTGGGCCCAGAAAAATTTGGTATGTTACTTACTGTTGGGGGCTCTTATACAAGTGAGATTGCTCCTAATTAATGTATTTCTTGTAAAATTGAAGTTTTTAGGAATTTTTATGCAAAATGTCCATAAAAAGTAAAGTAATTATTCAAAATATTTCATATATAAAGTATTTGAATTATTCAGCTGACTCAAAGTAATTATCAGGCTTATATACCTTCTTCTTCTTTTTTTTTTTTGACAAAAGGGCATTATGTGACTTCTAGAATATAAATAACACAACTTTTAATATTACTTTATATAAGAAATAATCTATTGCTTTGATACCATAAAAAAGTAAAAATAAATAAATTGTGTATTGATTAAAAATATTACTATATAAATTTACTATATTTATACAATTATATATTTAAAATTTGTGCATAAACAAATAAATGAAGATGATGTTTTTGAATATTTGTCAGTTAATTACCAATTTACTTGTAATAAGTTATAATAATTATTATATTTTTTTTTTACGCATTTCTCTCGTGCAATAATTGAGAAGCCTTTAATTTTGTAAAGATAATTCTTTTTAAATCTGAACTGTTATTATTTAATTTATTACACTTTTAAATACTTGATATGTTGTCATGTGTCTCCTTTTTATATCCTGTGTCAAAATATTTTGCTTTAGATATTTGCGAATTGAACTTTAACTTTAACATATTTTTTTTGTTCTTCAATTTTTTTCCTTCTTTTGTTGATTTTACTATAATTATGAGACATAGAAACTTGATTCTCAACACATAAATAGTTAATATTTAAATAAATTGATTGTTTAATATTATTATTGACAATCTCCATTTATTTAGAATCAAGTACTAAATCAATAAAAATAGTATCAAAAATTCTAACTTCGAATTACAAACAATAATTTTAGATACTTAATTATTTAAGCAGTAAAATAAATATATTCAAAATACATATACAATTAAAATTTTGCTTTCATATTAACTTTTTTAGTGATTTAAACGAAATATACACGTGTAAAGTATGTACTCAGAAATTAATATTATTAAAAAATGTAGATGGATATGTTAAAATTTTAAAAATCACTGTTATTATAGAGAGTAACTATTAAATTGTAACTATAATCTTGTAATTTGCGCTTCTGTCAATCTCCTCTTATTCTAATTCCGAAAGAGATAAAATTTGTGTAATATAACTATTGTTAATGATAAAATAACTCTTTCATTTTAAAATAGTACTAAAAATATAATAATTATGTTAACTACTCATTTTTATTGTACCTTATGAATGTCTTAGGTGTTATCTTTGAAGCTCTCGCTTTCAAGGACATAACTATCATTTTTTATTTATATTCTCACTCGAATAATATAATAAACTTCATGAACAATATTATTATTAATTTAAAAATTCTCATTCTCGAATCAAGTAGCAAATTAAATAAAAATAATATGAAATCTTTTAAGAAATTCTCACTTTGAATTACAAACTTTGGTGGAGATATACTCCTATGTTAAATATTTTTGTTGTGTTTGCATGTATCACTTGCATCTTCAATGTTTTCGTTGTTCACTTTGTAATATTGTGTTTAGTTATGTGGCTGATGTATATGTGTGTAATCTTTCTATTTGATGTATTTTCAGGCTATCAATGAATAAAAAGTGCTAGTCTGCTTTGTTGAATATTCCTTATGTATACGTAAGTAATAATTTCAGAGAAAATTCGAATCTTGAGTGAACCGTAAAGCTATACCAGCTTGGAGTTAATTTTCTCTATGGACAACCCTTTTTTAAGATCCAATCTAGACATTAACCATTTAAAAAGATGGATTATATACTAAATTTTTTAAGTAGTCAAACAAATATGTCCACAATGCATGTATAGCTAGAAAATACTTTAATATATACATGTAAAGTACGTGCTCAGAAATTAATGTTATTAAATAATTTTTTAGTGGGCATGTTAAAAATTTAAAAAATACTTTTATTATAAAGAGTAGCTATTAAATTGTAACTTGAAGTAATACACTAGTTAGGAGACTTACAATTTTTCTCCTTTCGAAGCAGATTATTTGTAACAATCACGACTCAAATCACTTATCATCAAAAAAATTCACGTGAAGATGGGTGCTCTAGTTTCACAATAAATATCCTCTTTTTTAGAGTGCAAAGAATTCTACTAACCCAAGCCTCTTTAGATGTTTTGGAGTCTGTCTTTTAACACTCATAATCGTATTTATATAGATAATATTATAGCATAGAGTTAGATCAAATAATGGATAATCTTACTTAGCTAGCACCTCTTATAGTTGTGTTAGGCTCAGAAGATATTTTTACCAATATAACTATAATCTCGTAATTTTTACTATCACAAGGTGCCAATATTCTCTTATTGTTAATCTCGAAAGAGATTAAATTCGCAATGCTAAAATAATTTTTTATTTTAAAATGTGCTAAATATTTAATAATCATGCTAGCTACTCGTTTTGCCAGTATCTTATGCATGTTTTCAGCGTTACCTTCGAAGCTCTCTCCTCCGATCAATGCAAGATTTTGATTCTAAATTAGGTTTTCTGTTCTGGAATGAATTTATTCTAAAAAAAAAACTACCTATAGTGAAAAGGAACCGGTTCATGATAATAAATGATGATATCGATCAAGAAAAATACAACACTCGTTTTTGCATTCCTTGTCAAACATAATTATTATCTTTTTATTTATTTACATTCTCACTCGAATATTATAATAACATTTGTGAACAATATCATTATTGATTTAGACAATCTTTATTCATTTCGAATCAAATAATGAATCAATAAAAATAGTAGATTTTTTTTAAAAAAAATCTAATTTTGAATTATAAACAATAATTCTAGATACTTAATTTTTTTAAGCAGTCAAACAAATATGTTCAAAATGCATGTACAACTTAAATCTTAATTTATTATTAACTTTTTTAACGATTTACACGAAATATACACATGCAAATTATGTGCTAAAAAATAGTGTTATTAAATAATTTTTTTAGTGGTTATGTTAAAATTTTAAAAAACACTTTTATCATAGAGAATAGCTATTAAGTTGTAACTTGAGGTAATACGTTAGTTAAGAGACTTAGGATTTTTTCCTTGCAAAAGCGGATCATTTTTAATAACCATGACTCGAATTATTGACCGTTGAAAATTCTCACATGACAGATGAATGCTCTAGTTTCACAACCTAATTATCCTCCTTTTAAAGTGCAGGGAATTTTACTAACCCTAGCCTCTCTAGACGATTTTGAGTCTGTCTTTCAATACCCATGATTGTGTTTATATAGATTATATTAGGGCGTAGTGTTAGATTAACTTATGAACTATCTTAACTTAGGTAGCACCCTTTATGAGTGTATAGGCCCAAAAAATATTTTTACCAACACAATTATAATCTCGTAATTTTTGCTATCACAAGGTGCCAATATCTTCTTGTTATTAATCTCGAAAGAGATAAAATTTTTGTACCAATTAATGCTAAAATAATTCTCTTTTTAAAATGCGCTAAAAAATTAATAATCTAGCTACTTGTTTTGACAGTACCTTACACATGTTTTCAGCATTACCTTCGAAATTCTCTCCTCCAATCCAAGCAAAATTCTGATTCTAAATTATATTTTCCTTTGGCATTACCTCCGAAGCTCTCTTTTTCAAATATAATTATTATTATTTATTTAATTTTTTTTATTTACATTCTTACTCAAATTAAAGGTTGATCTAGAATTTGTAGACGAGGGGCACACCACCAAGGAAAGACGCACATTAGTTAAAGCATGTCACACAATATCGATTTATCCAATAATTTTATTTAAAACACATAAAACTAATGTACTAACGTATAAATATGAATTAGTTCACTTTAATTGGTAAAAGTTAATCTATTGTATGATGATTGTGAACACTACTTTGCGCCTATGAGGTCGCGTGTTTAAAACTTGCTCTCCCTTCCGTTCTATGTAATTTTCTTAAAACTTCTATTACCAAATTCAAATGAAAACAACACCAAAAAAAACAGAAAACTAGATACAAACCCATATCATTCAAATTGGGAAAAGGAGGTAAGCAACAATTTCGATCAGTACACCCAATTTCCTATTGTGTCTTAGAGTATATAATTTATAGTTTTCGCTACCACAAGGAGCCATGCACTCTTACTGCTAATCCTACGAGAGACAAGATTTACATAATATAATTGTAGTTAATGCTAAAATAATTTTTTTATTTAAGATTATCGTAATAATTATGTTAGCTACTCACTTTGACAATATCTTATATACACCTTTGGTGTTATCTCCAAAGCTCTCTTTTTCAAAATACAATTATTATTTTTTATTTATTTGCATTTTTACTCAAATAATATAATAGATTTCGCCATGAGCTTTTAATTTAGAAATAATCTTTTTTTTGTTGGCGAATTCGCCCATATGATACACACACCCATTTTTTTTGGCTATATTTCTTTATATTTTTTGATGAGAAAATGCTAATGTAGACATATACGCCAATTAATTAATAATCATCAAATATTTTACTAAGGGGTGTGTCAAAATTTTAAAAATTACTAATTGAGAATCTGTAAATAACTATAATTTCATAATTTGCCCTCTTACAACGAAGCGATGCACTCTTATTGCTAATTTGAGAGAGACGAGATTTACGTAATAAAATTTCAATTAATGATAAAATAACTATTTTATTTTTCAAAAAATCTATTGAAAATTACCGTAATAATTATATTAGCTACTCGTATTGATAGTACCTAACTCATGCCTTTGAAGCTTTCTCTTTCTACTTGTTTATATTCTCATTTGAATAATAATAATTTTCATAAGGGAGCTTTTTTATCTTGAAATTTTTTACAATTTTCTTATGGCGAGTTTGCACGTATGATGCACAATTTTTTTCCCGACAATTCTTGAAATAAATGGCAACATAAATTCAGTAGTCCAAGGTTTTAGTAGTCTTTAAAATTGGGGAAGTATCCATTTAAAGCACAACTAATATTACTGTTTTCCTTTGAAAAAAAAAGATTTTAAGAATTATTTTATTAATATTTATCTACACGATAAATAAAGCGCGAAACTAGTAAAGCCAATTCCGTAACTCGCACGTGCGAGCGCTGGCGAAACAATTTGAAGGAAGGTCAAATAAGTAATTTCAACAAAAACCGAAGGGCAAAAGAGTCATTTCGTTAGATAAATCGCTTGCTTTCAGATCAGGCCCATGGCTTACACCTATAAATGCCCAAAGTCGTCAATTTGTGTACCCATTCAAAAAACCCATAAACATAAAACACAGACACACTATAAAAGGGAGCACCAAAAAGATAAAAATTAAAGACGGGTTATATTAATCTACACGAAGAAGACGAAAAACTAAAACTAAACCCCCCTTCAAAAAAGCAGAATACCTAATCAAACCCTAGCTAAGTTATCCATCCTGTGATTAATTATAACCATCTTTTTTTTTGTATGTTATAAATATATATGTGTGTGTCTATATGTAAAGGAACATAGAATGGAAAACGACTCAGCAGCAGCAGCAGCTACAACGAAGACGACGATATGGAGTACATGGGAGGAACTTTTGTTAGCGTTTGCTGTGAAAAGGCATGGTCTAAAGGACTGGGAATCTGTAGCCATGGAACTCCAAACCCGTACCTCTTTACCCGCCCAATTGGCCGCTCAAATTTGTAAGGATAAATACCGTGACCTCCGCCGCCGCTTCATGAATAGCTATAACAACAACAACAGTTATGATGATGAAAAAATCAACGACGGTTTTGATGACGGAGTAGAACACGATGTCGATGGTAATGGAGATGTAACGATTCCTTGGATTGAGGAGTTGAGACAACTCCGTGTTGCTGAGCTTAAACAAGAGGTCCTACGCTACGATCTTTCGATCCAGTAAATCTCTCTGTTTCCTCTTTTTTTTTTGAAAATTTTATACGTGGATTTTTTATTTTAGTATTTGGATCTGAGAGATTTTGATCTGTGATGTGATATGAACAGGTCGTTGCAGTTGAAAGTGAAAAAGATGGAGGAAGATAGAGAACAGAGTTTGAAGGAGAAGAGTTTAGACGATGGCCAGAAACCAGATCTGGAGGATGTGAAGGAAGAGAGATCGCAAAACGACAAAAACAGCGGTGCAGATGTTAAACCGGAGGATTCGACCGGAAAGGCCGTGTCGAGCGAGGAATCAGACCGTGAAAACCGGTCGTTCAATGAGTCTAATTCGACGGAGAACAGAGAAACCGGTGTTAAAAACGAACCGGAACCGGTCGAGATCGGTGAAAATAAACCGGTTCAGGAGGTTAAACCGGTTAGTGAAGAGGACTCATATAACGATAGTAGTTCAGATAGACAGGAGGAAAAGAAAGTCCGTCGCGACTCCGGCGATTTACGCGATACAGTGAGCGGGTCGAAGGAAGAGACTAAGGAAAACAGTGACGTGCAGAGCACGGCGACTTTAACAAAGAGAAAACGGCACCGCGTCGGTGGCGATGGTGGTAGAAGCGGCGGAGATGCGGCGGAGATGGGTTCTCCAGCCGTTGGAATTAAAGGGGAGGGTGCGGCGAAATCAGAGCCGTTAATTGAGTTTTTAGATATTATCAGGTCGCATAAGCGCGGCTCTGTATTCAAGCGCCGGCTAGACAGCCAGGTAATGCTTCTCTACATCGCATTTTCAAATTGGTTGGCCTACAACTATTTGCTGATCAATTTTTGGTCGTTTGGACCACTTAAAAAATTTAAAAAAATCGATCAACAAAATGGGTAATTCATTTACCAACAAATATTAACGGATGAGATTCGTTTTAAAAAGAATTACATGCAAAAATTGATGAAAAGGGAATAGAAAAAAAAAGAGATAGTTAAAGAGAAAAGTGGATAAAACAAAACGGATTAGTGGCTTCAATATATGACGTGTACGTGGTCTTCACATGTTTGTTGCCTAATTTTTTTTCTTCATAAAACCATTATCACCACTTCCATCTTTAGATTCATATATTTCGTTACATGCATAGGAAAAATCAATAATTGGACTCGTTTCTCATATGTTGTCTACATGTGACAGTCGGGGAAAAATTGTTGATTATTCCTACTCATAAAAGAATAGGACTTTCTGTAATTTGATCTATAACTGCTCCCATGCAAAAGAGGAAATATTATTTTGCAGCCCTCCTAACTTTTGGTTTTTAAATAGGCTACCTAAAAAAACTTGTCATTTGGCAGATTTACAAGTTTTACTAATCTGGATTTTTTTTTAAATTTTGTGTCTCACATGATCACATCTATGTGAGACTATTTTTGGTTTGTTTCACAAATTGGTGAATTCAAACTTTCGATCCATTAATTTGTGAAACAAAAATAAGACTCATGCATCATTTGTGGAGAAATTAAGAGTGAAAATTGATTTTGTTAGCCAGTTATAATTTTTTTAATTTTATAGTCTTTTTTACGTGAAAAATCTTCATTTTCATATATAAAATATTTAAAAATATTATTTTCTTCTATTTATTTTTTAATTGGCCAAGAGAACATCTTGGCCTTTTACATACATAATGAATAAAAGAAAATGACATTTTTAGGAGTATTATATATAAAAATGAAAAACTTTTAGGTGTAAAAATATTTTTTTTAATAAAAAGAATATAAAACTTTAAAAAAATATTAAAAGCTGCGAAAAAAAATAATCAATTTTGGTGATTATAATTTTTTTTTATTGAAAATAAATTGAAAAGTGTAAAGTTAATTTAGGGTAGGGTGATAGGTCCCAACTAAACCCCCGAACAAATCCGGGAAATTGGACGGAGAATGGGTCCCACTAACGAGAATGCCTTGTTTGCATCTTGCGGCAGTGCGTTGGAGCCACTAGAATTTAATCTTAGGGAGCCCTTTTAAAAAAATAAGAAAAAAAAAAATGATCCCTTTACGGATCAGGTGAATACCGTGGGGGTCAGCCCATGAATATTATAAGGGGCCTTTAAGATGATATTCAGAAGCCCAATGCATAAAACTCTTCTTTTTGTTCCCTTGGAAATAATATCCTACCCACTTATACTTTGAATAGAAAAAGATAATACTGTAAAATTTTCTACGTTATTTTAAACTAATTTATGTTCTTAAAAAGGTCATATAACCAAATAATATTGTAATAAATTATAAAACCAAACCTCTATTCTTTCCGTTATTTGCTCTGGCCTCTTTATTTGTAGTTTAACGTTATTTGACTAAATTACCTATTTTTCACATTATAACCATGCTGCTTTTAAGTGTTACTACCACGGTTAATTTACGTGAGACGCGTGGTCCATGATTGATAGTTAAAAATGTTTTGCGTTCAAGTTTAACGTGTTCATGAAAAATTGAAATTAAACATCTCAAACTATTTTCACTTGCAAAAATTTATGGCAGTAAAGAAAAAATTATTCAAGACATTTTAGTAAACAAAATATCTTGAAACAAGTCATAAAAATCTTTGGAATTAAGCAAGAAGTCGATGATAACTTAGATAAACTACTCTTACTTTTACTTATCCACTATATTCAAAATATATTTTTATTTTTTACATATCAAGAGAAAAATATTTAGGCTTTTTACATTTTATTCTTAGCATTAATTACTTATTTTTCAAATTATTTTTTAAAATCTGAGACTGAATATTTATTAATATGAATATTATGATAAAATATTTGTGTCAATTATTATTTTTTAAAGGGCTTACAAAGTTCAAACTAGACGAGTAAAACTGACCTGAAAGAGTATTTGAAAAGGCCTCCATGTGTGTAGATTCAAGAAAAAGATAAAAAAGATTGGAGGATATTTTAGACATTTTATTATGATTTGTGTTTGTAAAACAATGCAGTGTGCATGTATAGGAGGGTGAAAGACATTATTTTGTTCTCATCCTATTTTTTTCAAGAGATGAAATGGCACTTACTAGAAGGAGCGAGTAAGTTAGGTCAACCCTACCCCACTTCCTTTGGCGTAGTGTTGGGAAGTATATAGAGGAAATATAAAAACATACATTTAATAGTTGGTTTGCCAACTTCAATGTATTTTCCTTTTCTTCCTCTCCAACGAATGGAATTTATGCCACACCTACGCACCCCATCATCTTTCATTAATTCCAATTCAAATAAATAAATTAAAGTTGTAGCTGATCATTTTGACATTCCATGCAGAAAACGGACAAGTACAAGAGCATGATCCGACAACACATGGATCTTGAAACGGTTCAAGCCCGGATTGATGACGGATCCTATTGCTCTTGCCCCGCCAAATTCTACTTGGACCTCCTACTCATCTTCAACAATGCTATTGTCTACTTCTCCAAGTCATCCTCAGAATCAACTGCAGCTAATGAACTCCGTGGAATTGTTATTGAAGAATTAAAGAAGACCAGAACCCAGTCAAAGGATCCATCACCCGGACCTGGACCTGGACCCGGACCATTAAGGAACCCACCCAAGCCCGAATTGGAGAGATCCGATTCTTTGCTTGCAAAACACAAGTCTACCGTTCCTATAGTAGTCTGTCGCAAGAGGAGCTCCATTTCAGCTAAAGCAGCAGCTTCTTCTGGTACTAATAACAAGCCGGAAAAACAAGCTGATAGTAAACCTCCTTTGAATCCAAAGCCACCCATAAAGTCTTCTTCGAACGAAGAAGAAAGTTCAATCAAGCTTGGGGTGAAAGAAAAGCCAGTGACTGGGGTAAGAAGTATGAGGAGGAGCAGCAAAGGCCGTTCGAATAATAATCCTTCACAATCCAACAACAACAACAACCAGAACACAAATACTAAGCAAACCAATAGCAGCACGGACAAAAAGGAGGACCCTAAACCAGAGAAGAAGAAAGAAGAAGGTAAAAAACGAGGAGCTGCAGCGGACTTCTTGAAGAGAATGAAGAAGAATTCTCCTACAAAAGGAGCGTTAGTGGAGGCGCTGAAGAATAATCCAACGGAGGAGGTTGTCGTTAAAGGTAATAAAAAAGAGCAGCAAAAGAAAAAAGTTGATGAACGGAGAGAAGCTCCGGTGAGGCGTAGTGGCGGCGGTGGAAGTGGCGCAGGTAAGGAGGAAGGTAGTCCGTCGAAGAGGAGCGTAGGTCGACCACCAAAGAGAGGTGGTAGAGAAGTAGTTGTGCAGGAAAAGCGTGGAAGGGAAAATAGTGAAAAGGACGATTCTTCAAAAAGGCCAAAGAAAAGGTCAAGGAGGTAAAATTATGATGAATCAAGTTAAAAGTACTGATGTTAATTAGTTTTAGTCTCATTTTGCAGTGTATATGTTCACATTTTGTATTTTTAGTGTCAGGTTTTGATTTTGGGATTTTACATTTTTAGGATTAGTTTACATCTTTTGCTTCTGTAACATGTTATTGGTGTTTGTACCTTTTCTTTGTTACAGTGAATTTTCATTGTCCCATGCCATAAGTCATTGTTTTAACCAAAGATAAATTTAAAAATGTAGGAGAAAGACGAGGAAGAAAGAAAAGAGAAAAAGGATTTAATTTAACATGTTGTATGGAAGTTGTTATTTTTTCTTTGTACTCTGTATATAAACTCAAAATGTAAAGTAAAATAATAACAACTAGTATATATCTAATGTAATTTCGTAAGTGAGATTTGGGGATCAGCCGATCAGGTAGTCTGTATAGCCTACCTCTACGTTTTCTACAACCATCCATAGCCAACCTTTCACACTTCACACTGGGATATTCGTACATTTCTTCACCACGTACCTGAACCATTTTAGCCTTATTTTCTGCATCTTGTCCTTCACCAAGTCCATTTCTACCTTATCTCGCATATCTTTTTTTTTTTAATTTTCTCTCTCTTAATATGCTCATACATCCATATCAACATCCTCATTTCCACAACTATCGAAAGGGAAGCATATATGGTCACAACGGATGAAAAGGGGCTCTCTTGTATATTATTCGTTATTTAAGGAAATAACGTGTGTTCATTTTATTTCAATATATATGCTTGTTATTATTCTCATAATAGAGTAGACATTTTCTACTATGTTCTTATTCACACTTGAAGTTCAACATTAGTATGTTCAGTTTTAGGCTAAAAAGAAAAGAACCAAATGATGTTGTACTTTATGATAAAATATTGAACTTTAACATATAATGATTTCTCAATAGTAGCAAAGCTCATAATAGATAGATATGTGTAGATATTGTTGAAAAGTGATATTGTTAGCACCAGTGGAGGATCTTTTTCTTGGAACCTTAGAATTATGTTTACTTAAATGTAAGGAGCCATTTGATCATGAGAATTATTAATTTATTTTTGAATAATTTTTTTTAATTTTAAAATTAGTATTTGATTATAAAAATTTCAAATTCAACTCCAACTCGAAATTTCTCTTTTGCGAAAAGTATAATCAAACACCTACTTATTTTTAACTTCGATTTCATAGATTTTAAATAAAATAAATAATATTTGAAATCTATGACCAAATGCCTACTTTTTTTTCCCGCATCCTTTAATGCATATTCGATGTCAAGAAAAATAAAAATCGATCTAGACCCACTTTGATCCCAACTAATGTTTACAATCTTTATAAAATCTAATTTTGTCGAATATCCTTTTGAAATCACTTTTATTAAATAGAATGAAATTTAATTCGTAATTCTAAAATCGCATCTTAACAAAATATGATACTGTATTATATAGCACATCACAATTTTTTATTTTTTTTGTTAAGCAATATATCGAGTATATAGGTTTCTGGAATACTGCAAAGACCCCTGGATGAGTATACACTAATTATCTAGTTAGCAAAATTAAAAAAATTTGGATTAACGTCTAGGACTCAAATAGATCAATGAAAAATCCTTTACAAATTAAATATTTATCTTGTGTAAACGTTTGTTCTTCTTCTTCTTTTTTTCTTACCATTTATAATTTGGGTAACTTAGATAAAATACACATCTTTGAGAGCTAATTATTTTTTTTCCCACCTCCTTACCGCTCGGATACATCGCCTCACCTCGGATACATCACCTCACCTCTGGATACATCCCACCCGATGTATCAAAGGTAAAACCAAAAGAATACCGATGTATCCGAGTGGCTTTGAGATGTATCCAATGGAATTCCGATGTATCCGAGTAGTTTGGGGATGTTTCCGAGGTGAGGCGATGTATCATAATCTGAGGCGATGTATCCGAGTAATACATGTGGTATATTAAGTAATTAAAATAAAGTAGTGAGAGAGTTAGTAAATATGATAAGGAAGTATATCTATTTAGTTAGTTTTTCCTTATAATTATCCCTTTTCAAGATTAAGATTTATGGTCTAGCCAACCGACATAATTAGTTGGGATGAATAATTAATAAGTATTTTGTTTTATAGTACTCCTATCCTTTACAAACAAGCGTATGAAGAATTAATAATTAGTCAGATCTTAATAATTGGTATTTTCTATTTTGAAATCTTTATGTTACTTTTGCATGCAGCATGATTTTTCTTTTAAATTATTGGTGTAATTAAGAGATGATTGAGTGATTGGTCTACTGAACGATAAGGGATTGCTCGAATGATAAGCACCATTAACTTTTAATTTTGAGATTGTGCATTCGAGTCATAAAAAAAACTAAAAAGATGAAACTTTCTAGGAAAGAGTAAAAAGAAGTGATTAATCTACTCCGTCTTTTGTTTCAGTTTTTCGAGAGCCAAGTCATGTATACCCGTAGCAATAGTACTTCGTTCGAAAAATTGGCCTGCTTTAAATGACAACAAACTTTATTTATAGGTGTTGTTCAATAACTCGGATTACTATCTATTTTGTTGAATTATTAGTGAATAGAATTGTTTTAGGATTTTGTTAAGTATACATATACTTCATTCTAATTTCGATACAAACAACAACATATTCTATGCAATCTTATAAGTGAGATGTGAGGAAATTAAGTAGAATATACGCAAATTTTATCTCTACCTTTGGAGGGAAGAGAAGATTCTCGACTAGAAAAAAACGTAACCGACACAGGAAAGAAAGAAAGAAAAAGAGACAACAAACTAGCAATGTACACAAAACAAGTGTAGCAACAGATAGTAATACACATTGAAGAAAAAGAAACTATATGATACCTAAATCATATATACTACTAGCAGTACAATAACACCCAACTATCTACTAACCTTCTACCATAATCCTCGACCTGCATATCTTTTTATCTAAAATCATGTAAGGGCGACACCACGTGTTCATCCGAACCCCCTTGGTGAAAAATTACGCTATTAAATTATACATGGTTGATTTTTTTTTTAATGTATATATATATATAGCAGATGTTGAACCCCTCAACTTCTTCATATTTTGAACCCCTTGATAAAAATTTTGAGTCCGCTACTAAGGTCATGTCCTCAAATATTGTGTGTAATCACCTCTTTCAATTTGTTCTACCAAATATTTCTAGTTATTCAACTTTGTTGGATTTTGTATTAGACACAACTTTCTTCTATATTTTTTTTCCTTCTAAAAAGTGAATTAATGACGTCTTGAAGCATAAACATCAAACAAATCATTCAAGAATTTGTTTAATTATACTTTCTTTAATCCTAACACACAAAAATAGACAGACACAGACCCACTTTAGATGTTCCAAAAATAATGTATCCCTTGCTGTCCCAAGATGCCCTTTTTCTCCCTATCATTTTGACTCACCTTTGACAAGTAGCATTTTTGGGAAGAAAATCACTTTCTCGTTCGAGGTGTCATGTGAACATGTAAATCCATGTACCTCAAAGAAAATATTTAAGTTATGTATATTGCAGTGTATTTTTTTTTTTTACACTATCAATGAAATTTAACATGTTATTGCAGATTCTTTGCTCTATTTTGATCAAGTTACTAAATTGTCCTTATTTAAATAGTTACTTGTTATTGTTGATAACTTAACTTGATGGTGTAAAAAATTGATAATTTTTCCATGTACAAAACTTAAATTCTCAAGTTATATATGTCGATAGTGTAAAATTATTTTATACAATTATGTATTTAACTTGTAATAACATGTTAATTTTCAATTTTTTTTCAAGTTATTAATTAATATTTAATATAAAAATTTATTTACCAGTATTTTATAAATAACCAAATTGTATAAAATATTTACACCGTTGTTGAATAGGACTTGGAACGGAAAAAGGGTACAAAAACATATGAATATGTGTCCTTATAGTACATTGAACACATTTCTTTTAAGTATATGTTAACCTGAACCTTGCAAGACCAACAAAGACAACTAAACCATATGGAACCCTTCACTATCATATGGTATTGATGGATATGAAAGTGAAGAAACTAAACATAAATAAATTACATTACAGAGCATTCACGAGACAGATGGACTGTGGGGCTTTTCACTTTCGAGTTAATAGAATGTAGGGTAAAGCTTTAGCAACTAAGAGGCAAAAAGTCTAAAATATCATTAATGTCAATTATATCGACAAAAAGCAGAGATGTTCATACTAACATCTATACACACTCTTGTTTTATAATGGACATTTTTTTGGTAACCAACTCTTTCCATTAATAACCAATCAGTATTTACAAATCCATAACAAACCAAAGCACAATTTGTTATCCAAAAGCAAAAAACTCAAAGACAAAATTCAGCTTCTAAGAATTTAACTAAAACAGAAGCTGTTGGAGTCTAGGTCTCATGGCTATAGAAGCCCTCACATTACAAATATATGCTACTTCTCTGGCTATAGGACCTTCGTGCATTTTCAAAAGTCTGCTAGTTTCACTTTATCCACACAACATGTGTAGCTTCAACAAATACTCATCCGAAGATTTGGGTACTACATGATTTCCCTTTGTCCCGGCTTATGATCCACTGCAAATGTCTCGCCCAAGAGTCAACATTAACATTTGGAACTGTGAGCCATGTGAGCAACTTAGTCCAGAGAGCTCTAGTATAATCACAATGGAAGAATAAATGATCTCTTGACTCTAGGTGTTCTTGACAAAGTTTGCATTGTTGATCCACATTCAATCCCTAATGAGTTAGTCTATCAGCGGTGGGTAGTTTGTTCTGCAAGTGCAACCATACTTATAGCCTATCAACAGGTCAGTCAATATCAGTAGGAGTCCTCTTGCCTAACGAAGTTCCTCTCTACTTTAGGTCTGTTCCCCAGGGAATGATCGTAAAACTATTTATTATTAGCCGATCCTTGATGCATTTGTGCCTGTACCTATCCCAGGATCATCCTAGCATTAATAATCTTCTTGACCATCTATGATGCGTTCTTTGGTATAGGAGCCTCAAAGGAAGGTTGAGCCTTTATATAAAAGGAGTGAATCCATCTAATCCACAACTTGTCAATCTTGTGAGCAAGGTCCTAACAACTCTTGGCAATTGCGGCTTAGTTCCATTTATAAAAATTGATAAGGTTCATTCCTCCTGCTATCTTGGGCAAACACACTTTGTCCCATGCTATTAGTTCTCTCTTGGTTATGGTATTAGAACCAGACCAAGTGAAGCTTCTACAATAGAATTCAATGAGCTTTAGGACTTTTGTGGGAATAATAAACAATTGTGACTAATAAGCCTGGATTTCATAAGGACTGATTGGACTAATTGAAGTCTCCCTGCATAAGAGAGCTTCTTAATTGTCCATGAAGAGATTCTAGCTACTATCTTGTCCACCAAAGAAAATCATTGCATAATGGAGGGCTTCTTGGTTGAAAGTGGCGCACTAAATATTTGAAGGAAAATTCTCCACATCTAAATCCAACTTCTTGCAAAATAGTAGATTTCACATGGTCAGGGACACCACCAAAGTATATAAAACTCTTAGCCATATTTGCTTGTAGTCCAGAATCCTGGTGAGAATTTTTGGAAGGTCTGATAAATAGTCGTTACTAAGTCCTGATCTCCTCTAGAGAAAAGGAGCAAATCATCTGCAAAATATAGATAAGAGATGCTCAACCTTGCACACTCAGAATGATACTTAAATTATTTCACCTCTTTGATCTTATCAAGATACCTGCTTAGGTATTCCATGCAAATAGAAAATAGATAGGAAAAATAGGGTCACCCCTATCTAAGTCCCCTTGCAACATCAAATGGTGGTGTGGAATCACCATTAACCATAATGGTATAGTTCACTGTGTGAACACACTCAAGATCCAGTGAATAAACTTTCTAGGAAAACATAAAGCTTCTAAGACCTATTCCAGAAAAATCTATTCCACAGAATCATAGGCTTTCTGTAGGTCAATCTTGAGCATGCACCTTAGAAAAATGTGTTTCCTAGAATAATCTTTGACAAGCTCATTTGCTAGGATGATGTTGTATGCAATTTTCCTCCCAAGGATGAAACCTGATTGAGCTTCACTAATAACATGTGGCATGACTTTTTGCATCCTTGAATTAAGGAATTTGACAATAATTTTATAAAAAATGGTCCAACAAGCAATGGGCCTGTACTCCTTGATTTTTACTGGGCTAATAGTTTTAGGTACTAGTGTGATGACAGTGCAATTAACTGGTCTATAGAGCTTACCAGTTTGAAAGAAACTCTGAAGAGCTGCCAACAAATCATCCTTGATGATGTTTCAAGTCTTCTTATAAAAATAGGCATTGAATCCATCCACCCCAAGGGATTTTTCATCATATGTATATTAGCTAAAACATTTCATATTTCTTTATTTGTAACATCCTCACACAACAACATCTTGACTATAGGTAATGGAAGGCCTTTGTCTTATAGTATTCTTATCACCAGGAAGGTTGGACATAGTACTGGATCCCATTAAGGATTTGTATAACTGAATCACCTTCTTTTTGGTAGCCTCTGGATCAGTGAGTTTATCACATGGCTACACTATTTTCATAAAAGCTCTATGCTCTACCTATATATTGAAAAATCTAAAGAGAGCCTTGACTTTCTAGTGGGTATTCTCCACTTTATTTAACATAGGAGCATGGTTAGAAATGTAATGCATCTCATACTTATTAACCACTTGTCCCCATGTCATTATCCAATCTAGGTTGCCAAATGTTCTATCAATTCTACTGCAAATTCTATCAGCACTCTAGTTGATTATTAGACCAAATATAGTATTCTCCCTTCTATGGTAATTCATTTAGTTGCAGATCATAAATGCTAGTATTAAAATCTTGTGTTTCAGCTAAGGAGATTGGGCACCAAAGAGTCTATACTTGGGATAAAGCATAACATCAAAATCACCACAGATTAATCAAGGTTAATCTATATGCTGATCAATGTCCAACAAATCTGTCCACAACCTTTTCCTTTGTTCAATAGAGTTAGAGGCATAGATAGCAGTGAAAAAATAGAGAAGGAAACCAGTATTAGCAATGATCAAGCAATGTATGGATTAATCTATAGAGATAATATGAGTCACCTTGTAGTGATTAGTATCATACACAATCCATACTCTACCATTTATCTGCACACTGATAGTTATTAGTAGAATGCCAGCCAGGAAAAATACACTCAAGAATCTTGGGAGTCTTATGACTTTTAACCCTAGTTTCCACCAAAGCAGCAAGTGAAAATGTGTTTATTTTTGACATAATGCTTCAAATCCTTCTATTTATGCCTTTTATTCACTCCCTTAACATTCCATATGAGCCAACTCATTATATAGTTCTTGAGGGTCCTCCTTTGTCAGGAGGGAGTTGCACTATGCCACTACTCAATCTAGCTAGTCCACCAGATCCAGGTTTGCTTGGTGCAGATCCAAGGATATGGAAATTTTCTAAGCTGAACTCTGGATTGCATTGTACTTCAACCTCTTAATTCATCTTTTCCTTGTGACACTTAAGTGAAGTTGGGATCCTTTGCTCAAAAGCAGCTCTCACCTGCTGGTTACTCTAGGAATTGCCTAAGGAGATTCTACTTTCAAGAAGCTAGTTGCATATTATTCATGTACATCCTCTAATGGATGCTAAGGATCTCTGACTACACCTGTTGGCTTACAGACTTATTAAATAGGCTTCTTGTACCCCTGTCTCCTCCTTGCTTGCTCTGCTAGATGTTTTGGTACTTGAGTTGGGCATGTGTGTCCAACCATTGAACACTTAGGTCAGAACCTAAGTTTCCAATCATAAATAACCTCTTGTTCAAACACATTACTAGTAGGATCCATAATGGAGACTTTATTAGGCGAAGTTTGAGTAATAGTAACTTCAATTAACATCATGGCAAATAAAATCCTTATTTGTTTAGCAGTGCATTCATCAACATACGTGGTAATCCTAATAACACTAGCTATTTTACTCAAAGAACCTTTACCCTAGCAAGACATAGGGAGTTTAGGGAATTTAACCCAAAGAGGGATTTCTGTGAGAAATTCTTTAGTGAAGTCAAAATCCAAGGTCCATTGGTTAAGTATGATAGGTCTACTATTGATTATATAGGAACTTGAATAAAGAATTCCATTCTTATCCTCAAGTGAATGAAATCTAATCCCATAGTAACCTTCTTCATGATAAAAGAGATCAGGCTGAGCTACACTAGACCAGTAATGCTTGATATACCTAGCCATGGCATTATAACCAGGGACATCACCAATAAAAGAAGCAATTAGTGTACAATTCCATTTCAAATTTTCTTGGTTAACCTTTTTTCTATCCAAATGAACTACATGCTTACCATTAACCATTTGTGGAGGAATATAGTCCAGGGTAAGTCTATTAGTAGCAGCTCTGTTGTTAGAGAATAGGTTAGTCCATAGCTCCTTCTCATTTGTTGGTTCCTCTGCATCTTCTATAGGAATTTCCAAGAGAAACACTGTTTCATTGCTTACTATAGCTGATACCCTAAGAATCACTATAGCTATTTTCACTGTTCCATTGATTAATAGGCCAGATCCAAGGCTTAGCATCATACTAGGGTGGAAAGTAGGAGGAGTAATATTCATACTCAGCCTCTTCGAGAACCAACTCTGTCCGGAAGAGGTCTATGTATCCTTTTCTTCCACTAAAAATGGAGTTTGATTTGGGGTTTTATCATTCTTATCCAAGTCACCGAGATGAATTCGTATTTCCACAGAGCTTCCAAGAGTACTAATAGGTATCTTCTTAGGTCGTCCTCGCCCCCGACCTCTTTCTTGTTCCTTTTCTCGAGCTCTAGCCATTATACTGGGTATTTGATAACAAAAATATTTTTTTTGAAAATTTGACCAATACTGACCTGGCTCTGGCTTAGAAGACGAAATTTCATGAGATATAAAAGAAGTCGTAGAGATAAAAGTAGGACTAAGACTAAATGACTCAAAACTAGTATTGAAAGTAGGTCCCACTTCAGCAGTTCTTTCTTTCACAACAAGAAAGAATTGAATTAGCCTCGGAGAAGTGAACTACCTTGATTCAAATCTCTGGAACTCACAAAAGACCAAGGAAAGTCCACTTTCAATTCAACATAAGCTTGGGATCTTTCATTCCTAAAGCATTTCCCATGAAGTCATGTCTTTCTTCTCTTCTTTAAAACCTGGAGCTGGACTTCTTTTTCCTGACTCGCACAGTTTAATCACACTAAGCCAGAGCCCAACCAGGATGAGAGAGATAGGAGAGTAGGGATGGGAATCCAATGTCACCAACTTAACTAGCAGTCTCGAATCTTTGAATAGACAAAGAGAGATGCTCTTCCAGTGGCCCAATAGCGTATTCGTTCAAAGAGCTGACAATGACTTTCTTCCTACCCAAAAATCATAGTAAGCTAGGAGAAAGATATTCATATATTCTCCAGGCATGGGATAAACGGAAAGAGAGAGCCAAGAGCCGAGAATGCAATAAAAAAATTCTCTCTCCCTGTAGGTCGAGCTTTATTTTTAGCCCTCTCGCTTTGTTCGAGCTGAATTACCCCTCTACCCTCTTGCTCAAAGTCGTTCAAGATTTTTCTGGGAGTAATGCATGGGTTACTTCAGCGTCGTAGCACTTGATATTTAAACATTGGCTCGAGGTATTTTCTCTACCCCTTCTTACTCTGAAAAAACAGGGACACTTTACGTTCTTGAACCGATAACCATCTTTCGGCTAACCTAGCCTCCTCCGTTTCTCGGGACCAACAAGGGGTAGTACATGAATATTCAACTGTTGTCCATCGACTATATCTTTTGGCCTGATCTTAGGCCCTGACTCACCCTCCATGGACGAACCTTGCGGAGGAACCCTTAAGTTTTTTGGGGTATTGGATTCTCACCAATGTTTGCGTTACTCAAGCTGACATTCTCGCTTTCGCTTTTTCCACCATCGCTCGCGCGGAGGCTTCTCTCTAAGGCAGAATGCTCCCCTACCAATGTATTTTTACATCCCACAACTTTGGCAGATTGCTTAGCCTCATTCATCTTCGGCGCAAGAGCGCTCGATCAGTGAGCTACTATGCACTCTTTCAAGGGTGGATGCTTCTAGGCAAACCTCCTGGCTGTCTTTGCACCCTTACCTTTTTTATCACTGAGCGGTCATTTAGGGGCCTTAGCTGATGACTCGGGTTGTTTCCCTCTCGACGATGAAGCTTATCCCCCATCGTCTCACTAGCCGACCTGGTGTTTTATTGGAATAAATTTTACTCTGAATGTCTAAATGAATTTCGCTAATAAGTCTAAGGGACCATGATATATTAAACCAACAAAAAATAATGAATAATAATGTTCTTTCCATTTCTTTCATATCTTGAAAATCCCAAAAGGGCCATAGATATATTAAACCAAAAAAAATTAGATGAATAATTAAGTTCCTTCCATTTCTTCCGTATCTTGAAAACTCAAGTTTATTATAGTAACTTATTTAATAACTTATATGAATTTAGGATTGCAAACCCTCTATAAATATTGAAGGCCTTAACATTTTATTTTCATCACATTTTACATAGAGGTGAGCATCAGTTCACTGAGGTTAGTTTAATTATTTCTGTTTGCTTATTATATTTCTATCCATTAATTGCTTCTATATAGGTCAAATCTTTCTATAGCTGCATCATTTGTCCATTTTTTTTGCTGTTATAGAAAATGTGAAAGTCAAATTCAAGGAAAACTCAATTGTTATCGTGAATTCATGTGTTATAGAAAGGTCCGATTGTAATAACTAAGAACCTTGGTTTGATAAATTAAAATTGGCCTTAGTTGTTATAGAGCTCCCAGTTATTGCGCGCGATCGTATGCGGAGATGCCGGTTGTTGGAATGACGCGAGCCGGGGCAGGTCTCGATTCAGAAAGATGAAGAGTCCAAAAGCCTAAATAGAATTTCATGTGTTATAGAAAGGTCTGATTGGAATAACAAATTTTTTTCTCATTTTTTCAGTGACCAATTAACTGAATTATTTTGTTCAAATTTTTTTGGTTGTTATAGAAAACGTGAAAAAATATTGATTTAAAATAAAACTCGTCGATTATCATGAATTTATATTGTTATAGATAGGTATGACTAATAACTATCTCCGCCCCCCCCCCCCCCCCCCCTCCCCCCGCTCGATCTAGTGGTATTTTTATGGGGATTCTATTTATCGCTGTAGGATCCCCCCACCCCCACCCCCCCCCAACAATTTTTTCAGTGATGAATTTAGTACAAAAATGTCTCGTCTATCGTGTATATACATACAACCAAGCCTCTCTACAATTGCATCATCTATCATAAATCATTGTTATAGAGATAACTGTTATAGATAGGTCTAATGTAACAACTAATTTTTTTTCTTCTCATTAACCAGTGATTAATTAACAACGAAAATGGCGTCATTCTCTGATGATAACGTTGATCGAAGGCGTGAGATTTGCACAGAGCTGGAGGATGTGAGGCACCATTTGAGAGGAATTGATCTTCAAATTCGAGATGTTGAATCAGGAAGCAACGCTGGAGAATTGCTTTCTCTAATAAGTAGACGTGTTACTTATTTGAAAAAAGAAAGAGAGCTTGAAAATGAGCTTGAGATCAAGTATAACTTTTTTTATCGTAGGTACCTCTAGTTATAAGAATTGTTATGATGATTAGTTGATTGTTGGGAGAATTGTTATGATGATGAGTTGATTGTTGGTAGAAAAACTGAAAAGAATAATACACACAAGAGAATTTTATTCTCCTTGGATTTGAAATCCTACATAATATTGAAAGCAAATGTCTTTTAAAGTAATTCATGAATTATTTAGTGGTAGAGTTACAAAATAAAGTAACATATCTCAATAATTCTTGTTAGGACCTTTATGATCCCTATCTGGCATTGCTACACCTTTTCTATTCCCTGAATATATCTTTACTTTACTTTATTACTGATATATAGAAGAACCTTGGAAGCAGCTGGCCGTTGTCATGCCAGCTTGCCGATCAAGGCTCTTCTTGGTATTTCACATGTACTTTTTTTTTCTTCGTTTTAATTTTTTTTTTTTTTTTACTGTTATATATTTAAAAATTATGTAAAATTTACTGTAAATCATAATAATTAAAATTTTAAAATATTTAAAAGACATATAAAAATTTGGTTAACTCGCAAAATTTTATCGGTGCCACATAAATTGGGACAGAGGAAGTAAAATCTCAAGTAACATATATTATTCGAAAATGATGTAAAAAGTACTATAAATCACAATAATTAACAACTTAATATTTAAAAGGCATATAGAAAATTTGGTTGACTCTCCAAATTCTATCAATGCCACATAAATTAAAGCAGAGAGAGTAACATATATTTTTTAAAAAATATATAAAAAATATTATAAATCACAATAATTAACAACTTAAAATATCTAAAAAACTATATAAAAAATTGGGTGACTATTCAAATTTCATCGGTGCCACATAATTGGGACAAAGAGAGTAACATATATTATCTAAAAATTATGTAAAAAATATTATAAATCACAATAATTAACAACTTAAGATATTTCAAAAAATTTGATTGCTACTAATATATAGAAGAGTCTTGGAAGCAGCTGGCCGTTGTCATGCCAGCTTGCCGACCAAGGCTCTTCTTGGTATTTCACATGTACTTTTTTCTTTCTTCGTTTTAATTTGTTTGTTTCACTTTTCTTTTTATTTTGTTATATATTTGAAAATTACGTAAAATTTACTACAAATCATAATATTTAAAATTTAAAATATTTAAAAGACATATAAAAAATTTAATTGACTCGCGAAATTCTATCAGTGCCACATAAATTGAAGCAGATGGAGTAATTGAAAGCTGATAGAAAACAGTACTGACATGAGTCAAAAATGCTAAAACCACACAAGACCATGTATTACCACAACATAAAATGTAACCTGATACAAAGAAAATGAACAAAATATAGCAGCAAAAACGTTAGTGAAATTGAAAAAATCCTTTCAATAAGAACAAAAGTAAGCAATCTATTGACTATTTATGCTTTATTGAATAATGATTTGGAGAAAATCAGTGATTTTTTTGTTCATCTACCCAAACTAGGAAATTAACTATTATTTGGTATAACTCTGATGTTTATTTTGTTGTCCCAAATAAAAATTACCAGTCAAATGAATTTTCACCAAATTTAAACATGCCACTCAAAAGGATTAAGATTTGAACTATTAAAAGTACCAAAAATGATAAATTATAAGTTTATTACATGTTTTCCAATGAAACAAAACAATAATGTAGGTACCTCACTAATGATGTCAATTGTTAAATATAAATAACATGAACTTTTCATTCACGGTAAGAATTTAGGGGGAGTGATTCCCTTTTTTCTGTTTTCGCTCAATGATTATATTAATTACAAAACAAAAGGTTGTCCTTCTTTTGTTATAAAATATTTTTCCTTTTATTTTCAAAATATTCAATATTTTTTAAATTATCAATTAACCTATAAATTTATAATAGGCACGGAAAATTAAATTGGGTATCCTCCTCCTTTAATTAAAGGTTTTGAATTCGCGTTTCAGAATGAAAAAAATTCTTACTAGGCCCTGATGAATGATCCTAAATTAAGGCGGCCAAAGTCATTGTCAATTTCTTTACTTTTAACTGCCTAGTATTCTCATTTCTCTATCCTACTAATTACATTAGCTGAATACTTAACATCACCTCTCCATGTATTTATGGATTTTACCAAGTTGAAGGGTCAAGTTTTAACGGGGATTAAACTACTAATTAATATTAAAAGTTGATAATAATGTCTCTCAAAAAATTGATAACAATATATAACTGTCAATTGAAAGAGTGACATAAATAATAGTGAAGAAAAACGACTTCCCTCCATAAAGTGAGAGAAGTCATATAACCCGATTTGGTAATAACAATACTCTTTTTATCTATATTTATTTGTTCGGTATTAATTTGACACACTTTTTAAAGAGCAATAAATAGAAGAGAAAAAGACATGGAGTGATCCTTAGGAAAAATAATGGCCCGAGTTTGAACCATTTACCATTAAATGTACCTTAGGGCAAAATAATGACAACTTATAGCCATTCTCCCCTCTTCTCTCTCACCTCTGACCTCTCCCTCTCTCACCTTGCCTTTCTGGCCTTCTCTCGCTGTTTTTCCCCTTTTTTTGTTACTACTTTTTTTTTTCTATTGGATTTTTCTTTAAAAGGAAATGTGCTCTTCTAATTGCTTCTCTCTTTTTCTAACAATCAAATACCATTTTTGTGTTTCTTAATATATTTTTTTGCACTATAATGAAGATAATTAAAGACGGAGGGCCGATTTTGCTTTTTCTTTTCAATTTCTTTTTTAGTAATTAGAGAAATAAATGTTATATAGTATGTGTATAGAAATTGTATAATTATTGTATAGAATATATATATTTGTATAAGATATATATAAAAAATTATATAGAATATGTATAAAAATTATATAATTGATGTATAGAATATGTATCTGGAAAATTATTGCAACTAAATATCGTATAGAATGTATATAGAAACTATGTAATTGGTGTATAAACTATGTATTTGAATAATTATTGCAGCTAAAGGTTGTATAGGATGCGTATAGAAACTGTATAATTATTGTATAGAATGTGTATGTGAAGAATTATTGCAACTAAAGATTGTATAGGATGTGTAATTACTACTCTTTTTTCTATAGAATGTGTATAATTATTGTATATAAATTGTATCGTTGTTGTATAAAAATGTATCTGTATAAGATGTATAGAAACTTTATCATTATTGTATAAAATATGTATATGTGTCATTGTTGTACGAAATATGTTATTTTTATATAACAAATAAAAATAATCTTTTTTTCCTTTTTTGATTTAGTTGAAAAAAATACATTTTTTAAATATTTGATTGATAAGAAAAAGAGAGCAACAATTACAATGTTATAAAATTATTTTTAATTGTTAACAAAAAAGAAGGAGAGCAATAATTAAAAAGAGCCAAAAAAAAAGTTAAAAGAAAGAGCAACAAAAAAGAAAAAAATTATGAAAAAAATACCAGGGATTTTTTTTTTTTTAAAAAAAAGTTGCAATAAAGTTTTGTAAAAAAGAGGAAAAAAAAGAGGAGCCAAAACAAAAAAAGAAGAAAGAGGATCAGCGAATTAGGGAGAAGCTAATGACCACTAAGTGACATAGTATATTTAGTGGTTATTTACATGGAATTAATTTGATCATGTGTGACATTTCTGTCCATTCCGAATAATAACTTTACTATATCATTTTTTAAATAATAAATTTAATATTTTGAGAAATGCATTAGAAAGTGACTTTAATTAATAATAAGGGTAAATTTAAATAAAGTGATAAATTATCACTTGTGTTTTTCAAATTATTCGAATAAAAATGGACATATATTCTTAATATTGTGGATGGAGGGAATATTTTCTATCAACCAAACACAAAATGATTTATTTTGTAACAAATAATCTTTTCGTAAATATATATTTCATGCCACACCAAACACGCCTAAGGTTGGTTCTTTTTGCAAAAAGATGACTTGGGGTTTTCCTCGACACCCCACAACACAAGTATTAAAAACGTTTTCAACAAAAATCCAAGTCTTCTCAAAACCAGTGAACCACAAATAAAGTTCAAACAATTTTTTTTTGGCATAATACATAAATATGCCTTTTAACTTCGTTTCAACTGATATTTATGCCTTTCAATTTTGTTTGTGCACAAATAAACACTTATTTCAATATCATATTTTAAATTAGTGCAATCCTAAATCTGCTGCTGAGATCATGTCCCCAGTCAACTGAATCACTTTTGTTGAATTTTGTATTAGACCACAACTTTCTTCTATATAAATCCATGTACCTTAAAAAAAATATTTATGTATATTGTAGTGTACTATTGTTACACTATTAGTGTGAGTTAACATGTTATTGAGGGCTCTTTACTTTATTTTCAAGTTACTAATTCTTGTTTCAAATACGTAGTTATTTGTTATTGTTGGTAACTTAATCTGATGGTGTAAAAAATTGATAATTTATCGATGTATAAAACTTAAATTCTCAAGTTATATATGTCGATAGTGTAAAATTATTTTGTACGATTATGTATTTAACTTGTAATAACAAGTTAATTTTCATTTTTTTGAAGTTATTAATTAATATTTCATATAAAAATTTATTTAGCATTCTTATAAATAACCAATTTGTGTAAAATATTTACACCAATTGGTGAATAGGAATTAGAACGAAAAAAAGGTTCAGAAACATATGAATATGTGTCCTTATAGTACATTGAGCACATTTTTTTTTATTTTTTTTTAAAGAGAAATAACAATTCTACTAGGTACCAAAAAATGATCAAAAAACAAATCAAGTAATTAAAACTTAGTAAAAGTTGGACGGGTTGAATTTTGACCAACATTTTAATCTATTTCAGCACAAGTAACTTTTGGGTGGATTATTGACCGGGCTAAATTCAGCCTAACCCGCCCATTTGTTACCTCTACATATACCCCTTGGCCTCGTAATCCTTCTTAGCAGCCCTAATTGCATCCTCAGCAAGCATTTTTTGAGGTGGAAGGGACAGATGTTTTGCTATCTCCGTGTTCTTTATGGACACTACTTCCTCCATTCTTCTCCCTTTCACCCATTCAGTTGAGCACATTTCTTAGGTACAATGCACGGGCCTTATACCAAATTTCACTTTTTTTTGGTTAATAAATAATAGGAAAAATTAGACAAAATGACCATTCGGCTAAAGTTCTTACCTGAAATGGCCATCGGTATATATGCGGTATACATACAGTATACATACAGTATACATGCGGCTATTTTTTATTTGATTTTCTTTTTTAACAATATACAAGCGGTATATGTGCGGTATACATGCGGCTATTTTTAAAAAAAAAACTTTTGACAGTAATATCTTTTCGTAAGAACCCCAAAATAATAACCAGACTTGATTAAAGGTATGTAGCAAATCAGCACGACGGAAATAAAGGTCTCCATGAAAGAATTTTCCATCTTCAACTTTCATGCAAAAGTAAATACTTGTAGGAAAGAGTATTTAATACTTGCAAATATTATTTTACCAGGGTAAGAATTGCAAATAAGAAATTAAGGAATCATTAGCTAAAATGTTAGGATTTAAAAAAGATTACGATAATCACAAAACTAAAATAAAATAAGATTACCTTCCATTATATCACAACAGATTGAACTAAAATTAATTAGTTAGTTGCTAATAGAAGTATGTGGGTCATTTTTTAAGTATATCAAGTATCAGGTAGAAAGAGTGTGACCCAAACTTTAAGATCATGATGACACCTATGTCAATCCCATTAGTGAGTAAGTCGTCAACCCTTCACTAATCGTTATTTAAATAGAAAATGTGGAATTAAAACAAATCATAAACGGAAGAATAAAACTTAAATCAATCTTTCATAAGCCAAAATAAAACATGCAAAAACAAAATCAAAACTCTAAAATCTAGTGACAAAAGTACAAGCTTCTAAGATTCAAAAGATATGATACAAACATAGTACATTGTCTATGAATAACAAAAGACTGAAAATACAAATAAATATAGCGAAAGTCTGGAAAGCTGCGGAACATCTAAGCAGCTACCTCCAAACTTTGAGTACTTCGCTAGCAGTGAGGATCACCTACTACTCGTGCCTGGCTCGAATGCACAACAAAGGTACAGAAAAGACAAGGATGAGTATGAAAAATATGTGTACCAAGCAGTATCATCAACTGTCCCTATAATGAAATGATAATGAGGGTCGATCTTATACTGCCTTGTTCTGTATTTAATCTCACATAACAAATCACCTCTATAAAAGACCCCGGCTAGCAACTAAAGACAACAACAGTCGGTTCAATCACAATATTCAACTCTAGTCCACATCAAGTAAGAAATAACCGACTTCTCAATGCTTAAGCAAATAACTTCACATATCTCAATAAATAACATATAATATGATAAATGAATGCAATACATATGCTATGTATACACCTGTATCTATGTTGACAGTCGGGATCTATGAGAAATTCATGAGGTTCATATACCCGGTAGATATGCCACTCCGATCCCCGTATATATTGTGCAGACGTGCAACTCCAATCCTAATAACATAATTTGTACGAATGTCTACACCGATCCCAATAGTATAATATGTGCGAATGTGCACACTGATCCCAATGAAATATAATACAAGTGTGCGATATTGATCCCTAAATAACAAATTTACATTCAAGATATATATATAGTTCATGGAAGTCAATAAACTCATTTATTACTTCATTGTCATTTTTCAGCCTTTTCATCCATTCAGAAATTTCATATCAGTTTAATACACAGTTAAAACAGTAATCATCACAAAATATTATCATAATGTGACTCCAAATTCATAGAGGAGAGCAAAAACAAGCAACTAGCATGTGTATGAATCAATATAAGCCACATATCCTCTAAATCATGCTCACAAGTCAGGGAATCGTTTCAAGCAAATAAAATAATCAAATAACACATATCATGACATGAGTACCCGCATAAATGCTCATCATCTCATTTATATGACCCCCATTATTATTGTCCCTTTATTCAATCAAATAACACTCTAACACTTCATAAAGAATTAAAGAAAGCCATAATTTATCTTAAAACAATGTTTAAAAAGTCAAGTTATGACTTTTCCCTTCCTTAAAGCTAACGGTCCTAGTCTAGTTAAATATGTAAATTAGGTGAGTAAACGAATTTATAGACATCCATATTTCCAAAAAAATTGGCTCAAAAATTGGGTCAAAGAATCAATCTCAAGCTTGGGCGTCAAATCTGGCAATTTCTTTCAAAATTGATTTACCATAGCCTAGGGAACCCGCACTTCAAAAAATCAGCTAAATCAGGCCACCAATTAACATCCAAATAAAAACAATTCATTTTATTATGCTTAGGACAAAAAATCTCAAATCCTCAATTCCCAAACCTCATTAAATCACTAATTTGATGATGGATTAGCGAGAAGAACCTCATTAGAATCTTACCCACAAAGATATCTAGGAAAACCTCTTGAAAATGCCCTAAAATCATGCTCTTAAGCTCTCTAATCACGTTTAGAAAAAGTAATTTCGAACTTAGCAAAAATTCGTTGTCCATATCCTGTGCTTCTCACAGAAGCGGAGAATCCTCGCAACCCGCGAGATTGCCGAGACAGAAAAAACATTGCCAAAGAGGAGAGCAAAAAGTGTCTTAGCTCCACTGAAGCAAAAGGGACTTCGCAAGCTCAAAGTCGCTGCTGTAACCTTTTTTCACATAAGCAGACCCAGGTGCACAATGTACCTTTCTCTGAAGCAAAACCAATCGTGCTTGTAGTATCTTGTTCTTGGAGTGTACCAAACGGATCAACATCTCTGAAGCAAAATCTCTCCATTGAAGCGATGAAACCTCGCCGATACAATTCGACAGAAGCGATTGGTGATCGCGTGTGCGGGTGTACTAGACCTCAACTGCACCAACAATTCTTTAAGCAATCTAAACTCGAAATCAACCCTCAGAATTTGTTAGGGATTTCATGAAAACAAATCAAATATGATAAAGTTTGACTTAAAATCACATTTCAAACTTGTTGGAATCATCAAATCAATAATCTGAGGTTGTCTTTACCAAAAGTTGACTGTGATCAACCTTATTTTCCTCAAAACTCAAAAATTCAACAAATGGCCCAAATTACTCACGAATACCTCGAGATCTGTACCAAGTGACAACTAAGTCAAAAATCACCTTTCGAATCTAACAAAAAATCAAAATTCGATTTTAAACTCGTTAACCTAAAATGGTGACTTTGATCTAACTTCTCAACTTTCAAACTTCAAAACTCATCCAATACTCATCTTATCACCTGAGAAATCGTACTACCCATCTCTGCAAATCATAAATATCATACAGAAGCTACGAGAAGGGATAGAATAGAAAAAACACAGTGAAAACACAAAATAACCATGAGGGTCATCACAAAGAGCTAGATATGAGAATATTTTTTAAGTATATACACAAGAGCAGATCTTACCGACGGATGAATTGGATTCTCCGGTGCTAGAGTAGAACAACCTTTGTTCTACTCCAATATGTCAAATTATATAGAATCGAACTAATTTCAACCATCATTCTCGTTATACGTCAGTCAAATTAGAAGAATTACTCAGTAGAAAAGAATATAAAAAGATGCACTATACCAATCTATCATTTATCGGAGGAAGGATGAAGGTTGGATAAGACTGAGTTACCACTCATAAAAACTTACAATATAATAGATTTCAGTAAGAACGTTACCTAATAAAGGGTTATTGATGGATAATCTGCATGTAAACAAAGAACATGGAATATACAGAACAAAAAAAAGAAGAAGACAGAGACAAAGACAGTACGTACCAGACAAACAATGACAAACAAAATACAAAGAGAAAAAAAGAGTAGAAAATATATGCTAACCTAAACATTGCAAGACCAACAAATTACATAGCATTCAGGAGACAGATGGGCTCTGAGAGTCCGTTTGGATTGACTTATTTTAAATGCTTTCTAAGTTAAAATAGCTTTTAAGCTATTTATAGTGTTTGGGTAAGGCAAAAAAGTGCTTCTGGACACTTAATTTTAAGCCAAAATAGCAAAAAAAAAAGCTAAAAGCTAAAAGCTGGAATTTCCAACTTAAAAAAAATAGCTTAAAATAAACTTATCCAAACAGGCTCTAATAGGCAAAAAGTCTAAAATATCATTAGTGTCAATTATATTAACAAAAAACAGATATGTTGATACTAACATCTATACCTACACTTGTTTTATAATGGAAATTTGATACTCCCTCCTTTCACTTTTACTTGTCACTTTTTAACTCGACACACCCATTAAGAAAATAATTATTAACATGGCTATTTTATCATAATACCCCTATTAATTTATGGCTACTATTGTGTCTTGGAATTAGTTTGGAGAATAAACAATTAATGATAAGGATAAAATAGGAAAAAAAACTTGTTCTTTCTTGATATGTCAAAAATGACAAGTAAAAGTGAAAATCTAATTAGGAAATAAGTGACAAGTAATTGTGAACGTTACTACTCCCTCTGTCCCACTTTATATGAGTTAGTTTGACTCGGCACGAAGTTTAAGAGAAAAAAAAAAGACTTTTGAAATTGGTGGTCTAAAATAATTCATAGATGTTTGTGTGGCTGTAAATCATTTCATTAAAGGTAAAATAGTCTTTTTAAAGTTAAATTGTAACTAAATATAGAAATGTGTCATTCTTTTTTAGACCGACTAAAAAGAAAAGTGAGTCATATAAACTAGGACAGAGGGAATATTTTTTTCAATATTTGACCCAAAATATCTAATAATTATACCTTATTATGTGTGCAGGTGTTTTAGTGGAACAAATTTTACTTTTGAGTGTCTAAATGAATTTCCTTAATAAGTTTAAAGGGGGGATGATATATTAAACCAACAAAAAATAATGAATAATAATGTTCTTTCCATTTCTTTCGTATCTTGAAAATCCAAGTTTATTATGGTAGATTCTTTTATAACTTATATAAAATTAGGATTGAAAATCCTCTATAAATATCGAAGACCCTAACATTTTATTTCATCACATTTTACATAGAGTTGAGCATTAATTCACTGAGGTTAGTTTAATTATTTCCTTTTGTTTATTATATTTTTATCTATTAACTGCTTCTATGTAGGTTAAATCTTTCTATAGTTGCATCGTTTGTTAGATTTTTTTAGGCTGTTATAGAAAATGTGAAAGTCGATTTCAAAGAAAACTCGATTGTTATCGCGAATTCATGTGTTATAGAAAGGTCCAATTGTAATAACTAAGAACCTTGATTTGGTGAATTGAAGTTAACCTTAGCTGTAATAGGACTCCCAGTTACTGTGCGCGGTCGTATACGAAGGTGCTCTTCGCCGATTGTTGAAATGACGCGTGTCGGGGTGGATCTCGATTCAGTAAGATAAAGGATCCAAAAGTCTAAATAGAAATTCATATGTTATAGAAAGGTCTGATTGTAATAACTATTTTTTTTTCATTTTTTGCAGTGACCAATTAACTGCATCATTTTGTTCGATTTTTTTTGGCTGTTATAGAAAAAGTGAAAAATCGATTTAAAATAAAACTCTTCCATTATCATGAATTTATATTGTTATAGATAGGTATGACTAATAATTATTCCCCCACCCCCACCCCACCATTTTCTCAGTGATGAATTAACTACAAAAATATCCCGTCTATCGGGTATATACATACAATCAAGCCTCTCTATAATTGTATCATTTATCGTAAATTATTGTTATAGAGATAACTGTTATAGATAAGTCTTATGTAACAACTAATTTTTTTTCTCATTTTTTGGCCAGTGATCAATTAACAACAAAAATGACATCATTCTCTGTGCCGAGCTGGAGGATGTGAGGCACCATTTGAGAGGAATTGATTTTCAAATTCGAGATGTTGTATCAGGAGGCAACGCTGGAGAGTTACTTTCTCTAATAAGTAGACGTGCTACTTATTTGAAAAGAGAAAGTGAACTTGAAAATGAGCTTGAGACTAAGTACAACTTTTTTTATCGTAGATACCTCTAGTTGGGAGAATTGTTATGATGATTAGTTGATTGTTGGGAGAAAAACTGAAAAAGATAATATGTACAAGAGAATTTTATTCTCTCTAGATTTGAAATCCTACATATTATTGAAAGCAAATGTTTTAAAAAGTAATTCATGAACTATTTAGTGGTAGAGTTACAAAATAAAGTAACATTTCTCAAAAAAAAATTGCAAGGGCCTCCATGATAACTATCTGGCATTGCTACACCTTTTCTGTTCCCTGAATATATTTTTTTGAAATGAGCCTTGAAAAGAAATACTAAATTGAAATTTAATTTACGCTTACTTATAATATTATTTGAGATAATATACTATAAATTTAAATTTACATGCACATATCACAAACTGAAACAACCCAAAATGACATACAATCTAAAGTGGTTATGCGCAAACAATAAAAAATCAGGCAGTAAATATTAGTACATTTTAATTAAGGAGCGCATCCAAATATAATTATGAAGATTTGATTTGGACAAATGAAATAAATTCGACATAAATGATAACGATAATATGACTCAAAATAGAGACTGACATCTCTAAAATGATCGAGCAAAACTTGATGCCCTGTTATTCAAAAGAGGACAATGCACTTTATGGGTTTCGTGCTTGTAGTATCTTGTTTTTGGAGTGTAGGTGATGTTGGTGGTTTCGGGTTAATCGAGTGTAATATTATTTTGTGGTAGTCTTCTTTTTGTTACTTTATGTTGTTTTTTACTACCTATTATTTCTTGTTCTTATATTATGTCATTTTTAAGCATGTTTTTATCTTAAACCAGGGGTTTATCGAAAACAGTCTCTCTACCGCATTTCTGAGGTAGTGGTATGGAGTATGGACTGCGTACACTGGGCAACCTGATATAAAGAAGATGAAACAAAATATAGCAGCAAAAACGTCAGTAAAATTGAAAAAAGCCTCTCAATAAGAACAAAAGTAAGCAATCTATTGACTATTTGTGCTATTGAATAATGATTTGGAGGAAATCAGTGATACCCAAACTAGGGAATTAACTATTATTTGGTATAACTCTGATGTTTATTTTGTTGTCCCAAATAAAAATTACCAGTCAAATAAATTTCATCAAAATTAAACATGCAACTCAAAAGGATTAAGACTTGAACTATTAAAAATACCAAAATGATGTTTATAAGTGTATTACATGTTTTCCAATGAAATAAAACAATAATGTAGGTATCTCATTAGTGATGTCAATTATTAAATATAAATAACATGAATTTTTCATTCACGGTAAGAATTTAGGGGGAGTGATTACTTCTTTTTTTTCAGTTTTTGCTCAATGATTATATCAATCACAAAATAGAAGGTTATCCTTTTTTTATATAAAATATTTTACTTTTTCATTTTCAAAATATTCAGTACTCTTTAAAATAAAATTAACCTATAAATCTATAATAGGTATGTGAAAATTAGATCTCATCTTCCTTTAACTAAAGGTCTTAAGTTTGAACCTCAAAATAAAAAAAAATCTTACTAAGAAGAGCTTTTCTTTTTAATCGATCTTGCATGAAGCGAATTTAAATTAATTGAAAAATTCAATACAAGTACCAAATGAACATCCGGTGAGAAAAATTAGAGGCTCAAAAAAAATTTAGAGTCTAAAACCCTTTGCTTTATTGCCTTGATCCTCTGGTCGGCCCGGGTTAATAACCCAAAAGAAAAATCATTTTATTTGAAATTTTTGGGGTTGGAATTGTATTTGGTCATACATTTTTTAAAAGACTTTTTAGAATTTAATGTGTTTAAAATAACTAAAAAGTGAAATAGTAAGATGAAAAAAAATGAAAAACAACCTTTTAAGTTGTATTTAGAATTTTTATGGCCAAACATCATTTTATCAATAAAGTGAAATAATTTTCCGAAAAATAGTGAAAAATTCTCATGGTCAACGCCCACTTAAACTTTTACCAACAAGATAAAAATTCAAATAGTCAATCAACTGAATAACTAAAGTTCTCCAATTGAATACTTAAAATTACCAGTTGTAAGAGAAAAATCTTCTATGAAGTACCTGCTCCATAAGACTTTCATTCATATACTAAAAGTTCCTTTCTCCCTTCACCTCTCCATGTATTTATGGATTTTACCAAGTTGAAGGGTCAAGATTTAATGTGGATTAAGATACCAATGAATATTAAACATTGATAATAATGTCACTCAAAAAATTGATAATAATGTACAACTGTCAATTGGAAGAATGGCAGAATTGGAATAATAGTGAAGGAAAACGACTTCCCTCCCTAAGTGAGACACGTCATATACCCCTGTTGTAAAATAATATTTTTTTCGTTATTTTCGAGTAATGATTGGACACATTATTTAAGGAGCAACAAATAAAATAACAATTTTACTATATCACCTTTTGAATATAATAAATTCAATATTTTGAAAAATGCATTAGGAAGTGACTATAGTTAATAATAAGAGTAAATTAAAAAATAAGTAATAAACAAGTAAAAATAGACATCTATTTTAATACGGTGAACGGAGGGAATATTTTCCATCAACCAAACACAAAATGATTTATTTTGTAACAGATAATTTTTTTCGTAAAAATATTTCCTGTCATACCAAACACGTCCAAGGATGGTGCTTTTTGCAAAAAAGATGAGTTAGGGTTTTCCACGACACCCCACAACACAAATACATAAATGTGTCCTTTAATTTGATATCAGCTGATATTTATGCCCTCTAACTTTGGATATGCACAAGTAGGCACTTAAACTTGTATAAAGTTGAACAAATAGACACACGTCCTACGTGGCACTTCGCGTGAGATTGCCATGGTAAAACGTGTATGTCTATTTGTTCAACTTTATGCAAATTTAAGTGCTTACTTGTACACACTCAAAGTTGGAAGGCAAAAATATAAGTTGAGATCAAGTTAAAGGGCGCATTTATGTATTATGCCAAAATGTTTTCTACAAAAATCCAAGTCATCAAAACCAGTGAACCACAAACAAAGTTCAACTGGTTTTTTTTGGGTACTGTATTAACTTATTCTTTTTTTTGTTTTGCTGATCAAGCATCCATTTTTTCATATACACGTTCTCAAAATCTTTATCCTCATTCTAATTAACTAAAGAAGACCACTGTCCTTTGAAGCTCTTAGTGGCCGTTTGGTAGCTAGTTATTATTATGCATGTATTAATTATTCGGATGCTGATTATGCAAGTATTAATTATCCCATTTTCTACTCTGCATAAGATGATGCACCAATTCTCTCATAACATATACATGTAGTTATTCTAAATTGCAAACCAAACGTCGTATAAATTTTGTACATAAATAACTTATTTTCTAACTAGCTAGCAAACGTTGTATAACTTATACAAAAATAATACATGAATAACTTGCTTCTTTACTAGCTACCAAACGACCGCTTAAAGTTCCTCTACAACTGGTGTAGACTATTCAAATTCAAATACATATCTAATTTAACTCAAACATCCTTGAAAATGCAACATACTATTACAACAATAGAGCAACTTAAACCTAAATCAGCAATGAAATGAACGACTAAAGAATAATTAAGCTGTTCAATTTCACAGTTCCAGCACCAGTGCATCAGTAGAACCTTCTTTTTTACATGATCACACATTAAATTGCTACCCTTTAATTTTACAAGAACACTAAACTGCCACTAGATGAAACAATAATCCAACTACAGATAGGCCTATGCAGACAAAAACTAGACTACAACAATATAATGTTAGCAAAAGCTTTCCTTGGACATGGCATTATACAACTGACCTAAAATCATTCTGTTGTTTCATAACATATGGCAATCCATCTAGAATACATGTACGCCCTTTTGCTCCATTTAGCTGTTATTTCAGTGGGCTCATACCAACAGCTTCTATATACCACTCAGTTACCATCATGGTATCCCTGTCATTCCCGGTTCATTGGTTGCATGAAATGTTCATCTGCAGCAGAAACACAGATCAATAGGGAACGAAAGTATGGGGATCAGTAGGAGGTGACCCGTAGTGCATTGAAGCTAATAAAAAACAGATGCTATGAGATAAAAGCACATTAGTCTTCATTCTTTTTCCCAATACACATTGATTGTTGTAATAACGTTAATTATAAGTATACTCTTTTTTATAAGTTTAATTATAAGTATACTTATTACGACATGATCAGTTGCAATCAGAATAGCGCTGCTATTGTTACGTAAGAGGTGTTCCAACACCAGATGGACCCCAGGATCCACTTTACTAGTGATTGCAGACTATTTTCCAGGTAACCTTGGTGGAAACACACAACAGACGCATGTTTATATTCTTCACTAACCAAAGCCAACAGAAAAATGAAGGTTGACGAATCCTCATCCATGCATTCCACATGATACAGAGATAACCTTTCACTCCCTACTTTTCCATCTTACACTTCTCATTCTCCAAAAACCCATTTACGAAATAAATACTGTCAACCAGAACCTAATTCCTGTTATGGTATTCAACACAACTATAAACCATGTAACACATTGGGCTTCAACTCTAACTGTTTCACAACAACAACAACAACATACCCAGTATATTCCCACAACGTGGGGTCTGGGGAGGGTAGAGTGTACGCAGTCCGTACCACTATCTCAGAGGTGAGGTAGAGAGGCTGTTTCCGATAGACCCCCGGCTCAAGACAAAAACAGTTTAAAAACAATCTAGAAAATGACGTAATAGAAGCACAAGAGACAATAGGTAGTAACAAACAACACATAGTAACAGAGCAACACTACCACCAAATAATACTACGAGAAATCCAAGAACAAGAAACTACAAACATAGCACTACGACTACTAGTCCGGACAATCCAGCCAAAAACACTCCTAGCATAAACTTTAACTGTTTCACATTTCTATTATTCTTGTTACATCATACATGATAAGTAGTATCTTGCTTTTATGTATTTTTGTGTAGATGTTCTTTGCCATGTCATTTATTTCATTAGAATTAATATGTTTCTAGCCTCCAAGGGCGTGGGTCAATGAAGTGGGTTGAGAACCATGGGGTCTTATTTTTTTTTTAACTTGGTAACTTTGTATTATATCACAAAACAGTACATGGGTTGGTACTGAAACCTTATATACAAGTGGTCCCCAAATCTTACTTCTCTATGACTAAATTGAGTCTAAAACATCAATTATAGAGACAATATCATTTGAGTATAACTGATTACACCAAAAACATAATAGCAAAATGCAGTTAAGCTTCACTTTCTGCACACTATGTTCTAGGGGTCTTATAGGTTTAAATTCTAGGCGAGGCAACAACACTAGGTGATTTCTTCCTATCTATCCAAGTCTTAGTGGCCAGAGTTGCCCAGTATATGTGCTAGTAGGAGGTAGCAGGTACCCCGTGGAATTAGTCGAGGTACGAGCAAGTTGGCCCGGACACCACCGTTATCCAAAAAAATTAATATGTTTCTATGTCAATATGTAACATTAAAGCGGCGGTAACTTGAACTTAGTGATTTCTACCTCTACATGAAATAAAAATTTACCAGATGGTCACATACGTATTTGTTCTTATAACATGTAGCCCTTTATCTTCTCTAAATAGAGGAGTGAAATGAAATGACATGACGTTAGATATCATACTAAGGTTCCTATGATGACTAAAAACAACTTGAGTGAAACTTGTTTTTCTAAAGAAACAAATTTGACAAAAACAAGAAGAAAATATTAAGTACCATAGAGAGAAAATGCACAATTATGACCTGCAGGGTATTTCAACTTTCATTCACTCCAAGACCACAATTTAGAAGCATAGGAGTACTTTGATATAAATTACGCCATTACTGTCAGCAGGGAACTTGTCCCACATCATTCAAATGGGAAACTGTACAGCAAGTCAGAGATATAACATAGGCAAGAAGAAATACATTTTAATCACAACAATGTGAGGCTCTGTAAGCCTCTACTTGACAATCTAGACTCCTTGTAAGATACAACGAGGAGACACATTGCTAGTATTAATCTATGTTACCTTATCTCAGGAAAAAAAAGAGGGGGGGGGGGGGGGGGGGGGGGGGGTCCAGTACACTGATATTCCTAAACAATGATCTTGTCCTAAGTCCTTCAAGGTATGCTTGTTTGGAATCATAACTCCTTGTATTGATTTTAGGCCACTTATCCTACCAAAGTAAAAAGTCCAGCTTACATTATGGTATTAAAGGTATCAAGAAAAAGATCATTCCAAAATCTACATAAAGTAAAAGGAAGTAGAAAGAAGAAGCATTGGGAAAGGTCTACCAAGATATTGTATTTCTTTTTCATTTTCTGTCTAGAAAAGATATTTTTCCAAAAACGCCTTGGATTTAAATCATGGGAGGTAAACATTGTGCTTCTGGAGATAAATTGAATTTGACCTCAAATTGAAATATGCCTAAGCCAAACAAGTAAACTTTTAGGACTTCATAGGAATTCAAACTCTGCAAAGGATCATAGAGTTTTTTTTTTGAGGGGGATAAGTTGAGAAGGATCATCGAGTTAAATTCTCCAATTCCAATTGAAATGCACTAATCATGATGATAAAATGAAAAGAAAATGCAGGAATTTTTTGGCACAGTCATACCACTCTCGCCATCAGAGATCTCTCCAAGCCTTGAGATGGCCTCCAGAAGTGCTTGCTCATGCTCCTGCATAGTAATATACTTAATTTCCGTTGGCAGAAATGAGCAAGCAGTAAGCATTACCAGACAGGTGAGTATGCCTCTAACCTTTAGCACTTTCGTTGCCTTCTCGACCTCCAAAGGATCTGGATGACTGGCGCCAAAGACCCTCTCCACCTGACGATATTTAACAGTCTATGAACAAATATAGAAAGTGTAACATCTAAATGTGCAATAGATATTAAACTACTGGTGCTAACCTCTTTAATCAGTGTTTCTGTGTGAAGTAACTGGATATCATCAGATCCCTTCTTTCCTCCATTCTGTGATGGTGGAAAGCCTTTTCTGGACTGAGGTTTAGCCAACCCCCTTCCCCTCCCTGCACCTGGACCACTATCACGCCCTACAGGCCTATTCACACCACGGCCTGATCCACCATAATTTCCATGACGAGAAATTCCTGGATCTTCATCCACCCACTGAATATCTTCTGGAGAAATCTGTCAGAAAAGAGATATATAAGTCTGACCCTTCCAAGAAAACTAAAAGAAGACAACTGATAACCAAATGATGCAACTAAAATAACAGAAAAAAATGAATACTGAGCTAGATATATAGAGTAGGTTATCAGGCAACAGTTCACAGTGGACCGTGCATGTGTCAAAGAGGCATTTTTATGGCTTTTCTAAACATGAGATGGATATCATGCTAATAACAGACTGCATAATGAGTTTGAAAAGGTTCTGGAAATATACAAAGCAAGTCATTCAGCCAACATCTATACCAAATCAAAGTTTTCCTACTCAATTAAAGCAACTCCAACAATCATTTATTGAAGAAGCAGCAAATATAAGGACTTGAACTGATAAATATGGATGACGAAAAGGAAATTTCACAAGGACACACCTTAGAGAGAAATTAAGGACTTGAACTACCAGATAGTCTCGATAATCATCCATCTTGAGGTCAAATACACCACATATTGTATGTCAGACCACTCATAGTCTCATACAGAAGTCAAATATTAGAGATATAACTATAAGCAAAATGTTCTTGGTTTCTTTCTCTCCTTCATAGATAAATTAGACCCTTTAGCTCCCATTCTGTTATATGGTGGAATCTTTATGTAAGTGCATACTCCAGAAGACTTGATAATGGACCAGCAATCTCCCAAAATACATGGTGTGAGCTTCATTTATAAAGTATCTTTAAAGGCACATACAGTAAAATATTGGCCTTGGTATGCATCAAAAAGTTATAGCTATATAGCATTTATGGAAAAGAGGTTCCACGTAAAACACATATAGTTGCCCATCAAAAAATAGGGAAGTTATACCTTCAAGAAAAAATATGGTGAAGTCATCTTTACACAGGTTTTTGCAAATGGTTCAGATTGAGATTGGAAATATAGAATTACCCTGAACTTTAATTCCAAAATCCCCTTGAATTTATTTGCAACTGGAAATGCAGGCTTCTAGTGAATACTTTAGAGAATGCTTGGCCACATCACAAGCCAAGGAATACAAAGCATGCAGCGTTCAGAATGGTATTAAAGCTATTTTTCTTGGTACAACCACCCTCATAAACCAATAATAAAAAGAATTTTCCAGCAGGACAGCAAAAAAGGTAATCAAAAGCTGCATGCCATCAGAACATAGCATACATTACCTCTGAAAGATTGACCCATTCCCACGTCTCATTTGCAGTACTCATGTCATAAACAAGAGCATGTCTACCCTGAAAATTTGCATCACAAGATTTAAGCATTCAACCACGAAAAGAAAAAGAAAAGAAAAGCTTCAAGTAATAAAATCAGGTGTACCTCAGCTTTGTTATAGTCGGTAATGACTGCCTCATAAAAATTATTGTCGTCAGGCCATCTAGTCCTTACTTTCCTGCCAATAAATGATTCAACTGCTGCTGCTTTCGCAGGTTCAGAAACCCGATTATCGAGTTGGCCTCTTCCAAATGGACCGCTGGACGGGTACTGCATTTTCATTGAAGATGCACCAGGCATCATCTGCCCCTATGAAGAGATGTGTAACAGGAAAATACTCAGAATAAGAGAATAGTTAAACCATGCATTGGTGGACTGCATAGAATAAAGCATAAAACATCAGACATACAGATTTACTTTTTTTGCCCTTAGGCCCCATCATAGGCCCTCTCTTGGCAGCAGAAGAAGATGGCTGGCTTGCAGCAACCAGAGCAGGTGGGTGAAAAGTAGGAGATGGTCCAGCAAAGGACTGTGACGGTAAAGATGGAGCAACCTTCTGTTTCTTCCGTGAAGCTGAGACAGAAGGACTGGGTAATGGGTCGTGAATAGCTTGACCAGTGCCAAGCATACCAGGTTGATGAGCTCCTGATTGCCGCCACTCCCTATAACCAATTATCAAAAGCTAGCCTTTAGAACTTTGACAAACTCTAGAATACCGGAGATTCGCTAAACAAATTCAAGATGGACAAAGCGATCAGGAGCTAACCTTATTCTTCGGATGACATCATCAGCATTAACTCTACCAAGAAGTTCTCTATGTTCTTCATTGGACAATCTTAACTCTTTTCTTAACTCCGTTATCAAACTTTCTTTCTCCTGAATAAAATATATTCATTGAGCAGTCATTTAAACCTGATCAAACAATTGCACATATTAGATTTCATGGTATGACAAAAGGTACCCAAGAAATGGCATCAGCTTGAGCTTTAAAGGCTCTTAGAACCGAACTGTATGCTTCTTGCTCAAGCTGGTGAATTTGGGCCTCCATGTCAGTTTCACCATACATCCTTTGGTAGGGTACAGAAGGCATGACAGCAGATCTCCCATTTCCATTCATGCGGCCACCACCTCTTGGAATCCTATTTTGATGTGATGGGGGAAGATCATCATCTGTTCCTGCAATCACCCTACAGGTTATGAGAAAATCAAAGTACAACGAACACCAGGAGTATGTGTAATACAACACAATGTACGACAATTATCCATATAAGCGCAGTGTAATTAACAAAGGCATAAAAACAGATGAGAAAAAAATATATTACTTGAACCGTCACCATAGAGTAACACACAAGGAGCAGTGTGGATTTCACTCCAACAAAAGAATTCTCCATACACCATTTTCAGTAGAAAACTAAAAGCTAAAACTGCAGCTGGAGTGACAATTTTTATAGGTGCTAAAATGAGATTTAAACTTTCATTCAGTATCAAAATCTTGAGGCAGAACTACAAGCATTTGAAGACTGTCCCAGAGCTGCATACAAGATAACAATTTAACTGCCAACTCTACTTCACATTTTGCTTTTCTATAACAATTTAGCAGCTTTTGCAAGAAATTTTTCATTATTGCATAATAAACCCAACAATTTCAGCTTAAACTTCTCAATACAAAATAGCTCAGGTAGACCCAAAAAGACCAAGAAATTGAACGGATATCGACAACACCCAGAATCAATCTTGAAAATAAACGTACCCAGTACCTCAATTACCCACATACAACTGCCAACAGCTCAAAAAATTCCAAGTTAACAAAAACAGGAGCCAAAAAGATCCCAATTTTCACAATGTAGACGCTAATAACACTAACCTTGAACCCTAATTAAACCACAAATTTCACAAAAGTAAAGAAAAAGAGATGCAATCTTGAAAACACTAACCACTGCTGTCGTACGGTCCGTAGTCCATAGCCAGCTTGCAGAGTGAAACAACCCCCAGATGAACAAAACCCTAATCAAGAACAACAATACTGAAGCCCCCCCCCCCCCCCCCCAAAAAAAAAAAAAAAAACGTATTTATGTTAATACAGAAAATCAAGCAAAACCCAAAATCCTTAAAGTGGGTTTCTGGGAATTTTTTAGGGTTAGGATTTACGAAACAAAGGAAATCGAATGGGATTTGTGTGATTATGATAGAATTGAAGGCGAAGATGAGAAGGAGAATCACCAGCATAGGGAAAACGGACGTGAAATAGGTCTATAGAATTTGGTTTATTGGAATGTTTGGAATCCGCCCTCCCAGGCTGAGTCGACCCGTTCTAGTTGTGATAACTCGGCCGAATCGCGGAGAGACGGAAGGGATTTCGGAATATTTATGACCAAAATTGACTTTACAAATAACAATATTTAGAATTTATTAGTACATTTTAATTTTATAATAGATTGTAGGGGTGGGCATGGTATGGTATATACCGAATTATTATACCGAATTAAAATATTTGATACCGTAGTTTGGATATTATGGTATTTGATATGGTGTATGGTATGCATTTTAATTTTTTTTGATATTTGGTGTGGTATTTGGTATTTATAAATAATATACCGAAATACCGAATATCATACCGAAGTATATAATTGTATAAATAATTTATATATTATTAAAATACTAGCAAATATACAACCTAATATTAGTATAAAACTAAATATTTAGACATTGAAATTTTGACTACTTAATCTTGATTGAAATATTTTGTTGTGTATTGATTAATAAAGGGAGTTGCTTATACCTTCTTTTGAATATATATTTCAACATGTGTAATGTGTTGATATGATATAATTGAGACATTTTTTGAAAAGTCGAAGTCATAATTCTCTATTGTACAAGTATATATATTAGTCGAAATTGAACAAACTATGATTACCGATTTACCATACCGCAAGATACCGAAATCAAATTTTTAAATACCGAACCATACCGAACTAATTTGGTATGGTAATGGTATTGTATTTTTAAAAATCGAATACCGAAATTATCGAACCGAAATTTCAAATACCGCACCATACCATACCATGCCCACCCCTAATAGATTGGATAATTTTTTTATAATATTGATGGAGATAGAATGTGAATCTGAATTTGAATACATATTTGAATATTTAAATATTGTATTAAGATTTGAACTCTAAATAATTAAAATTATTTATTTATTTAATATCTAAATATATAAAATTTATTTTTATTTAAAAACTAATAGATATAAAATTTAATAAAACACTAAATTAGTATAATATCGTATCAATAAGTTTTTAAAAAGAAATTATGTGATGATCGGTCATGATGATGCCTATCGGTGGTGGTTGTGAGTGGCGATTGAGAATGATATTGGTGGTAGTAGCTAGTGGTTGATGGTGATAGTTGGTGATGACAGCTGACAATTGTGATGGTGACAGTAATAATTAATGATGGTGGAGCGGTGGTGAATGAAGACGGTGTTACTATTTATTGTTTCTTGTATCTCGATTATTGTCTTATTTTGTTATAGTTTTTCTTCCTTTTAAGAACGTTTTGTAATGATTTTTTTAGCATTTGGTCATAGCTTTTTCACTCTCATTGTTTTCTTTTTTTGAACTGCTTTAAAATATTCTTCCTTGAGAGTGTCTATTGAAATCAACATCTCTATCTTTCAAGATAGAAGTTAGGTCTACATATACACTATCTTTCTCAGACTTAACTCGTGAGACCATTTTGATTATATTGTTGTTGGTGAATGGTGATTGTCGATAGTGATTGATGGTTGTTGTGATAATGATGGTTAGTGATTATGATTGTAAATGATCGCTAATAATGATAACAATTGACAGCGATGTGATTGTGATTGAGAACGGTGCTTGTAAATAGTGGATGGTGATAGTAGATAATGATAGGTGATGACAATAACAATAAATAGATGGAATTTATGAATTGTCATTTTTGTAAAAGAAAAATTAGATAAACATTTGAGTAATACTAAGATTTTATTGTAGATCTTAGTTATTTAAATCTATTCACAAACATTAAGTGATTGTAACATAAAAAAACAAATACAACTAATAATTAAAATTTAAATCTGAAAAATAAAAAAAATTAATAAATAAAATTAAAATATTCATTAAGTGCAAACAAATAAAATCTTACACTTAGACTAACACGAATAATATTCAACACAATCTTGTGTATACATCATACTTACCAGAATAGTTAAAACTTTTTAAAATGTTTAATTTATGACTGAGAACACACCTCGCGTAATTGAAGTATTTGTTGTGAAAATTGAAGTTTAGTATCGCAAAAAGAATATAATTCAATAATTTATTTAGGCATCTATTTGGTCAAATCTCTTTTATGTCTATTTACTGTCAGCCAACGTGAAATTGCCTTACATGGCATTTCTTTGTTATAAATAGTCGTTTGACCATAAATATTATTTATAATATTTTGAAATACGTTTTCACTTTATTTCAGAATATTTGTTTAACTATAAAAATCAAAAACATATTTCGAAATATGTTTTCATAATTTTTGATTTTTTGAGAATTACCTCTTGAGGTGTATTTACTATTTTTGGATTCTATTTTTCCTCTCACTTTATTTTTAAATACTACGCCAACTCAATAGTCTAAAATATTTTTGAAAATACTATGGTCAAACACTACTTCAATCCTATTTTCAACTTTAAAGTGAATACCAAATAAAGTGTATATATTTTTTATTTTTATGATCAAATGGGTCCTAAATATATATGAGACTTATATACTCATGTGAAGCAGAGTAGAAAAATAGAGAACATAGATATGCTCTACAAAAACATAAATAGTCAAGCCCATTACTTAGCCATAAATTATTTTAGCCATATAAATAAGAAAATGAAAAAAGCAAGACATCTCAAAGATTATTGCTATAATCAAGGATCATTATTCGAAAAAATCTAACTCCTTAAATTTCTCTCACAATTGCTTCTTTCATTATCTCCAATATATTTATTTTACACTAAGAAAAATCAATAAAAAATTTTTCCAATTATTGCATCATTTATTATCTCTTTATTTTCAATATTGAAAAATCTTAGGTGAAAGAAGGTAGAATTTTTTAATCAAAAATTCTAAAAATTATATATGTATAATGAATGTGTAAAAGTATTATATAATTAGTACATAATATATATACATTACTTATACACATATTATATAAATATTATGCAATAATTATACACGAATTACACAATGTATAAATGAAATATTATAAAAAAAATTGAAATGATATGTAATGGATAAGTTGTACTAATAGTTAAAATTTGAAGATAAAAATCTATTTTTCTTTAAAAAAAAAGTCTATCTTAAATAAAGACTAAAAAGAAGAAAAATAATAATTTAAAATTACTTGCTATTATTTCCTAGATTGTAGGCTTAAATAATGGTTCCTAAGAGCTTTGACTAACTGGCTAAAAAAAGAAAAGAACTATTAGTGAAGGGTTAAAGTGGTGAAAATAAAAAAGTAGATTTATTTTGAGTTTAAAATTTGTATGAGCTGCTATATGAGTTAATTATTCTATGTTCTTTCATTTTTTTTATCCTCTTGTGCTGGGTTTTCAATTTTATTAATTTTTTATCAATTTTTGTGCTCTTAATTTCATACTAAAAGAGCTTGTTGAATTTAGAGGGATACACTTATATCGGGTGAAATATCTTTAAGGATAATATTTTTGACACGCTTCAAGCTATGTGAATTTCCTATCGATTTCGTGATCAAGTATTTTTCGTAAGATATTTCAACAGATATTGAATTTTATCCATCTATTTATCTACTAGATGCAAAGCCCGTGTCATCACAAGCCCAACAACTCATACTAAAGTGGAGTTATGTACTTTTTCTGTCTCAATTTATGTGACACATTTTTCTTTTTAATCAGTCCCAAAAAATAATACATTTTCTTATTTGACAAATGTTTAGATGTTATCAATATTTTATTCATGTTAGATCTCACTTATTTGGCAAAATCTTTTATTAACGTGGGATTAAACTATCAACAAAAAAACATCTGTAAAGCACCTTAAATTTTAAAAGCATAAGCATTAAAATTTCAAAAATATCCTCAATATGAAGTAGACACATCGACAAAGAAGTTTAAAATTTCAAAAATACCCTGGGCATAAAACAAACACGCCGATGAAGAAACGTCTGCTTCTAGCCTCTTATTAGTATTGAAGTATTGATCTATCTAAAAACATAACGTCTTTTAATAGAATGTTATTTGCACGTATTATGACCCTTTAAAACTAGAGTTCACGCTGAACAAAATTATAATCTAATTATGTTTAAATATTTAAGACTTCGAAATCAACTAAAAATTTATTTAGTAAATTTTCCTTTGTTTGAACATATAATAAGTTCTAATGTTTAGAATATTTAAATCAATTAAGATTTTACTTTATATAAATCATATTTTGAAGGAAAAAACCCCACAAAAAATATTAAAATTAAAGTCTTCCAGAGTCCTTCATCTATTTTAGTAACATTTCCATGAAATTAATCGTATCCGTGCTTCAAGCAGTACATTAGTAAATTTAGAAATATTTTCTTTTTATAAATTTTGTTGCAAAAAGAAATTCATGTAAAATCAAACCTCTTTGTAATGGCTCCTTGTTATAATGATATTTAACTATAACAGCCTAATTTTCTTCATAATTAATTTTTCATATTATATTTTACTTCTCTATAAAGACATTCTACCTATAGCAGTAATGATATTCATTATAGTAGTAACGTTCATTGTAAAATTACCTCTCTATAACAATCATACTCAAATATTGTATAATATTAATATTTTGTAAAAAAAAAACATGTACAGATAAAATATTAAAATATTTATGACAATCATCAATAATATTATGCACATAATAAATTTCAAATATTAATATCTAAAAGAAAAAAAATGTATTTATATGGTGTCTATCATTTATGGTCATAACTTCACAAGAAAAAATATATTTGTCTATTTTACAATCATACTCTTTCGAAGTGTTGAAGAAAGCAGTGGTAGGACCAACCTTCATCATCACTTGTAAAAAGTAACGATCAATGATGTTGTTGAGTACACGTGTTTCTCATATTCACTCTATTCTTGTTGCATCTCTTGTGTGCGGGTTCTATACCTGGTTCGAGCGGCATTTGAGTTAGTGTGGGGTCTCGAGGTGACTTGTCGGAATCTAGGATGAGTTGTTTGGCTGTTCCACAACATTGAATTTTGGATCTATCTTTTATTTACTATCTTCTTCATTTAAAATAAATTTTGTATTAGCTTCAACCTTGTATTTTGAATCTTAAATGCTCTTATACTTGTGTTACCAAATTCGTAAGGGTTGCACTTGTTTTTGGTTATACGTTGAGCTTTGTGACTCAATTTTCAGACTTATTGTTGTTTTACCTTATTTTTGCATATTTTTGTTTTTCACTCATCTTAAATTAATTACTAACGAATAGGGTTCGATTAGGGGGTAAGGTAAGTTCCCTCACGGCTTATTAGGATTTTGGATTGTGACATTAAAATTAGGTTCTTGATACGTTGATAACTAATCTATTAACCCATAATGAAAATTATGATCAACATCAACCAGTGTAATCACACAAAGTGGAGTTTGGGGAAGGTAGTGTGTACGCACACCTTATTCATTCCTAAGAAGTAGAGAAGTTATTTCTGATAGACTATCGGCTCAAGAAAAAATAACAAATAGTAACAAAAGTACAAGACTCGAAAGAAAGTAATAGAACAGTACTACAACAAGATAATACGACAGTCGAAGTACAAGAAACAACAGATAAATAACAGAAATCGAAGGACAAGAATTTATCAACAATTTATTTTAATTATTATATTTTGCTTACTTTTAAATTTGAAATTATTTCTTTAACATGAAGTAATATTTGAATTCTTTGAAGAAAAAGTTAAAAGGGTAGTAAATTATAGTAACTCGTATATGCACTCCTATATTGGGCAGGAAAGGAGAATTTCCGCGTGTCCTAATAGAAAAAGGAGAATTTCTATAGCCACCTAAGAGTGAGTCCTTATGACTTCACTTCCATAATAATTGTTATTCTCGATTAGTGTAAGCCATGGATATAGAAAGAGTGTTCATGAGTTGTTACAAGATTCAAGAGAAGCCTACTGATATTTTCTCTTTGATCCAACTTGCTCTTATTGTTGGCGCATACAAGTATCCCGCCCAGTTCGAGAAGCGCTAAACCAGATTACTTAACTTCCTTATGGATCCCTCAATAACATCAGACCACTTGAATCACAGTGATGATGTAGAAGAAGATGAATTGATCAACGATAATGTTGCTGATGGAGAAGAAGTGATCAACGACAGTGTTTGATACAATAACGGATACGCGGAAGATAAAGAAACAAAGAAAACAAGGAATTAAAGATAAAAAAGATAGAAAGGTAGACACAAAAATGAAATCAAAGGCAACCGATACTATATTAAAGTAACGACCTCCTTCGAATAGTCAAATAAGCACCTAACTTATAGAGATAACCCTCAAGATGAATGATTTCCTCTAGCAAGCAATCACATCAACATTTCAAGCAACAATGGCCTTAGCCTCAACTCTCACAAGAGTTTCACACATAATCTCAATAATCAAAATAGTCTCCCTAATAAAATGGCTAAGTGTAGTATTTATACTAAGCTAGACTAAGGGTGAAGACTAATAATAATTATTACAAAAATACCTTTAATGAAATGAGGGTCTTCTTAGTCTTCTTAAACTTGAGGACTTGTATTCTAAAATTAGCCATTTTGCATACATAGCCCTTTTTCTCCCTTCTTCCTTGTACTTTCATTTGAGCAAGTTGTTGGCCTTCAAGTATTCATCCCAAGCACCCTCCAAGCCTCCAAAGTAGTGGCTCGATGAAAAGTGTACAAACTCCTTAGCTTGGCTTCGTGTGCAAGGTTTTGAGGAAAGTTGGCTTGCATCATTCTCCCTTTCTTGAAAAGGATTCGTCCTCGAATCCAAACCTAGCAAAACCATAGGGAAAACAAACAACAACAAATACCTCAAGGCATGAGGGTTAGTCTTAGCACTATCAATCCTTCCAACATGCCAAGGATACACAAACTTGTTATATAACCAAGCATCAACTATCCTCAAAAGGAACAATCTTTCAAATGAAATACAAAATACTTGGCTATTCCAAAGATCATGAAATATGAATTTCCTAAAAGTTCCAATGGTGTCAAAATACCAAGTAGTCAATATCCCATTGGTTTTAGGAGACATAAAGCACAATTGATTCTCTGTTTCAAGATAAAACTACTTCCAAGATGATACCATGATCAAATCATACAAATTTAAAGTACCACCATAATCAAAAGGAAAGGGCATCCACATATCGTGATCAATAAAACAAGCATCTACCCTCTTAGAACTAATATCAACACAAGATGCACACTCAACACAAGTAAGAGTATTATCAAATGCAAATAAATAGTAAAGAAAGGTGTTTCACAAAATTACTTCATCCGTGGGGTCCTCACTTATAAGATCACTATTAGATACAACAATTTCACCCAGCATATTAGCAAGAATAGGACAATCCAAAGAAGAAGTCCCATATTTCAAACAAGTATCACCCTCCTTTCAAAAGAAGAATCCCCAATTTGACACAAACCACCACTGGCATCAAAGAGATTATCACTCAAGTCATCACATGAAATAAGTAATTCATCCTTATCTCTATCAAACAAAGGTGGAGTTTCATACAAAGGATTACAATCAAGACCAACATCACAAGAACAATCACTAGTTGGGTTTCTCAAATAATCAAGCAAATCAATGTTATCTTTACCCAAAAGATCATCCTTTTTAAAAAGTGAGAGGTCGATATCAATAATTGGGTAGGTAGAACAATCGTCACCCAACCCTATATTCTTAATGGATTTCAAGAAATAGGACAATAAGTGAAGTTTAAGCATGCTATCTTTCTTTTCAAACATATCACTCTCTTCACACTCATCATCACATGACAATGTATTATCATTCAAAGCACAAGTGTCGACACTAGGTGGACACAAATCAATCTTACAAGAAGAATCAATTTGATCATCAATAGGATCAACTAATGTATGAACACTCTCCACAAAGACATTATCATGATATGGTAAAGAATCATTAAGCTCACAAGAAGACGAGCTATCACTCACACTTTGTTCATTGGAGAGTTTTAAAGTGTCAAGTTTAGCTATTTTACCTTGAAGTTCACAAGAAAGACCTTCTTTACCTTGGAGTGAAACTCCCCACGTTGAAACATGCTTCAAGCCGTTTGTCTAAGGAGACTATCACATTCATCACATCATTAAGGGTAATCTCCTTGTTGAGAGTTTGTGCTCCTCCGTTTGCCAACTTTGTACCTACATAATTATCCTTACTAAGAGTAGGACAAACAAGAAGGTTAGATTGATTTTGTGGCAACTCTCTCACTTCACTCCACACATCCTCTCCTTTTTCCTCTCTAGAGTTGCCACTTTGCACTCTCTTGCTCCTCTCAATCTTTTGTCTCTCATTATCATCGCAAGAAACACCAAGAATCCTTTTTGAGGAATCTTGCTTCTTCTTTTGAGAAGTGTCTTTGATTCTCCTATACCCCTTTTCATGAGGTTCGGGATAATGATACCTCAATTTTTCTTTTAGTGCATTCCAAGTGTCAATTGGGCTTCCCAACACCTTTTCTCGCTTAAGATAATTCTTCCAATAGATGACAAGTTTTCTTTCAAAGGTTCCAAAAATCAAATCTATCTTCCTTTCTTGTGAATAGTTGTAGCTAGCAAAGATTGCATCTATCATGAATTCCCATTTTTCATACTCTTCTCCACTAGCTTCCATAAATAAGATAGGTCATTCCAAATTGGGAATTTGAACCTTTGTATTTGTAGACATACTTCCTTATAACTCCAAATACCTACAAAACGAGTAAACAAGATTAGTAATAAAAGTTCCTCACTTTTTTTTCCACTTGTATTTGCACTCTTTTGTGCTTGGCTAGCACCACTCAAATATACTCACACACTTTAGCCATTTACCACTCAAAGATCCGGCCAAAGTTGCTATTCAATTTGATTAATCGCTTGCCAAGAGTCACAAAACAACCTTAAGGGTAGAATGGAGTTTTGTTGACTCGAGAAAGAACGCTCAAAAGCTAATGGACGAGAGCCAAGAATTTTCAACGAAAATAAGCAAGAAAAGTTGAAGAAGAAAGAAAAAAAAATTAGCACGAAAAAAGAATATTTGGACTCAAGAACTAATTATCAAGCAAGTAAAAGAAATTACTTGATGTTAATTAGTTTTAGAGAATTAAATAAATGAGATGAGGATGAAGAACTAGTTAACAAGTAATTAAAATCGATAATTAATTGTTAATTAGTTGAGAAATCAAAAGAAAAAAAATGAGTGTAGGAGAAGAAACGGACCAAATCTGACAGTCAGAAAAAGTTCGGAGGGACCAAATCTGACACTCAGAAAAAAAATTGGGGTCTGAAATTGACACTTTGAAAACTTTTCTACAATGTTGACTCTCTGAAGTTGACTGCCACGCGCCACGTGGCGCGAATGGGAAACTCTGCCCTCGTGGCAGCTTCGCTGGCAGCTGTGTGGCGTTGACCGGTCAGCTGTCTACTGACGTGGCAGGTCCACGTGTTTTTTATTTTTTTTTCAAATTCGACTTTTCTTTTTTCCACTAGTGGACCCAACAAACACCTTTTGCCAAAATTCAAGAGTACTTAAAGATCAAATGCACCTTTTTGTCATCTTCTTCTTCAAGAACACTTGAAGATCTTCAAGAACTTCATGAACACCAAGAACACCCAAAACAAAACTTTTCTTCAAAACTTCACCAAAGCACTGCCAATCTTAGGATTACCTCCCCCTCGACCTAGGGAACAAACCCAATCCATATTAACCTCAATTTCAATCAAAATCAACAAGACCCACTTGAATTTATTCAAGTCTTCAAAGCTTCAAAAGCCTCCCATGGTAGAATCTTCTCCACAACTCGAAATGAATTGAAACTTCGAAGTTAGACTAAAATGATACTAGCATCAAAAACAACAAATTAAACAAAAAGAAATTTCATTTTTTTTTTGTTAATATCAAATCCCAAGATTAGATTTGTGGAAACAAATCTAAGCCAAGCTCTGATACCAATTGATACAATAACGGATACGCAGAAGATAAAAAACAAAGAAAACAAGGAATTAAAGATAAAAAAGATAGAAAGGTAGACACAAAAGTGAAATCAAAGGCAACTGATACTATATTAAAGTAACGACCTCCTTCGAATAGTCAAATAAGCACCTAACTTATAGAGATAACCCTCAAGAGGAATGATTTCCTCCAGCAAGCAATCACATCAACATTTCAAGCAACAATGGTCTTAGCCTCAACTCTCACAAGAGTTTCACACATAATCCCAATAATCAAAATAGTCTCCCTAATAAAATGGCTAAGTGTAGTATTTATACTAAGCTAGACTAAGAGTGAAGACTAATAATAATTATTACAAAAATACCTTAATGAAATGAGGGTCTTTTAAACTTGAGGACTTGTATTCTAAAAATAGTCATTTTGCATACATAGCCTTTTTTCTCCCTTCTTCCTTGCACTTTCATTCGAGCAAGTTGTTGGCCTTCAAGTATTCATCCCAAGCACCCTCCAAGCCTCCAAAGTAGTGGCTCGATGAAAAGTGTACAAACTCCTTAGCTCGGCTTCGTGTGCAAGATTTTGAGGAAACTTGGCTTGCATCAGTGTTGGTGCTGAAGAAGAAGTGATCAAGAAAGAAGAGCCTGAGGAAGAAAAACAGGGTGGCGTAGCCACACAGCAGAGCAACAAAAACATTACTACGAAACACAACAATTGCAATGGAATTACATCAACAACGGAAAACATCACGCTGTTGAAGAAAACATCCGAGACTGACTTGGTTCAACAATTGGATGTTGTTGATCAAGAAGGACCACGACAGTCCCATACTACTACTACTACTACTATGGGATCAAGAAAGAGGATGTCGTCCACTAAACGTGTACAAGTTGCTCCTCCTCCTCGTGTAAAACAACTTCTTTCTGATTTTTCTTTCGAGAAGCAGCTTGACGGAGACAAGCAACTCAAGAAACAGACTCACAAAGGTAATTTCAACAAGATGGATAGCGACCGGATTCAACACAAAAAGCTTGATAGTGACACAGAAAAGAAGAGAGAACAAGGAGCACCTCAGACCCCTATCCAACGCAGGAATAAAACTACTGTTAATATGGGATCAACAGCAAGAAAGCAGTGCACCAGTGGGTTAACGAAGAGCATGCCGCCGCCTTTGATGAAGATGAATGTGGCCATCAAGCGTGTAGAAGTTGCTCCTCATCAGAAACAGAGCAACTGCAGTGCAATTACAAGACCTATGCAGAAAACAACACAAAGCTCTGCAGTTGCGAGACCAATGCAAAAAGAAACACAAAGCATCTGTGATACGAAGAAATTTGAATCAAGCAAGAGGAAATTTGAGGAAAGGTTGGCAGAGCAAAGGGAAGCCAAGAGAAGGATCGTAATGGTGGACTTTCATCATATGCCTAAACCTGCTAATGACCCTCATGCTCCCAGACGACGTTGTTGGGAAAGGAAGAGGTTTTGATATTCCCATGATTCAATCTGTTGTAAATTCCACACTAGTCTTTCTTTTTGTCTTATAAATTGTGGACAGTAGTATCATTCACATGACTACAATTTTATTTAGTCCTCGGTTTCATATGTGTGAATTATCTTAATCATTGAAATAATATAATTGCAATTTCCTAAATGATGTTGTATTCATGCTTTAAAGTTCTGTTATTCATTACCTGCTCAGATTATTCAGTTACTAAATTAAGGCTCGGATATTGTTACTGCTTCTACTACTACTACTCTATATATCTTTTAATCTGATTCTTAGAGGACAAATCAGAAGTTATTTATTGTGTTATATCATCTTACTCTTGGTTTAGTCCTCCTTTCACTTACATTAGTGCATGTAAATCTGCAATCAGGATGAGATTTGAATCTGCCTAACCTACATAAATTCAGAAGTTCCAGTCTTAAATAGACACAACGCTACACTATATACTAGTCATTTTTAGGCGTATTAGCTATTCAAAAGATAATCTTCCTTGAAAATTCAGGTGAGTTCAAAGACTTGTCGGACGGTTGGCCCACCTAACAGATGATGATATTCTCGATGATTTGATCGAATTTCATTGTCTCTCACTATTCAGAACAGTGGAGCTTTCGATCAAAATCTTCTCGGCTCTCTCGTTTGGGCTTTATATACATATATGCTGATATGAGTGGATGCTATGACTTGTAATTAGTGCGGTGACTATATGAAATGATAGGGGAAGCTTTCCCTTTTCCTTTTTCTGCGATCACATACTCTCATTTCCATGCCTCCTCTTTTCGCAGTCCTACTCACCAGTCAAAGAAACTGAAGATTTGGGATTGCATTAACACAGAGCATGGACATTCTCACTACTTGTTTAAAGGTATTTTATGATCTGTGCACAAGTAGCAATCTATCTCACAGATAACAATAGCAGTTGGCAAGTTACTTGCCACTAATATATCAGCCTCGTCTTTCTACTCTCCAATGTTACTACGTGTATAGATGTGCAAGGGAAAAGAAAATATGCAGCGGAAATGCACTACAACCATAAAGAGAATAAGCCTGCTGTACATACTAAAAATGTGTGCACAAACAAGCTTAGCACCATTTAAGCTGTCTTATTCAGGTTGTCAACAAAAATGTCAATCCGAAACAGATAATTTTCATACCATTTGCATTTTAAGTTCTATCAAAATAACCAAACAGTGTGCAGTGTCAGGTATGGATCATTTGAAATTAGTTAATATATCGCGAAAGATAAACAAGTGAGCAAGCATTTCTACTTTGCTTAGAATTATAGCTGATTAATGTGTTACAAGTAAGCAAGAATTTCTGCTTTGTGTAGAATTATAGCTGATTAATGTGTTGCATGAAGTTATATGCTCATCAGATTCTGTTATATAGTTTTGACTCCAAGACCTTAAGATAACATGAAGGTAAGAAAATCTGCAAAAACACCAAAATGGTTTGTTCTTTTCAGTTGATAGCATTTTAAGGTTAAATAAAGGAATGTAGAATTATCAAATTATTTGCACAAATAACTAAGAAATTAAAGGCAAAAAAATAGATAATTAATCAGGCAAACAGAACATAATAAGTACTTCAAGAACATGAATGCAGAAGACTGACATGATGAACGCAAGTGCAGTAAAAAGATGCAACAAACAATCCTAATAGCATGGACTTCTCTCGGCCCTGTTTCTCGAGCACAAGTTGTATATTTGGTCAACTTCAAATCTTCAGGAAATAGTGCACCTAGGAGAAGCGCCATAAGTTGAGTGACTTTGTGAGAGAAGAGCTCTTATTTGAGTGACTTTTGAAGTAAAAATCAAAGTTGAGTGTCTTTCTGAGAGAAGAGCCATAAGTTGAGTGACCATTTGGGATATTAACTCCAGTATTGTGTTCAAATAGTTCAGCTCCTCCTTGTTTGAAGAATTAGGCCAAAATATGTTATCTAAAGAACACGTATCATACAAATTCTCCGAATTAGTATCATCCAGATTGCATCTTTGGATTGGATCACTTTCACAACCCCTGAACTCATTGCTTGGATCAGAGGAGTACTTAAATCCTGGAAGAGATTACAATTTGGTCTCCCATTTGAGTCAAGCATGCAATATCTATTGAAACCACAAGTTCCTAGAACAAATTGACCTTGAATGGCTGAGCAGATATCATCTGGTTTAGACCAAACTCTGGACCAGGTTTCCTCCCATTTTACATTTCTTGGAGCCTTGGGATGAGCATATTGGGCGAACACACCATCATATTCAAGAATAGCCCTGTAATAGTAGTCTCTTGCTGGAACAATATTTCCCCAAGTTAAATTCACAATCCTCAGGCTGGTCATAATAATATTAAGGACGGTAACCTGATTCATTAAACATTAGCCTGTTTCCCCTCACACTAGTAGATTTTGTATCAAAAGTATGTCTCATATGCATTTCCCTTTGGCTGAGTAATGGTGTTCAGCACAAGATTTCCATCGTTTATCAAACGAAGCTCGAAGTGCCCCTTGGAGAATGCTAGAATTGCTGCTAGCAAGGATGAAATTCCCACAATGAAGCATAAGAAACGTCTGTGTTAGATTCCGGAGGAGTTGACCATCTGGATACTCGAGAATGAGCGGACCATCTGTTTTTAGCTCAACTTTAGATCCTTCTGGGGCTATCTCATCTCGATTTGCATACCAAACCAATGTTTTGTTTGGTATTTTGTCGAACCAGATAGCAAGCAACTACTCTATTTGATGAAAGCCAAGAAGGTGCAGAAAAGAGGAAATTTGAGGAAAGGTTAGAAGAGAAAAGGGAAGCCAAGAGAAGGATTGTAATGGTGGACTTCCATCATATGCCTAAACCTGTTAATGACTCTTGTGCTCCCAAACGCTGCTGGGATAGCTGTTTATGCACAGTGATTATTTGATGCATTGATCACTGATTGTGACAATTATTTGATATACACTATCATTGTGACAATTATTTGATCACCCCCTGCAACTAATAGTAGACACTATCATTTAAAACCAATAAAGTAGCATTTGGATAACAAACCCAAATCAACTCAGTTTCGGACAACTGATAAAGGGAACACGAAGATTGTAAAATGGTGATGCCACAGAGTGAGGACTTTCTAAGTCAGATCTTGGAAACTACAAAGTAATGGTGTTCCATTCTCCTAATCTATATTAAGAAAATCCATTTGGTTATCTGGAGTATTTTTCATATACTGCATAACCATAACAAATTTCAAGGTCAAGTAGTTCTTGTTGGATATTGCATCTGTTACTGCTACAGTTTTCTAAAATAATTAGTAGGAGGAGTCTATTTCTTTGTTTATGCGTCTATATAAATGCTTATTATTAATGAAATTAATATGAGAAAGTTTTCGTTCATATTTTCAATTTTCTTGTTTGCATCTCTATCCAAAAATCTCCAAAAAAATATAACAGTGGTATCAGCGCCTTCATGATCTTGTGCCTTTGTTGAGAAAAAAACTTTCAACTATTTTTAATCCATATCTATTTTCAAACTATTTTAACCCGTGCTTACTTTTAACGCTCAGGGCTATTTTCAACCAATATCAATTTTAACCAATTTTTATCCATACCACTTTTAACCTATTTTTCATCAACCATGGCAAGCATTGCTTTCTTTGACTGTTCCACAAATTTTCACTGGTGAAAATTATCAAATTTGGGCAGTGAAGATGAAGTCTTATCTTGAAGCTTATGATTTGTGGGATGTTGTAACAGAAGGATCACCTTTACAACCACTCCCTTAAAATCCTACTTCTGCCCAAATCAAAACTCTTTCAGAAGAGAAAACCAGAAGATGCAAAGCCAAAATTGTGATCCAAAATTCAATTGGAGATTCTATCTTCTCTAAAATAATTGCATGTGAGACAGCGAAAGAAGCTTGGGACAAACTCGAAAAGGAGTATCAAGGAAGTGAACGAGGCAGACAAAATCAGATCTTGAATTTGAAAAGGGATTTTGAATCTCTTAGAATGCAAGAAGGTGAGACCATCATTAAGTATTCTGATAAGATCTCTTTGATTGTCAATAGAATCAGGTTGCTTGGCGAGGATTTTAAAGATAACAGAATAGTTGAAAAAAATCTTGTGACTATTCCAGAGAAATTTGAGTCAAAAATCTCCGCCCTAGAAGAGTCTAAAGATCTCTCTACCATATCTCTTGCAGAATTAATAAATGCTCTTCAAGCACAAGAGCAAAGAAGAGCTTTCATACAAGATAAAGTTGATGAAAGTATTTTTTATGTAAAACACCAAAAAGAAAAAATTGATTATCCTCCTTGCAAATATTGCAAGAAGAAAACACACTTAGAAAAATTTTGTTGGTGGAGATCTGACGCAATATGTAAAAATTGCAAACAAACAGGTCATGTTACAAAAGTGTGCAAGTTCAAAGATCAAAACAACTCACAAGCACTACTAATGGAAGAAGAAAGTCAAGAGGACGAACTTTACTAGATTGCAGCAATAGAAGCAAGGAGGAGTGTTGGATATTGCATCAACAGTTTTCTAGAATAATTAGTTGTTTAGTTATTTGAGAAGTCTAATAATTAATTTAGTAGAATATTTAATTTATTAATTTTAGTAAGAGTCTAGTACTTTAGATGTAGGAGTCTATTACTTTGTTTATGTGCCTATATAAAGGCTTATTACTAATGAAATTAATATGAGAAAGTTTTCTTTCATGTTATCGATTTTCTTGTTTGCATCTCTCTCCAAAAATCTCCAAAAAAATATAACAGTTCTTTGTCATAGTATTTTGCAATCGAGATGCATTTATTCCTCCCCAAATACATGGCAACAGAAAGCAGTGAAGAAGTACCATAAATGGAACTTCTTCATGCCCAAATCAGAAAACAAGATATCCAGATTCTAGATAGAGCAGTTTTATATATGTGTACCCAAGCCTCGTCACAGAATAGTGCTTCAGTCTTCAGTTAGAAAATTTATCATACGAATATGTACAGTCAAGATCTTCAATTTTGAACAAAAACGAACTAGTGGGTTCACTAATTAGATCTAAAATGCTAATAAACCAGCAGTTTACAAGCACTTCCTCCACGAATCAATTGGAAATGGCAATACTTAAAGACAAGATTCAGTTCAGGAGCAAGTCAGGCCAAATAGTTTCTCTAGTCGATGTTAAATTTTGATCCAACAACCGTCACAGCATAAACAGAATGCAAGAAATATACTACTAGTAAATAACAAAGTGAAATGATGACAAAGCAAGAAAATCATTTGAGAAATCTCAGACTTGCCACAACAAAAGAAGGCACATATTTAGCATACTTCTCACACTGTAAAATGCCATGAAGCCACAAAATCTTAAACTTATTATAAAGAAATGCATTTACCCAAAGCAGAGTTATATTCAGAAATCATGCAAATTCAAGCTCTGGCACAGAAAGTCATTCACCACCTGAATCAAGGTGAAATGAATATTTTGCAACCTTGCACCGATTACATAGCACATCCCAAAGGTTAAGTATAGTGTCCCGTCACAAGTCGTGAACAATATATGTCAAAATTCCACAAAAAGGATTGTTGAGTAATGTCAAATGACTCAAATCTAAGGAACTGAGTATTGGGATTCTATTTCCTTCCTAGACAAAATTGCTAAGCAGAACAGGAAATGTCACTGTAAATGAAAAATTAATTTGCTGAAAGCTCCGAGTAAGGGCGATATTTTTGATTGAACAAAAAGAATTACAAATTTCACTAATCAGACTCCAAACTACTAGTAAACCAACAATACTTCAAACTGAAATCAGCTAGTATTAGATTTACACCACTAACCCTAGCATCGCAACAAAGAGTTGAGCACAATGGCACTAATTGAGTTAAACCATAACAAGCTTCTTCTTAAGCCCTTTCTCCACGAATCCTCCTAGCAAGCTGAATGTCCTTAGGCATAATGGTGACCCTCTTGGCATGGATTGCACAGAGATTAGTATCTTCAAAGACCCCAACAAGATAAGCCTCAGCAGCCTCTTGTAGAGCAGCAACAGCACTGCTCTGGAACCTCAGATCTGTCTTGAAATCCTGAGCAATTTCCCTCACCAGCCTCTGAAATGGAAGCTTCCTGATCAACAACTCAGTAGACTTCTGGTACTTCCTGATTTCTCTTAGAGCAACAGTTCCTGGCCTGAAACGGTGAGGCTTCTTCACTCCTCCGGTTGCGGGAGCTGACTTTCTAGCAGCTTTGGTAGCTAGCTGCTTCCTTGGAGCCTTTCCACCGGTGGATTTACGAGCTGTTTGCTTAGTACGGGCCATTTGAATGTATATTGAAGAGAACTGGAGTTGTGCTGCAATGGTGAATTTGAGAAATGGGTAATGGAGGATTTATACAGAGAGATGGAGGGCGGGAAGGTTGGAAATTTGGACAAGTGTTTTGAATTTTTTTGGCGTTGTAGTGATTGAGAGTGAATGCAGACCGTTGATTGAGATTTTGTGTTAACGGTGGAGATTGGAGAACAGATGATTACCCGGATAGTGATCTACGTGCTACCAAAGTAACAAATGCATATTTGCCACGTGGATATCAAAACTAGTACTTAACTCCGTAATCGGTTTCTTTTATTATTCTCAATTTTTTATTTTTTTTGGGGGGGGGGGGGGGGGGGGGGGGGCTACAACTTATACTATTGTGAATAATTTGTTGAACCCGTGAAAAAAAATTCAACAGATCTAATAATGGGTTCTTTAACCTTTTATATAATAGATCTAAATCATAAATCTTACTATGATTGATTTTTGAATTTTCAAATTTTTCATCAAAAAAATATTTATTCAAAAATATTAATTTTCTTGAAATCATGCGAACTAATTAAATACTTGTGTCAGAAATTCCTCGAATCGATTTGCCATTTCCATAAAGGATATAATTGACAATTCGAATTTGCACATTATCTCTTTCCTACTATGAATTCGGTGGCCTAAACGAGATAATTTATCTGCCGAAACTCGGTGAATTTACGTTAATTATAAGCGGATGGAGATTGGAGACTTGGATTGATAGATGAATTAATTTGGTGATTGATGGAATTAAGCAAAAATTGCATCAGTAGGTCGTATTCAATTTGTATCTTGTCATTTAAAGTAGGGAAAGGGTTAAATATATTCTTATATTATTGTAAATTGTTTAAATATACTCTCTATTATATTATCCAGTTAATTAAGTTTCTATCGTTATACTATGGTATAAATATACCCGTAATTTTAGATGGAGAGACACGTGTCAACTCGGGAACAAAAAGACCCACCCTATATTTTAAAATATTCTGTTTGATTAGGGATGGGTTTTAATCAAATAGGTATTTTAAAATTGGGGGTGGGTCTTTTTATTTTCGAGCTGCCATGTGTTTCTCTGTTTAAATTAGGGATATACTTATACCTTAATATAACAATAGGGGCTTTATTAACCGGATAATATAATGGAGGATATATTTAAACTATTTTTTATAGTACAAGGGTATATTTGACCCTTTTCCATTTAAATTTTATCGGGTGCTTTTAAATTATTTAATTAGTGATCAATATTGAAGGCAAGGTGGATGAGGATATTACGATGGATGTGTGCCATACTAAGAGAGATAGAATTAGAAATAAGAATGTTTGGAACAAGGTGGGAGCGGCTTCGAGGAGGACAAAATGCGAAAAGCGAGATTGAGATGGTTCGGTCATGTGAAGAGAAGTTGTTTGAATGTAAAGTATGAAGGCGTGAGAGGTTGACTATGGATGATTTTAGGAGAGGTAGAGGTAGACCGGAGAAGCATTAGGGAGAGGTGATTAGACAAGACATGACACAGTTTCAGCTTACCGAGGACATAATCTTAAATAGAAGGTTGTGGACAGCATATATTAGGGTAAAAGATTAGTAGATAGCAGTGTGTTATCTTGTTACTCATCCTTACTAGTAGTTGTAGTATTGCTCTTGTAGTTATTTGTCCTTTGATTTCTATTATTACCAATTATTTTTTGTATTTCGGCTATCATTTTATTTTGTTGTAATTATTATCTTGTTAGTATCTGTTATTTTATTACTATATGATATTTCTTATACTTCTATTTTTACTTTATTATTTTTTATTAAGCCGAGAGTGTATTGAAAATAACTTATCCACCTTTTATGGTAGAAACAGAGGCAAAGTATGCATACCTCTCTATTTTTAAGGGAAAAGGTAAGTAGAAGTCTAATTATTGTCTTTTTCTTCCTTTCCATCTCCATTTTTTCAGTTTACAAATAAGTATGCACAGATATGCCTTTTCACCAACTATTGTATTCCAAGAATGATAATATCTTCGCAAACTCATTATAGTTAAAAAAGAAAATATTTATCTTCATTCATAACAAGATTTCTTAAAAAAAATCTTGAAAATCAAAACAATTTTTTTTGGGCTATAAGAAAAAATTTCATGAACCAAAATAGTCAATATACACAGTATCAAAATCTGAGCTTATGCTAAAGCTATCAGTAGTTTTTGTGCTATCAAAGCTTACAAGAATCAAACTAGAAAAGAAGCAAAGTAGACTTTTAAATCACAATACAAATGAAAGTTTCAAAATACCTTAATAATTCTCTTTCACCAACTAGCTAGAAAGAAGCTAGAAATTGGAATTTAGTGAATGAGATATCTCTCCTTTTATTTGTCTTCACGTTTCTTCCTCACAAATTTCACAATTTACATACATCAAACTTCAAACATGCATGTCTAGAGCTTGAGAGTGTGAAGTCAAACTCCATGCAAAAATATATGAAGTTTGACTAATTAGGAATATGTTTTTCAGGGCTAAAGTCCAAAACTTTAGACAAAAATGTAAAAAATTTCTACTACTACTACTTTACAGGCCTCTATATATCTTTTAATCTGATTCTTAGTGGACAATTCAGAAGTTATTTATTGTGTTTTATCATCTTACTCTTGGTTTAGTCCTGCTTTCACTTACATTAGTGCATGAAAATCTGCAAGCAGGATGAGATTTGAATCTGCCTAACCTACACAAATTCAGAAGTTCCAGTTTTAAATAGACACAACGTTAGCCTATATATATACTAGTCGTTTTAGGCATACTAGCTATTCAGAAGATATTCTTCCTTGCAATTTCAGGTGAGTTCAAAGACACTTTGAGGAGTAACCAATACAATTACAATACCTATGCTGAAAACAACACAAAGCACTGCAGTTGCAAGACCAATGCAAAAAGAAACACAAAGCATCAGTGATATGAAGAAGAAGTTTGAATCAAGCAAGAGGAAATTTGAGGAAAGGTTGGCAGAGCAAAGGGAGGCCAAGCGAAGGATCATAATGGTGGACTTTCATGATATGCCTAAACCTGCTAATGGCCCTCGTGCTCCCACACGACGCTGCTGGGATAGGAAGAGGTTTTGATATTCTCATGATTCAATCTGTGTTGTAAGGTTCACACAAGAATCTTTGTTCTTCCATTTTTTGTCTTGTAATTTTGGAGAGTCTGTATCAGCATTCCCTTTATTTGTAATTTAGTGTTGGGTATGCCCTTTGTATCATTGTATGTATGAATGATCTTTTACTCTGAAATAGAAATGTTACATTCATAAATATAGCTCGAAGGATCAGTCAAGTATTCATTCCCAGATTCTCTTCTCATACTATATATGTAGATTTTGTGGCTTTGATGTGGTTCCTCATGTGTATTTTTGCTCCAAAGGGGTCTTTTCCTACTTTTGCTGTAACACCCCAAACTTTCGAGCTAGAATTCCAATCGTTTTTCGCGTGTAATTAGACCTGAACCCGGAAAGATTTCCTTGTAACTAGATGTTATGGTCAAGCACTATGTGTGGGAAGAGTGTTGGGCGTGAATTAAGGTCTTAAGGAACCTCTAGCACAAGTTAAGTTAAAAGTTTCTCTACCGACTAAGCTTTCGTATAACTTTCTAACTTGGGTCATCTTCAAACGATCATTACTCCTAGAATATAAAGAGTTAGGTGGCCTATTACCCATCAAATTAAAGGTCTTCAAGTCTTCTTTCCAACGCCACCAACTATGCATTAATCTGTTTTCCGGAGTAAAAAGTTATGATCAGTTTACCGAGAAGACGTCTGTTTGTCCAGAAGACCGTCGAATTTTGGGAGTTAAAACGGAAAGGAAAACGGACCGTTTTCTGAGACAACGGTCCGTTCTTCCGACCGTTTTCGGAGGCAGAAACTCAAAAAAATCGAAAGTTAAAACGCCTTCGAAACTACTAGTAAGTGGCCAAAACGAACCGTTTTGGCGACCGTTTTCTGACGCATTTTCCTTCCTAAACCAATCCGGATTTTAATTGGAATTGCCTATAAATAGGACCCTTAGGGTATTATTACGGGAATTGCCTCTTTTAAGCTATTTGAGGGTGTTTCGGTCCTTTCCTCATCCAAGATTCATAACCCACTCATTCTAAATATTTCTAAACCTCCTAAGGCACGAACAAAAATCAAGAAAGAGCGTTACTTCTCTCCTCAAAGTTCTTGAAGCAAAAGGTGCCTAGGGTTCAAAGTTCTAAGGCAAAACTCAAGCGTTTCGTAAGCTTTCTCCGTCAAAAGGTATGTTGAACGATCCCCTTTCAACTATACTCGTAAGGATTGTGTTTTCTCCTACTTACTACGAAATCTATGCTAGTACTATACAACAATGGTTGAAGGATTTCGCAAGAAAGAGTTTGCTTGAAAATTTTAAATGTCTTTCTATGAAATCATCCGTGTCTAATTATTATTTTAAAGTTATGGTTGAAAGTGTGACCTTAATTATGGATTATTGAAATTGGGGCAGATTTGAAGCTTTAAGAAACGTTTACTACGGAAATTGTTTTATTACCTAAGCAATTGAATCTTGACGAAAAAAGAAGGATCTTCTTAACTCCCTCGGTTCCTGAAATGGTCGTTTGATAATTAATTGAATTATAACCTTGAGGGACTTATATGTTAAATGAGTTTAAGATCCTTAACTACGGGACTATTGATGTGTAAATAATGAAGGCATAATATGATAAGTACGACTTGCAAGTCTTGGTATGACGATACCAACCCACGTGTGCCTTAAGAATGTTAAGAGTCCCAAAATGACTGATTTTGTTAAATATTTGAAATGTTAAAATATGGGCTTAAGAGGATTAGATGGTTAACCGAGAAGGTATGAGTCGAACAGAGCTCAACACCTGAAACCGTGTTTTGCTGACACGGGTATGAGTCGAACGGGGCTCTTCCCTCTGAGTCGAACGGGGCTCTTTACTGTATGCTTGACTTGTCAGCTGTATGCAGTTATGAGATGATTATATTATGACGCTCCGATCCTTGTGGCAAACTTGGATTGGACGCTCTGCCGATCGAGTTGTGATCGGACCCACATAGTCCGTGGTGAAATAAATGTCGGTGATACCATCTAGTCCAGAAGTAATGTATTCATGTAAATGTCATATTGGTGATTTGGAAACCGCCCCATCTTTTATGTTTATGATCTGTATTATATTTTTATGACTTGCTTTATAAACTGTGATATCCCTTTCCCTGGGTTGGATGCCAGTACTCGTCGTACTGACCGTCCTCCGGCGCTGCATTTTTTCATGATTTCCTCGTGATTCTGTGCAGCACTAGGATCTTCGAGATTTCGATAAGCAAGTGGTGAGCCCTCCATACTTCCGGAAGGCCTATGTTTTCCCTTTATTAGTTGTTTGAGAACTCTATTTCGTTTTATGGTATCGGGGCCATGTCCCGACATAGGAGTTTACTCTTATGGTTAGAGGCTTTGTAGACTGGTATTAGCAAGACAACTGTTGACTATCTTATTTAGTTGGATTCATTTTACATTGGGCTTGTTTCCGCAAATTTATGAATTGATTATGCTTATGATATATGCTAAGGGGTATTCCCGGACCTTCACTGGTCTGGGTTGCTCGTTATGTCTGGGGCCTAGTCTCGGGTCGTGACATTTGCCCTCTTTCATTTGTATCAGTGCTTTAGTTTGCCTTTTAAAGTATCATCCTTTTTTTCTTGGAACTCAGAGTTGCTTTATTGTCTTTATCCTCTTAAGTGAGCTCTTTCTTTCCTGTTTTTCCTTGATATATGCTAAGATAAGAATGGAAAAGATGGTTTTTGGCCTAACAATCTTCTAACCTATTTAAGATTTGATAAGAATCAATCTTGTTATTCCATTTTCGGTAACTAACTTTTGTATTAATCACCAAGAGTCAACATTACAAAACCATTACTAGCCATAACTAACTATCTATCATAAGAGAAAAGAAAAAAACAGATCTTTTTATTCATGCTATTAGTAATTCATGTAGTTGCAATTACAAGTGAGTTTGAGAGTTGAAACCCTTCAAAAATTAGCATTTGTGTCCCTTTGTTAATTTTTTATTACTAGTACTTAGTACTTAAATAACTAAAAGTAGATTTGATACCTCCGCATTTGGGAAGTTTAGATTAAATATTGAATTTCTATTCATGGTTGCATTTGGTGAAGTTTGTATAGCATCAAGGATTACTAACAGGAATTTGTTGGAACTTGGAAATGCATTTGAATTTATCAGAAGGAGATAGGTTTGCCCATTACATGTGCTATAACTGCTAAGAAAGAACCTAGATTCTGATGCCACTATTTTAATATCATCATGTAGAAGTTGGAAAGAAGACAAGCAGCAAGTTGCAGGGTAGAAAAGATGCCCAAGAAAAAGATATTTTTAACATAGATCTCAAATATATTGTGGTCTAAGCAAGTGAACAACATTGAACACAGAATTTTACAGTGCCAAACTCCAGCATATAAATCTTATGAAGCACATAATGAAGATGAAATATTAACTTGTGGAGTAGCATATATGATGTTACTTTGCCTGGCTTAGACATCATATTCTGTGGATCTTTTCAGCATTAGGCGACAAACCAAGAGAATTAAGTATCAAGATTCCACAAGAAAGAGCAAAAGCAAATGATATTAGTACTAGACATGCCAACTAATATGTAGGTTCTACATATGTTAAACAAAAGTTGCAGGATTCACAGAACTACATTTAAGACCTTTTTGTTGAAAATATTTTGATAATTTATCACAGTTAGTGAAGTAACGCAACCCAGAATGAACAACTAGGATTAATTGGTAACAGAGTTAAGGTTATGGACTCCGGACCACTATTGTTGTATATGTCGAGCAAAAATGCTGTGTGATGTTAGTAATCTAAGAATACTAGGGCAACCCATGCTGCAAGCATGGCCCAAACAAGGAAGTGTATTGCTGCAATTATACTGTTACTACGATTTAGTAAAAGTTTTTTTTTCTTTTGGCAAAATATCAATATCATTTAACAAAGTCAAACAATTTTGTAGGTTGTACTCTATAATTTTCTCTTGGCTAGTCGAGCCACATGATTACTTAAAACATCAGGAGAGCCAACAAACTGATTCTACTTTTCTCTGCAGAAAATCTAAGAAAATCAATCATCTATTTAAGCAACAAACAATTAGCAAGTAAAGGGGCTTTCTAATCTGTAAGACAGTAACTAGTAACTACAACATCCCTTTTTATAGTCGTACATTCACAAAACTCAATCAGCTCTATGTTCAAATTTAATTTAGAAAGACTTGCAGGAAACAAGATATCTGGAAGTTAGAAATGAGAGAAGTAATAAACAAGGCTTATTTTGCCAGACAACAAAACTAAAATTACCTTCTGAGGAGTAAGTAAATGCAGAGGTTGAACACTTCCCATTCAACATTAGCAGTATTTTTACTGTCGATGTTGAATTAAGAGTAGAGATTCTTAGGAACAGCAGAGCACCTGAGCCTCATTTCCTATAATCTGACTTGTATCCAGATCTGCAAGGAATTAGAATGATTCAGTTGTTCTCCTAATACCAGTATTCATGGCTGAACACCTTTAAAAAATATAGGACAAAAGGGAAAACTTTAAAAAATTTAATGTACTGTCACTAAACACCTCTGGGAAGAAGAGCTGCACTCCTCAATGTCAACATGCTAAAGCTGTCTATTTAAATATAGAAAATAAAATTTTCAAATGTCAATCTTCAATTATGTACACCTTGTTTTAGCTTTCAACCGTTGGCACTTTTAGGTTGCAACTTGCAAGGGGGTATTGGTGGGGAAAAAAGGCAAAGTGGTGTTTAAGGAAACAGAAGTATTAGAACAAACGAAGCAGCCTTCCCATTTTAGATGTAAGAAAGGCACAATCTTCTTAACGTAGACTGTTATGAAATACCTCAACACACACATAGACATTTATATATATATAGCAGCAAATTCATGGAAACTTTAAATTAAAGCAAAATGAAAGAGATTTAACAACTCCAGAGAACAAAAAGTTCAACACTTTATATATGTTCATGGTTCAAGATCATGATATTTACACCAACACCTAAATCACAGCACATTTGCCAAACCAGAAGTCAAGCTCTTCAATTTGATAATCATAAATGAATATATACCTAGTCCATACCACAAAAGTTTAGATGAATTGAGCAACTTACAACTTTGTAGTCTAAATTTGGCAGCCCTGTGTTAGCTGGAGATGAAATCTCAAAAAGAATAGCTCAGTCTCAGTTTAAATGCTGCAGCTGCAGCACCCCCTCAATTGTGGCATCGCATACATCATCCCTCGGACAGGTTGACGAGCTTTTGGACAATTCAATATGAGCGAACTCCACAAGCATGAGACTGTCTATAATGGCTTGTCCCTGGTGGCTAGTGCCTTTGAACAACTGAAAGGTCTCTCTTGAACTCCCTCTCAGGTTCGTGTTTCCACAAGTTAAAGTCAAAGCATAAATTTCTTCAAACAGATACCACTTCAACCTTTGATGGGTTTAGGTAGAAAAATCAAGTTCAATTTCAGAAAGGTATAAGGGCTAAGAAATGAGGACTTTTAAGCCATTGTTGAAGTAAAAGTACATGTACATCTATTGTTAGGCATTGCAGAGTTATGGGGTACCATTTTCCTTGGAGAACCACGTTTTTAATATATTCTCCATATATCATTTTACCATAGAAAGTGTCAATTCTAACTAGTTCTTTATCTTAGTAATTGGGAATCTAAGTACTTTTATTTTTCTCTTAATAGCAGTATACCAGGCATCAAATGAAATTTTATGCAAAAAATGGGGGGGAAAGATCTATGAAGGATATACTCCGAATCATAATATTAGCAGCACCTTTTTAATTGAAACAAAATGAACTACAGATTTTAAGAGTAGTACTAAACCAGAGGTTTACACATACTCTGATTGAAACAAGTCATTTGATTTACATCACCAACACTAGCATTCAACAAAAGATGCGAACAAGCCCTAAGACAGAAGACAGATTAACCATAAGCATTAAAAAAGACTCCTAAGCCCTTTCTCCACGAATCCTCCTCGCAAGCTGAATATCCTTGGGCATGATAGTGACCCTCTTAGCATGGATTGCACAGAGATTTGTATCTTCAAAGAGACCAACAAGGTAAGCCTCGGCAGCCTCTTGTAGAGCAGCAACAGCACTGCTCTGGAACCTCAGATCTGTCTTGAAATCCTGAGCAATTTCCCTCACCAGCCTCTGAAATGGAAGCTTCCTGATCAACAACTCGGTAGACTTCTGATACTTCCTGATTTCTCTTAGGGCCACAGTTCCTGGCCTGAAACGGTGAGGCTTCTTCACTCCTCCGGTTGCCGGAGCTGACTTTCTGGCAGCCTTGGTGGCTAGCTGCTTCCTTGGAGCCTTTCCACCAGTGGATTTGCGGGCAGTTTGCTTGGTACGAGCCATTTTGATTGTATGCAAATATGAAGAAACAAGTTGTGGATTGGATAAGCTTTGATTTTGTGGTGAATTTGGGAGATGTGTAATGGGGAACTTATATAGGAGTGAAGTAAGTAGGCGGGAATGGTAGGAATCGAAATTTTGATGTTTAACGGTAGAGATCTCATAAGTAAATGTTTTCTAGGATACCAATCCGTGTGATACTTTATTAACAAATGGACATTTGCCACGTGGATTTGCAAAGCTTGCCTTTGTATTCAGATGGTAGGCCCATATGGAATTGGACTGGTCTGTTTGTGTTTCCATATTAAGCTAGCGTTTGGTCATAAATTTCCAAATTTTTTTGACAAATATTATTTGAGTGAAGATTTAGGTGAAATTTCACCATTTGGTCATAATATTTGGGAAAACATATTTCACTTTTAAAGAAATATAATTTATACTCATAAGTTTTAAAAACTATCAAAACTAACCATAAGTTTGTATTACATAGCAAGATAGAAACGTCGACGTAAAAAGATTCATGTCTTCCGCAACAAGTCAGTTGGATCTTCATTGAAGCAAATAACTAGTAGTGAAGCACGACTATTGTTCCTTTCAAAAATAAAAGTTGGTGTAGAATTTGAATAAATAGAGGGTGTTTTTGTAAAAGAAAAAAGTTTGGTGTAGAATTTAAATTTTTAAAAGCTCCTAAATAATGAGATTTGGTCCAAATACTAGTTTTTTCTAGTATTTGAGAATTTGAGTTATTTACCAAAAAAAATTACCAAATAATGGCAAATTGTATGGACAAATACTATTTGCCAAATTTTTTCTCAAATATTACTTGGAAAATCTATGACCAAACGGGTCCTAAAATTTGCTGAAAAGTGATTGGATTAGTTCAGGGGAATATTTTTGAAAAATACATTGTATTTATGGATCAACTGATTAGTGATACACAAAAAAAAAATCAAAAGATTAACGAAATAAGGAATTCCACGGCATTGTTATATTCCCATAGTATTGTTTCCACGTAAAATAAGTAAATAATCAATTTATGTTTTCTCAATTATAGTGTGTCTTAACTTGCGTTTAGATATGCGATTTGGGATTATAGAGATTCCAAATCATTATTTCAACCTTTTTAAAAAGTAAAACTTGACTCATGTGTTTATATTTTGTAAAAAAAGATTCCTCATTTTTAAATGTTGCAAAAACAGACTTATGCTCGGCGTGAAGAGATTGTTCGTACCACGTATAATTCGTGAAAGGATTATATTAAAAAATATAGCTAGTTACTATTATTGTTGACTAGCGAATCTTTATAAAATTATGTGTATTTAAAAGTTTGTAATCGCAAACATTTATTATAAAAGGAACATGGAGACATGTGATTAATCAATGCAGCTCTTAGGATATTCCGATACTTTGTTATAATTTTTCATTTGGTAAGATTATGTAAGAATTGGGGGGAAAATGATAATTTTCACAATTTGTGGGGTTTTATGTTTATGGGGAAAAAATACAACTTGAGAAATTCAAATTGTATGTCCAAGCAAAACTTCAACTTCATATTAATTTGATTTTTCATATCGCATATCTAAACGGGCCTTAGTGAAGATTCTTTGTTTGCAGACCTTTTTTAGATACATATACTGGTAAATGTCCATGGCAATCTCCTCTAGTTAACTAAAAAGACAAAAGGTACACAGATATGAGATATCAACAAAGCTACAAGAATGGATAACTGCTGAATATATATGAAGTTATTGAGCAACCTATAACAATTTATTGGCTATTTTAGTTAATGAAGCATATTAAAGCTACAAGAATAGTATAGGCAAGTACTATTACAATTTTAATTAGTCATAACTTGAATTAGGAAATGGAGGTATTGGAACTTCAACAACCCCTTCTAACATATGTACTACCCTTCTCATGGAAGGCCTGATATTTGGATCCTCTTGAATGCACCACATTGCCACTTTTACTAGCTTCTCTAACTCCCTCATGTCTCTTAGTGCCTCTTCATCATCTTGTACTAGCTTATGTAGCATTCTCGAGTGGAAACAATCGTACATCCAATCGGTCAGTATTATTTCCTCTTCATTCTCCATTGCAGTGTCCATACACTTCCTGCAACAAATAGTTTCTAGCAAAACAACGCCATAGCTATAAACATCTACTTTGGCGGTCACAGCTGTGTTCCTGAACCATTCTGGTGCAACATAGCCTCTGGTCCCTCTAATCCCAGTTAGAGTCCGAGTTTGATCCTTCATCAGAAGTTTTGCCAATCCGAAATCAGAAATCCTTGCTTCAAATGAATCATCCAGCAGGATGTTTTGAGGCTTTATATCACAATGGATGATCTGTGTGCTGCACTCCTCGTGCAAATACAAGATCCCTCTTGCAACCCCATATGCAATTCTGATTCTTTTCTTCCATTCTTGCCTTGACTGACCGAAAAGGAAGTCCCCCAAGGAACCGTGGCTCATAAACTCATAGACCAAAAGCTTCCTTTCTGGTCCTTCATCACAGAATCCAACCAATCTCACCAAATTCTTGTGATGAGTCCTGGCTATTACACTGGCTTCTGTTTTGAATTCTTTCTCACCATCATTTGCTAGCTTGTCTAGTTTCTTGACTGCTACAACAGTTCTTGAATTTGAAGATGACAACTCTCCTTTATAAACTGTGCCAAAAGCCCCCCTTCCGAGTTCTAGCTTGAAACCATTTGTTGCTACCTTAAGCTCTTGGAAAGTGAAATTTCTCAAATTTGTATCCAGGATGCTTGATGAACCAACACATTTTAGTCTTCTACGGTGTACATATAAAGCAATGACGGATGCCAACAAAGCAAAGTTAAAAAAGGCAGAGGTGCTAAGGAGAATTGATCCCACAATGAGCAATGCTGACTTATCTTTCTTCCCATTTCCCCTTTCTGATGGTGAATATGGGAAATCCCCGGATGGGATACTAGATTTCAACACTTTAACAAAAGCCTTGCCATTGACATCTTCCCTCCTTCCATTAGAAATGGGCATCTTCTTTTTATAACAGGTTCCTAACTTTTCTATTGCAACTACACAATTACAATCATACAAACAAGAGTTCTGGCATTCATCTTGATTAAAGTTGTTCAGCTCCTCATAGTTTGAAGAATTAGGCCAAAATATCTTATCTAAAGGATACATGTCATACAGATCCTCCAGACTAGTATCATCTAAATTGCATCTTTGGATTGGATCGCGTTCACAACCCTTGAACTCATCGCTTGGATCAGAAAAGTTAAATCCGGGAAGACACTTACAATTTGGCCTCCCATTTGAGTCAAGCATGCAATAGCTATTGAAACCACAAGTTCCTAGACCAAGCTGACCCTGAATAGCTGAGCAGATATCATTTGGGGCAGACCAAACTTGGACCCAGCTTTCCTCCCACTTTCCGCGTCTTGGAGCCTTAGGATAAGCATATTGGGTGAGCACACCATCATATTCAAGAATAAGCCTGTAATAGTAGTCTCTTGCTGGAACAATACTTCCTGAAGTTAAATTCACAATCATTCTGTTGGTCATAACAATATAAAGGTAACCCGACTCATTAAAGATTAGCTTGTTTCCGGTCACATTAGGATAGTTTGTATCAACCGTGTTGCTCCAAAAGTATGCGTTGTATGCATTTCCTGTTGGTAGTGCAAAGGTGTTCAACACAAGATTTCCATCAGGTATCAAACGAAACTCAAAGTGCCCCTTGGAGAAGTTATTCTGTGATGTCCTAGAAGACAGTGACTTTGTAGCGTCTATTGTTTGTGTAGGCAAGATTGTATCAGAAGGGTGATCAAAACTTTGCCATAGAAGGCTAGATTCGCTGCTAGCAAGGATGAAATTCCCTGTATCCAACAAAGAAGCATAAGAAACGCCTGTGTCTATAAGACTTGGTGGTCTCCAGAGGACTTGACCATCTGGATTCTCAAGAACAACTCGACCATCTGTGTTTAGCTCAAGTTTAGATCCTTCTGGAGCTGGCTCATCTCCATTTGCATACCAAACTAATGTTTTGTTTGGTATTTTGTCGAACCAGATAGCAAGCAAGTAAAGTTTTTGACCCTCTATTTGATGAAAGCCTAACGCAAAGTCACCAGAAGGTGATCGCCATGATGGAGAATTAACAGATGCAACAAGGGACGACCCAAGAGTGATGTTTCCATTACTACTAGAGTTACTAGCCTGCGCAAATGCAAGAAATGGAGCTGTAAGAAAAAGAACAAGAAAACCAAGAAGATGCAGAAAATGGTTTCCCATATGGGATTTTAGATCATCAAAGTATTGGGAAAAATGAGTAGGAGTATAACTGAGAGGTTTTCCCAATCTAACTTATGTCTGGCCTTGTAACGTGTTATTCCTTCATTGACTGGGCACTTGTTTGAATGAACAAAAACCAAGACGACTTAAGTCTTCCTATTTTTTTCCCAGAATGGAGAGTCATCATCAGGAAGATAAATCCTAACTAATCCCTTGTTGAAAAGACAGGCTTTGATTTTTCAGGTCAAGAAAGACTGAGAATTTTTCAGCTGACACTTCTCACAATAGTTTTACTCGTTTTCCTCTCTTAGGGTCACATCTCTACTATTCCACTAAGTACCTGGTTGGCAATTCTGTCTACCAAGTCTTGAGCAAATGAGAAGAAAACAACTAGTAGTTATTTTTCGTCTCCACTGAGATTTGAACTTTGGGGTCTCGTGTCATTAACCACTAGGCACACACGCTTGAGGTGTCAACAAGCTTATTCGATATGCTTAATCCAAATTTATCTGCAAGCATGCATCATGCTTGATCGAATGCCCTCTAACTCCAGTGATGTTGATATCCTTTGCAACGGAACAAGAAGAAGATAAGCAACACAACAAAATAAATTACAGTAATCAATTGGGGATAACAAATCAAAACTATACGAGAAGCTTAATGGATATGATAATAGGTTCAAAATCTACACAAACAACCAACAGTGCAAAACAACCGGACCAGTGTTTGTTTTACATCCCCCTCGATACATTCTTCCCGAACCACATTCTTCTATAATAGGAAGAAATCTTGTAAAGGAAATCTCAAATTGTTAAATTGACTGCCTTGGCGGCCCAAGTGTAGCTATAAGATCTTTTAGAAACCTGCCCATCCAGCAGGTTGGGAAGCTGATTTGCTATCTATATTCTTTGGTTCACCAAAACGCTGAGAACTTTTTGACTCATCGAAAGTAGCCTTTATCTGAGAGCTGGAAGCTGGCACAGCTCTAAAGCTATCCGTTCCAAATGCTGATGTATTTGTTTCAGATGTCTCTGTGTTCTGGTGGCCATTTCTTGTCCTGACAGATCTAGGATTAGCGTTAACTGGAGTAGCTTGTTGCTTTGGATCATCATCAGCAAATGCTTGCCAGGGCTTTGAATCTGGGCTCACGTGACTCTGGCCAAATAATCCTTGCTGAAGTTCCCAAACTGTTCCTTGAATGTTATCTTTTTCCTGTATTGAAAACGATTTTGAATTGATAATTATTGAAAAGTCAATTATAAAGATTACTAACAATGAGAGTTTAATAGCAAAGGATTTACCGGTGGAGTACTGGATGACTGACTTCTCGTGGTGTCTCGACTTGGTGATGGAGTTCTGGCAGCAAGAGCTTGTTTGAGCTCCTGTATCTCCTGTCGCTGTGATCGGCATATTGCAGATAGCTTTTCATATTTAGATGTTATTTCAGACTTCTCCATGTTGGCTCGTGACAGCTGTTGCTTCAGCTTTTCAACCTCAGCTTCCATGAGCTCTTTCTTCTCTGGTTGTTTAGTGTTATTCCCAGGGCTTGGGGTACAGAATTCTGCAACAAATGCATTAAATGCTTCACCCTTGGAGGCAGTTGGTTCCTCTAACTTTGACGATTTATTACTCCCAACACTGTGACCTGAATCATCCTGGAAAAAGTTTATTTCAAAATCCCTTGATGAAGCTTCCCCTGCTCTATTGGCTGGTTTTGGTCGCACATTATTTTGCATTGGGTGGGAGCTGAGACTTTCCTCTTTCGAGGGGCTAGTCTTATAAGAAACTGGAACCTTATTGGGATGGCTTGAGGAACTGTGCCTTATCTCTTCGTCAAATTTGGGTCTGGTTGTCTCCTCTGAAACAGAGGCACTTGTCGCATGCTGGGTATTCCAGAATGCACCAATTGGACCAGTAGCTCCACCAGCTTTTGAATTATGTGATGCAGTAGACGCATTAGGATTAGGTTCTGCAGCCGAAGGAGGAGGTGGAGGATTTCTGCTAGGCATTGGACTAGTCTTACCTGCAGCAGCTCTTGAAAATCCTGAAAATTCAGCAGGTATTAGATTCATTGAAGTGGACCCACGATTTTGTAACTTCTTAGTTTCTACAGTCACAATGTAGTAGAGTTATCACATTCCATATGAAAAAACCCTCACCTCCTCTCTCCCCCCAACAGAGGAAAGATGTGTAAAGCATCATGCACCTATATCAGCAGTACAGTAAACATGGAAGCATATTAACAGCTACTCCGGGTTTTTTTCAACTTCAACAAAATATGTCCCATCGCCTACTAAAAAACTTCAGATGACTTCCAGATCAGAACCGGAAAAGGAGACCTTCAAGATCTTTTCTTTTTGTGGATAAGGAAACTTTTAAGATTTTATATAACTGGAAATTGGTTCTTTATCATAAAATTAGTGGTTAAATGAGTAAATTGACTGAGTGCAGTAATCTATCCAAAGTTATCATCCTACAAATTTCATGGATAAAATATCAATCAATAACAAACCTGAGAAATTCCTATAAGTAGTTCACAATAAAATCGAAAGATCTGGGAAAAAACGTTCTCACCTTCATGCCCATCACTACCCTGGTGCTGCATTTCAGGGGGTCTTTCGGGTAACGACTTTTGAAGCTCATCAGGCAACAGACCATTAACACGGAACCACACCTGCGATAAAATAAAACAAATTGAGTTAGAAAGCTTTAGAGTAGGGTCAGCCCTTATGATTGCTATGGGCAGCACCACTCTACAACTAACCTAAGTTTATGCAGATGAATGGCCAATCAAGCAAAGCGCTTGCCTGCGTGATATCTGGTCTGGCATCTGGTGATGACTGAAGCATATCTCTTATTAGGTCTATGATGGAAGTGCTGTATTTTGGTAATTCTGGAATCCGGTAATTGCCATTTAAAACTTGAAGTTTTGATTCACCATCAAATGCAGACTTGAAGTAGCATATCCGAAAGAGTAAACAGCCAAGGGCCTGCAAGACAAAAGTGTTGCTGTGTTCTAAGATAACCCCGTAAATCTAGGTAGAAGAATTGTTTTTTGATTGTTAAAGATAAAATCTAGGTAAAAAGGATTTGCTGTTTCCGAAATCATCTTAAAGTTCCTTCAGTCTGCTAAACTTACCCATATGTCTACCTTCTCATTTATAAGTTCTCTTCGATATAAATCCCACATCTACGGCAAGAAAAGAAGGGATATAGAAGTCAGCAATCAATACCATCGAAGATAACAATAATCAATAACAAGTCCCCAATCAACCTCAGGAGCTCTGTATGCAGGTGTAGTGTGTTTCCTTATATTGTCCTCCTCAATTCCCATTTCCTCAGGTTTCTCAAAACGTTTATGGTTGGTTGAAGTACTGCCAAAATCACACAACTTCCACAATCCATCAGCACCCAGCAAAAGGTTCTCAGCCTTTAAATCTCTGTAGAACAGGAAACACAGTACAGAAATGACAAAATAATAAAATCAGAATAGTAAATGATGTGAATAAATTCAATGTAATCGGCGACGGTTTTGCAATGAATTGGATCTCTTAACTGTTTATTTTTGTACATTGAAATTCCTAGCTGCTTATGTCAATAACTGAAACAACTCAAAAGTCATAAAATTGTATACGGAATCAACAGAACCATTAAAGTGATCACTCAGTAGTTCTAACCCCAAACAAGGGAAAACATAACAAATTAACAGATGACAAATCAAGGCAATGAACAAAATTAAGCTGAAAGCAAATATATAGACAGATTAACATAAGATGCAAAATACTGAAATAGTGCAAGCAGAGAAAGAGGAATTATGAAGCCCTAAATCACTAAACAGATGAAACATAGTGAAGATTATTATAAACAAAGCCTAACCTCAACCGAAATTAGTGCTAAAAGAAAGTTCGTCATCATTTTAGAAAACTATTCAGGCTTAAGAGTTTTAGTCTTTACCTGTGAGCTATGGGTGGGGACTGGCAGTGCATAGCAAAGACCGCGTTGCACACATCCCTGAATATTAAGAGGACCTGTTTCTCCTCAAAGAAGCCAGCTCCTCGGTTCTCAAGGACATTAACCAAGGATTGTTCACAATATTCCATGACAAGGAGAGCTTCCTTTGTACGACCCATATCCAAGATGGTATGCGCATGAAGTGTAACGATATTAGGATGACCCTTGAGCGATTTCATCACCGAAATCTCTTTCAATACTAGATCAAGCGATTCTTCATCGTTAACAATAATATGCTTCAATGCATACTGCTTTGAACCATGTAGCATATCTCGGGCTAAATAAACACAAGAGAATCCGCCCTCTGCAATTGCATTGCGCACGTGAACTTTGAGACTGCCAATATCAATGCTGCGGCCTTCAAGCCCAGTCTGTTCCTTGGGCATAAAAGGTTTGAATCTCCACATCTTAAATAATTCTATCAAATGAGAGAAAACCACTAAGAATCATGGCAAAGATGAGAGATTTAACAATATGAACAGTGAAATTAGAATTTGATTGCAGTAAAGTGAACTAGCTGTTCAACCAAAATGAAAAACAGAAAAGTAGACGTGCTTTAGATGGTGTTTGTTTGGATTTTTCCAAACACTGAGTAAGAAACTCTGCGTTAGTTTTGAAAGAAGTGTTTGTTTGACTTGTTTCTGGAACAAATTTAAATTTTTATAAAAACTTCCAACTTGAGTTTTCAAATCTCTCAGTTTTTGAGTTTTTGGAAGATTTGGAAAATTGAGTTTGGAAATCTCAAAAAAACTTTCTTTAAGTCAAGTTTTGGAAAACCTCAAAGAAACGTCACCTTGCTAATTCATGATCATCCTGAAATGGTTACCGATAAGTATAACAGTGCAGATATTTACATTAGAGAGGCACAAACATGAAACAACAATATTACCGCAAAAACTTCACCCCTACAAGTGCAAAAACAAAATGGTGTTGGAACATTTTCCAGAAATGGATATTTTCTTCTTTTGACATGGGAGGGGGAGGAAGGTGGTCAAAATTTTAAACTTCCACAAGATCAGGAATACAAACCAGAATAATTACAAACTTACACCATGTTTAAAAGCGAATTAGCAAAATAAATGAAGTAGGAACGGACTGGAGCTTCAGGCCTTTGAATCAGATCAATATTGGGGACTGATGACACATGGGAAAACTCAAGAGCCTTGACCGATCAGAAAAAAGTCCCGCTTCACTAATATATATTTATTGTCCATAAGGCCTGCTACACCATATTACTGCAGACAAATGTCTGAAAATTTATCCAATACCATAACCTTTAATGTAAAGAGATAGTTATGGTAAAAGAGCCTTTATCATAGAAAGATAACCATCGAATCTATCCACTACTAAACCAATAGATTCTGAGCACCATTTAATGCTTGAATCGCGCTTCTACTATGACAGACAGACAGAAAACAAGCTGTGGTTTTAGTGATCAATTATTGCATTGGACTGACACAAGGAATAATGGAACTCCAAAATTAAAGACAAGCACGATTCTAGATTCATGAACACAACGAGAACCGCTCTATCCGTACAATCTACATGTTACTGTTATTATGAGCCTGATTAATAGCCCTTTGTCCTAGTTTAAAGGAGTTAAGATGTAGTCCATTAAATGTATCAAGTGTGATCAAATTTGTTGGTTTCTTCTCTTCTTTTCTGAATAAGTAGATAAAATTGGTTATTATATGGTAATGACAATCAGCATAGATGTCTAAACCTGATTATTTTGGAAGTAATGAAGAGAAAAATTAATTCAAACTAATGAGTACAGTACTCCCAAGTTACAAGTATGGTGACATTGAGCTTCATTTAAATTTTCCTAATTTGTACAATTATAAACTTGCAATCCAGCAAATGTTTGCCTCTACAGCACCCAAATAGCCTCGAAACACACACAAACATGCCATTTCCACACAGATTCAAGTCAACCACATAAAACATAGATTTCAAGTTTACAGTATTACAATTGTGTCCAAGTTTTCCAATATAGTGAACTTCTTTTCTTTTTTTTGATAAGTAATGATATTTTATAAATGGTATAACAGCACTAAGAAAGTGATTTAAAAATTACAAAGTGTGCACAAAGCCCCCATCATATCTAACATGGAATCTACATCATTTACTTTTTGATCAAAAAGCTAGCAAGGAAATACAATTTTGCTTAAGTATGTATGTTGCTCTATGTTTCAGTTCAACAAATTTCATAAGGATACATTTTTATTTTCTCTAACCTTTTATTCTTTTCACAGGTTCAACAAATTCAAGCTGCTGCAACTGTTAAATTCTGAAGGGTTTCTGCTTATAGAACACAGACCCGAGGCGAGATAATGCTGCTTCGGTCCATTATCTGATGCAGTAAGCTTTTTTTCCTGACCATCTACTAAAACTCAATGCTATGCTACTTTCTAAGAGAACATACATAGCACTAACCGCTACATGTTTCCCAAACTCTGGGATGATTTCTCATTGACAACATCAAATGCCAAAAAAGTAGATATAGCTTGTATGCTACACCTTAAAAGTACTGAAGTTAAATAAATCAGATGTGGAAATCCAATATAATAATGTCTTATCAGGCAATGGATCCAAATTCCCGAAAAAAAATAATCTTTAACCAAAACAGTAAGCTAGAAGATCCATTTGCACCCAATAACAGCTCCACAAGATCAAATTTTGGTCAAGCAAAACAAAATCAGGTCATTCGTCAAAGCCAAACATCATAGCATCCTACGAGAACAAATTGATACCATGGGACAAATCAAAGTTAAAGAAACAGAATTTACAGTATTGAAACCCCCAAAGAAAAATTAACAAAACAATTGAAGTAATGATAGTCCCAGAATCAACTTATCTGAAAAAAATGAACACTACCCAATTGGAGTAAATCCAAGAAATGACCAAAAATGTTGTAAAGAATCTACCTTGATGAAGTAAGTTACCGATCGAGCACAAGAAAACAAGTCACCCCAGATCAAGAAAGCAAAGAAAATTTCCTAAAGTAACTGCATTTAAGCAGCTTTGATGTAAAAATGGTGAGATCTGAGAGTGAAGATTTGGGAACGTGGGGGGTTCTTGGGATTCAGGGGATTGTTGGTGAGATCTAAGGAAAGTGTATAGTAATCTTTGGGGGGTTTTCTATGGATCGTGTTTTCGCCAATTGGCTTATATGGCTTTTTATGCTAAGGAGTCACTTTTTTTTTCTGACTATATACTATATGTTGATTTTCTACCTTAGCTGTGAGGTTCTTTTCTACTATACTTCTTTTCTTTTTCAGTGGTGATGTTTCATCTGCTTTCTTTTTCCTGTTTTTACTCCATCAAGACATCTGTTTTTCCTTTTCTCATAAAAAAATTAAAATTCTATAAATGCTATATCATATCTAATAAATGGGAAAGCAGACGCCTCTTCAACATGTCGCTTTCCCGGAATTAGTAGAACACATTATGAGAGATGTTGAAGGGGGCTGGTTGCTCCGTTATATGCATGCTAATGGGGTGGGAAAGAGTACATTTTTCTTACTCGAAGGAACCGAGGGATGATGAAGGCGATGCCACAATTGAGGGAACCGCCCTCTCCCATAACAGCCTGAATAAGATCTGCTATGTTTCACTCCGGAGGTAATTCCCTACCTCTGAGTCGAAGCAACTCCGCGCTATTTTTGCAGATGCCATCAAATAACTGAGTTAACTCAAGTGGAGCGCTTTGCGCCATCCTTACGGAAAATGGATATAGATGAGAACAATTTAGGTGCATCTGAATAAACCCTTTTGGTAAAATTCTGCAAGGAAGGGTGACCAAGAGGGCGATTGTGATTGCAGTCTGGTCAACTGCTTCCACAAACACCCAGCCTGCTGATAGGTATTATGTAATCGAAGAATCAGGATCTGCGAGATATGGATATGAAACCGGATATGCTCGAACCGGAGAGACTCAATCCCAAGTAGCAAACCATTCTATTGCTACGATCTCTTTCTGCATAGAGCTGCAAGCAGGGTTGAGATATGGCATTTGCAAAGGTATCAGGTTAAAACTCGTTTTAAAGCGTTGAAGAGAGAGATAGGACATTCTAAAGATAGTTGTTGAGGAAGCGATTTCTAACTACGAGTCTGTTTTCAAGCTAACTGAATGCCTATCTGCTGCTAGTTCTGTTCCACTTTCTAAATAGAAAGGAAGAGGTCAGTCACCAACAGGAGGAGGATATGAAAGAGAGTACCAAGTTGTTGGGGGGAAGAGAAGATGAGGAAGCTAGTTTAATTGAGGAAGCCATTTTCTTTAATGTATACTAGCTGGTCTACAAAAGCATGACGCATGACGCTTCTCCTTTTTTTAGTCCCCGGTAGACCAAGACTTAAACGGATAAAATCGTACTACCGTTGTCGATGTCAGTGTTGCTTGGTTCTTACATATAATTTTTGAATTTATACAGAAGTAATTCGCGAATGAATTCGGTAAGGGTAGAATAGGCCCTATGGTCGATCGAAGGTGTTGTGTCACTTGAACTCAAATCTATCTGACCTTCAATCCATCTTTGTCCAGCCAGCTCATAACAAAATGTTAGACCAAGGCTGACACAACCGAATTGGTTGAGGAAAAGGAACCCCCAGCGACCAAGCACTCCCGCCTATACCCGGAAAGGGGGATCCTTTTAAGACAAAAACCGTGTATTGCCGATATGCTAATGCAGTATAGTTGATTAAGTACTCTATTTTGGGAGGCGACTTTTCTTTTAATCGATCGTGAGGGGGATTTCCACTTTATTACTCAGGTAGAGTAAAATGGCTAGGCTCCCAGGGCGGACCCCAACCGAAAGGCGCTAGACGGGCTAAGGGCAAGCGAGATAAAGAAAGCAGATGGCCCTATGTGTAAAACCTTGCCGCGGGAGAGTCTTTCTCTAATGAGAATAAAGAAAGTTTTTGGGCAAGACAAGAAAGGAACTCGCTCTTTGACACCAAGGGAGCCCCGGCCCATTCAAATCAAAATAGAACGAGCACCTACGACTAAGGGGAATGAAATGTCGACCACAGGGTGAGAGTAGTCCTTTACACGAGGAAACGCCAGACAGACTGACTTGTGCTAAGTTTTATATAGACTGGAAGCGAGATGGTGGTTTTTGTTGTTCCCGCGAAGCGAAGATCGTTCGTTTGGCGAATAAAGTGGGTGAGAAAGAAGAAAAGTGCAACGTTTCGTTGGAAAAACCAACGGAAATATCATATTGACTTTCTCTCGCTGCCCGGCGCTGCTATTGGCATAACAACCGGTACACCATAGGTTAGCCCAACCCAGTCCTCTCGTACTAGGGTTGGCTCCTCGCAGTTCGCTCATGTTGCCAACTTCTTGTCACACTTATGTGGATGGACAATATGAGGCCTTAGAATGGACTTGTTTAGTTCTTCTAGCTCCTATCCCCGAAGCCCCTGATGGGCAATGCTCTTGCTTTGAATTTGAAGGGTAATTTCGTCATTTCAATTTTATGCAGTCATATGATTGGTCGAAAAGAAATTATATTATAGCTGCAGTATAAATTTAAAATTTAACTTACTAAACTGCCTTTTAGTCTACATCATCATCCATCAGTCATTTAAAAGCTACAATGCATTTTCCAGTGCTATGTGACCACTGATGAATTTATGTGTTCCCACTTTTTTTCTCTTGTTGTTACCTTTTGCTTTTTCTCTCAATGCTAATCACATCCAAAGCTAATCATATCCAAATCGTTTAACTTCAGCCATTAAAGCATGTCCTCACCATTTTATTTTTTACTTCTTTCTTTAACAAAAGAGACCAAAATTGATGTTAACTTGAGATTAAATAGAGGAATGGACACAAGTCCACTTAGTATTGCGATAATTACATCTACTTGATAACTTTTTTATCCCAAAAAAATTATCCAGGCCTCCGTCCCATTTTATATTGCACACTTTTCTTTTTAGTCCACTCCAAAAAGAATATCACCTTTTTATAATTAAAAAAAAATTAACTTTGAAATTTTCTTTTTACCCTTAATAAAATAATTTACAACCACACAAATGTTCAAAGATTATTTTGGATCATAAGTTTTGTAAATCTTCCTTTTTTTCTTAAACATCGTGTCAAGTCAAAGGGTGCCACATAAAATGAGACGGAGGGAGTAATAATTAGTTCGTCAAAGTATTCTATTTTAATATCTTAATAAATAAGTATAATTAAGTAATATGAGTAATTGTAATTTTGTGATTTAATTAATTAAATATATTTACAATTGATGAAATAAATAAGAAACAAACATAAGTATTAGATTAAATTAAAAAGGATTTCTAATAATTAAAAAGTCTTTTCCAAATAATTTATATATTTGAACATAATGTAAAACGTACTACAAGTCGTAATAATTAATAATTTAAATTATTTATAAACATATAAAAATTATAATCAAAGCAAAACTTGTTTGACTTTCGAAATTTCATTTATGTCACATAAATTAAAATAAAAAAAGTAACATCTATTGGGCCCGTGCTTCGCACGAAATTCTATAACTAGTGTATATATAACAGCAATCTGGTGCACAGGCAACCTCGTTAGCAGGTGTAACGACCGGATCCGAAATTCAAAAATGAGTTTAAAATATATTTTTTGTATTAAGTGGGGTGACGTGGCGAAAAATTTCAGATTTTTGAAAATCACCTAGGCTGACGTCACTCCGCTATAGCGGTATTTTATCCGCCATAGCATAATCGCTATGGCAGAAGGTCATCTGTTATAGCGGAATAACGGGAGGCAGAAGCCTCAGAACGAGTTTTTAATAAAAGATCTCTCCTCCTCAGTTGAAAACCATACGAGGATTTCTCCAAAAACCCTCTTATGCTGCTCCAAGACTTGGGAACTATGAGGAAGAAGGATTACGGATGAAGGGACGCGAAAAAGAGAATTCCAGGACCATCGTTCAGCTAGGAACGCCTTCACAGAGCCGGAAACGCATCCTTGCAGCTGTTTGGCGCCCAGGTAGGCGAGGTTTTCACTTGAGTAGATAGACCTGTTTGTATTCGTACTATGGTATAGTTGAAAAGGAGAATCCATGATTAGGCATCCGGGCACAGAGTCTGGCGGATTTAGTGTTGATTGTGTGTGAACTAGGAATTGGTCGGTTAAAATGGCGAGATGCTAATATGTTTTTGTGGGTTGTACGTGTTGTCTTGATCTGGGAAATGATAGTATTTTGGGGACTGGGATGTCAGAAAGGTTCGGGGAATCGAGAAATGCTTGGGGCAACTACAAGGGTAATAAAAATGAGGAAATTCCTAGATAAGATTTTGGGCGTATGAATAGGATAATAAGGAGTGGATAAATCACCAAGGTTAAGGGGTGATTTTCCCCATGTTGTAATTGACTTGAAAAGGTTCGGAATCAATGTAGTTATTAAGGTGTGTTAATAAAAGGAGAAACGGGACTTAGTCTTCGGACGGGTTAGAAATTAGGTCACATACCCGGGAATAAGGGTAGGTGATGGTTTGCTTCTTGTATGCTTTGTGTGTTTAAGTACTCTTATCTAAGTATTTGTATGAGATACATTGCTTAGGGAATGATTAGAAATGTCTAATAGTCCTGTTTAGCAATCTGGTAAATTGAACGTTGTATTGTGCTTGTTGGTTTACAAGTTGATTGTTTATTTTTATGACTGTGGATTGTTTGACATTTGATTGGCTCGGGTACCACGCCTGGTACGGGATAATACTAATGGTTGGCTCGGGTACCATGCATGGTACAAAATATACTAACGGTTGGCTCAGGTACCACGCCTGGTATGAGATAATACTAACGATTGGCTCGGGTACCACGCCTGGTACGGGTTTACTTTCTTGTATTTCTGCATCTTTATTTAATGGTTCCCTGAGTAGACCGGGTCGTGAACTTGAATTGTGGTTGTGTATTTTGGTCCTTGAGAGGCCGAGTTGTTACATTGCTTTACGAGTTGATCTTGGTGTAGACCGGGTTATTTATCTGTCACTTAGGTGTTGTCTAGAGGGGATCCAGGGTGGGTACGGGATATGTAATGAGGTGTAATGGTCGTTTGTTGTGGATTGTTGCTTTATTTGTGAAGTGGTCTACATGTGGTTGGTAAAGTAGGGGAATGATTGAGCGTCTGACATTGTGTGACTAGCTGGTGTTATACTGTAAAGAGTTGTTCAGGGATCCGGGAGGGGTCCGGGTACTTGTGGGTAGTGCCTTGGGTGTACTGGGTCTGAAATGACAGGGATAGGCTGGCTTCTGGATGCATAGTCATAGGAGGTTGACTAGGATAATGGTGAGGCAATCAGAGCTGAATTTAGCGGTTGGGCTAAGGGAAGTGTGACTTGGGAAGTCTGAGGTTAGTGTGACTTGGGAAGTCTAAGGAAGTGTGACTTGGGGAGTTTGAGGTTAGTGTGACTTTGAAAGTTTAAGCTTAGCGTGACCCGGAAGACTTGAGAGAAAGGGAGTTGGTAGCGGAAGGAATAGAAAGGGGTGAGGTAAGGGGGTGTGAGTAGACGATCGGTTGAGATCGGGTCTGGTAAAGGTAAATGGTGGAGGATAGGGCTATACTGCTTATTACATGCTTTTCATGTTTTCTTATATGATGGTACGTGTGGATTCGGGCCGACCGATGATGCCTACCAGTATGTACGGTTGTACTGACTCTACTCTTGCTATACCCTTTTTGGGTATGTTGACACCCAATTTTGGCTCTCCGTGCTTAAAATTAACGTCTTTAGGTTTTCTGATCGTTAAAGAGCACAAAATACATTTTTTACACATTTTTCATTAAATATAATAATTTATTGATAATCATCCTTATTTTAGGAATTTTATCAATTTATTGATATATTTTTATTTCTCACAATTTATTGATAATTATCCTTTATTTTGTAAATATTAGGATTTTATCAATTTATTGTCATTATACATTTTTTGATAATCGCAATATTTTTTACAGTCATCCGCACACGTACACAATACAAATACTACAATTTCAATTATTTAAAACACATTACATTTTATTTTATTTTTTAATCACATACCAATACACACATTTTTGTACATTATTTATATTCTCTAATACATTCCGCAAGCATAAAAAGTCGGAGAAATTAATTCTAATACGCAGAGCAACGAATCAGTCAAGTCAAGGTCTTGTCAACTTTTTAAAAAGATGACATTTGACATGATTGAATACGGCTATCGTCCTCTAGTTAATAACCTTGTGCATTGGTTAATAAGTTAGGTCAAGTCAAGGTCTTGTCACCTTTAATAAAGGTGACATTTGACATGACTGAATAGGGCTATCGTCCATCGGTTAATAAACTTTATACATTGGTTAATAGAGTAAATAATCTATCGGATAATAACTAAAAAATAAAAAGAATTAGTCTTTTATTTTTTGAACAAAGGGGGGTTTTATTTTGTATTATAAAAAGGGGAGGGAGGGGGCTAATTTTTTGGGGGACAAAATATACACACACACATTTACACACTACACACACACCTATTCTACACACTACACTACACACACACGATTTTATACACACGCACACCCATCAGATATCGGCCGCTCCTCACTTTTTCTCTCTCACGCCCCCGCTCCCTCTTGCTCTCTCTCTCGCTGCCGCCGCCGGAATTGATCACCGGCTGCCGGAGACGATGAGCCACCACCACGGCCAACACCTCCCCCCTTTTCCTCCCACGACCCCTGGAAACTCCGGCGAACTCACGACGCCGAAGCACTCCACCACCACCAACGCCCCTGCTCTCTCTCTCCCCGCTCTCCCCTTTATGTCGCTGCCTCGCCGGAGGTGATGACCGGCGAGCCACCACCACACGGCCGGCACCTCTCCCTTGCTCTTCCCTTTTCCCTCTTCCCCACGACGAGGCTCGTCCTTTCTCCCTCAACAGCGAGCTCAAAGCTCACCGGAAAATGGCTAAATTTGGTTGGGAAATTCCCTCAACACCACCAGCCTGATTTTTCGTCTCCCTGACCGGATCTGCCAGATTTGGCCGGAGAAAACGTCTTCGGTGAACTTGATTTTATTGAGTTAATATGTTATTTTGTATTGTTTGCGGATCTTGCCGGAGTTATTAAATTCGACAAACTCCATTGATTATGGATTAATGTGCTCTATTGTGATTGTAATCTTGTGCTTCGTGGTTCTGACTATTTTGTTCTTTTCTCTTCGATTATTGGTGTTTCTGTTTCTTGATTTCTTACACTTTTCAGGCGAGATGCTCATGACTATTGCTGGACATTTTTTTGGACTGATTTGGATGATTTTGTCCTTGCTCTTTACTATTTTTGGTATTACACTGATATCGAACAAATACTACACTACATTGGCCAATGAAAAAACTCCCGTCGATTTTTGAGGCCTCCACAATAAAAAAGACGGATACATATATACATACGTAGCGAGAAAAATAAGTTTGGGCGATGACGAAATCTTATTATTACAAAGACGAAATAAAAAGTTTTATGATCCGCAATCTTGACGAGGTGATCTCGGGTGGCCAACCGATGCTTCGCAGCCATGGCGTATCTAAAACTTAGTACAACTACATATCTGAGCCCACACTATAATAAATTATTTTTTTTATGTTTATATACATATATGTATTTCTTTAACTGATATTGATAAATATTCATTTGTTATTAATATTTTACTAAGTGTTTATACAGGTACGTGAGGATGCTTCCCGAAGACGATAATTAAAAGGAGTTTGAAGATCTCCCTAAAATTCATTGCTTTATTTATATCCTTGTAATTCTTGTAATTGTACAAAAACTAAAATATAGTGAAAACTTTACTTTTGGGGTGTCGGGTGGGAGTGTCCCTTTATTTACTTATCTATTCTACGTGCTTAGGCAAAACTTTAAGTCATAAATACTTTTATAAATAAATTAATTTAACTTAGATACTTAAGTTAATTAATATTCTTACGTTACGCAAACAATAGGACGTCTTTTCTTTCTTTTTTCCTTCTAATTAGTTTTACTTGAACTTTACAAATAATCCTTTTTACACATTCTTTTGTTAAAAACACTTTTAAAATTTATATTCTTTTCTCATTCTTAAACTCACTTTTCTTGCAAAAATGAAACAATATTTACATAATGAAAAACGCAAGTCAATCGATATAATCATTGTACAAATCTTTTTGATACATTTCTTTACATTTTTATATTCTTTACTCAATGTACTTAGACATATATTACTTACACATTTTTCTTATATATATTTCGTAATAGTATCTATTTATATTAATATATTTACATACTTTTCATATTAACAATATACATTCTTTTACACTCTTTTTTATACTTTCTTACATATAAATTTTCCTACATACTAAATTTTCTCATATAAAAAATACATTTTTCCATACTCTTATGTACATATTTTTAAAATTATTGTTTGCACTTGTATATATATATTTATTACTGTTCATATTTATACTTTTCAAAAATATATCTTTTTACCTCCCCTCTCTTTAAAAATTAAGTTTAGTCGGATACCACATTTATGGATTTCGAAGGATGCCTAACACCTTCCCTTCGGAATAACTTGAACCCTTACCTAGAATCTCAAATGGTTTTCGCGGATTAAAATGCGAGTCGTACATATCAATAATCAAAAAATAGGTTTCCTTATTTTCCTTAAAAATTAGGTGGCGACTCTGTACATAATGAAAAATTCTTTTAGAGTCCATAAGTTGTGCTTTATCTAACCTTGGTAAAAAATAGGGCATGACAGGGTATAGTCTGGTTGCTGGGTTGGTGATGTTTCATAGGTACATGACGATGGTGATATGCAGCAGCTTCTGTCCTTCGATTCCATGATGAAAGTTGTGTCTCATTTACATCTCTCTATATAAATCCTGGTAGCTCTTGTACCTGTTTAGACTAGGTCCTAGGGAGGGTATTTTAAATTATAAAAATGTTGGTTGTAATTTTCATAAAAAATATGTTTCTCTAAAAATAAGGTTATTTCAGGGTTTATTTTCTCTTTTCCGCATTTTACCTGTTGGACGGGTGGTAAGGGTTCGTCTATCTAGGTGCATAGAGTAGGCGCGCGCACGACCCGGTAGGTTAGGTCGTGACAACAGGGTCTGAAAAAGAGTCGCACCTCAAAAAATATAATTTATTTAACATATCTAATACAAGCATTAATGGTTATTTTTATGGCTCGAACTCGAGATCTATAAATTACACGGATATAATTTTACTGATGCTTCAAGGCTCCCATTCCGAATTAACATTATGTATGTAAATAAATTAAAAGCATTGCTATTTTTTACTTATATTTTATTCAATTTAGCTTTATTAATTTGCAATTGTAGGTGCAATAAATAAGAAGACAATTTTTGTTGAGCGTCATGATAATCTCGTATTAGAATCATATATTATGAAAACATTAAATAAATGAGGCAATTCACATGATAAATAGACTCATAATGTGAAAATATTAAATTTGGTGCACAAGCATTCCGTTTTAGCAGGGTTCAAGGAAAGGCCGCACCCCAAAAGGGTCATGTGATGTAGATAACTTACCCTAATATAAAATTATTAGTTTCACGACTCAAATCCGACACCTATAAGTGTAACACCTCAAACTTTCGGGCTAGAATTTGAATAATTATGCGTATGTATATAGGCCTGGTCGATGATTTAAAGTTGTAAATAAATGTTAAGATTAATTTTCTAGTGTGGTAGGTGCTTTGGATATGAATTATGGTCATAAGAAATCTCTAGCACAACGTTGAGTTGAGAACCCTTTTAACGATTAAGTTTTCGTAAAAGTTTTTACTAGGGTCAACTTCAAACGATCACTCCTCCTAGAATATGAAGAATTGTGTGACCTGATATCACCAAATTAAAAGTTTTTAACTTCTCTCCAATGCCATCGATCGTGTCTTAATTTGAGTTCGAAATAAAAAGTTATGATCATTTTATCAAAGAGTTTCAGTCTACCAGAAAACAACATATAGAAATGACGGTCCATCATTCAGACGATGGTACGTCGTTTTGAGTGTCAAAATGGTCGAATGAGTTAGAAATTTGCTCAAAATTTGACGGTTTGATTCACAGTCCATTGATCAGGTTCACAATCCGTCATTTGAACCGTATACTACGATATTTTTTCAATTTTATTTTAAATGAGGGTATTTTTGTCGTAAGTTCTTTGCAAAGCTATCTAAATGACTTTTAAAACTTTTTAGAAAGGTATAACTTATCAAATTCACTATTCATCCCTCTCATTCTCTCTCAAGTTCTAATGCTCTAAAATTCTCAAGAAAACATTAAGCTAGGATGCCTTTTTCAATATTCTTCATCAAGTTTTTTCACTGAGGTATGCGAGATTGTCCTAAATCAAGAATTTTCTCGAGTTTTAATTTTTTATGTTCATTTAATTTTTGATGAATTATGGTTAGAGCTATATTCCTCGAATCTTAGAAATTTACAATTTATTGATGTTATTCATGAAGTCTCTATACTTGTGTTTATATTTTATGTAATTAATGGCATATGAACTTTTATAATTCCTATTATGAATTTGAGTAGTTCATGAACCTACAAATTATAGAATATTGTGAATTACCTTTGATGTCACAAAGTTTTATGAATTTCTAATGATAATTTGGTTTGAAAATACTAATTATATTGATTTCTTGTTTCTTTCACAAAAGATCCAAGTTACCATGATTTCAACAAAATATTTTGTGACTACTTTTCATGAATCATTTATTATCATGATCCTTCTTAATGATATGAATATTGCTCATAATAACCATAATTAATGATGATATGTGATATGAAGAGATGAACTTGCAAGTTATTCGTATGACGCTATTAATTTTATATGAATCATTTTTTAAAATTAATATATGCTTGTTGAGTTGAATATGATTTATTACAGGCTTAAGAGAGCTAGATGATTAACCGAGAAGATGTGAGTCAAAAAAAGGCTCTTCATTGAAATTACGTGTTGCCGACATAGGTATAGTTATTCTGGAAATCTGAACAGCTTTAGATGATTCCTCTATGAGGGTGATGTTACATGCCTAGACGTTGTTTTACAGTAGGGGTGAGCGTTCGATTCTTCGATTTCATTTTGTCAAAGTTTGATTCAATTTTTGATTTTACAAAAATGTGCATCTAATATCGAATCAAATTAATTTGATTTGATTCAACTTTTTGAACTTCGATTTGATTTAGTTCGATATTTCTAAATTAATTTTTTGGTGCAAGTCAAAAACAAAATGAAAACAAAATTATCAAAATAGTTCTAGCAATTGACAATGACATGCATGACAAAATTTAAAAACTTACACATTAAAAAATGGTGAGCACATATTTTTTAGATAAGATATAGTGAGCACATATAGTTGTTGCCTGTTGCGTCAAAATTATGAATAAATGTTACAGTACACTGATAATCACTATGAAATTAAATCACCAATATTATTGCCTTATAAATGGCGAGCACAGATAGCAATTTATACCCATATCATTCTCTTTTTTTCTTTTTTAGAAGAAACTGCTGGGACATCATCCTTACAAGAAAGTTCTGCCAACTATACATTGTTGCCAATAACATCAAGACTAAGATCTAATAGTATATATCTATTTTTTAAAATAATTTGATGATACTAGCATGGATAGCATGGTTGACACGAGCATGGATGGCATGAATGACACATATGATGTTCGTGAAAAGAGAAGCTTAGGAGTCGTGGGAGTGATGTGGATGAAGAAAAGAAGTCATTTGTGCAAGTGACTATGCTTTAAATTCAAGAATCCACAAAGAAGACAACCAAACAAGGCCCTTGCCTCATTAAGGGCAATATTGTAAAAAGCCAATGTCTTCTTATCTCCTTTAGTATAAATAGGATTTTCTTTATTTTGCAAGGAGTTTTGGATGAATATTGAATATTGAGCTTTGAAACTTGTAGTTTCTAGGTATTTAGCTTGTAGTTTCTAGGTGAAGCCTAGCATTAGTTGATAATTTTAATAGAGTGGATCTTGAAATTGTTGGTGAACTTCTTGGTTTGGTTAATCGAAGGTTGCTCATTTGTGATTTCTTGAGTTCCTTTGATTTTTCTCAAATTAGGGTTTGTGTTTGAATTATTGAATTCAATTGGGAGGTGAGGGTATCAAGTCCCTTGTTGCCCATAAAAATTCAAGAGTTTGAATATTAACTCACATATCCTTCTTTTGTTTTCTTTCCTTCTTGTTCTTCCCTCTTTGTCCGTTATTATTTGGTATTAGAGCTCGGTTTAGGTTTGTTTCCACAAATCTAAGTCTTGGAAATTTGATATCTTCAAAATCCAAAAAAAAAAAAAAAAAAAACCGAAAATCCCCCAAAAAAAAAAAAAAAAATCGGAATACGATCACGGTTAGCTTAGAGCATAATTGGAGGGGCTTTCACATATGGATGATAGCTTGGATCTCGGAGGAAGCCATGGAGCAACAAATATACAAGGCCATGGGCGATCAAGATGCCATTTGGGCAATCAAGAAGGGCCTTTGTGGGTTATTTCTAAAATAGTCACTTTTGGGCTATTTTTGTAATAGACTATTTGTGTAAAAGCAATAACTATAAATAGTTGCCTTAGCCATTTTCATAAGGAGATTTTTGATGGTTGAATTGTCTTGAATAGACTTGATATTTTAGGTTAGGATATTGATTGGGTTCAATTCCAATTATTAGTTTAGAATGAGTGATTAGGGTGAATTCCCGAATTGCTTGTGTTATCTTCATTGCTTAATTGATCATCGAGTTATCATCTTGTGGATTCAATTTGGTTTCTCATGCATTTGATTGAGTTCTCTTCTCCCTTGGTTGATTGTTGATTCAATTAGCCTTTCTTTCTTCTATTCTCATCTTAATTTCTTCTAATTCTCATCTTAATTTCTCCACTATCTTTATTTTGTGTTGTTGAATTCTGTATTTCCGGTATCGATTTTAGTCACTCGATTGAGATCGTTACCATTGCCCTTAAATCAAACACCGAACTGAAGAACTAAAGTATTAAAAAAAATGAGTTGAAGAACTGGATTAATTTAGTTCGATTCAATTTCTTGATTCTTCAATTTTTATGCTCACCCCTATTTTACATAGAAGAATCCATGCAGTAAATATGAATTAAAGTTCAGATGATCGAGTATTTATTGAACCCACATATTTTATGATGTATTATGTATTAATGTCGGTTATATCATCTAGTTTAAAAGAAAAATTAATGATATTGATGAATCTCTTATCCCTCCTCAATTGATGAATTATGCTTTTGATGTTTTCAGTTCCTTCTTATGATTCATGATTTCAATTTCATATATGTATTACATGTTATGTTTTCCTTTTTCAGTTTTACATACTAATACATTTTACGTATTGACTGTCTTGAATGTTGCATTATTTCATGATGCAGGTTTTGAAACATACGTTCGTGATTTCATGTAGCATTAGGTCCACTTATATCAGCTCTTAATGAGTCTCCACTAGTTTAGAAGTCTTAATTTATTTTATTTGGACCAATCAATTTTAAGGTATGCTGATAAATTTGCCTCGTAAAGATTAATTATTTTTCTTATAGGCTCCGTAGATAACTATATATATTAGATACGTTTAATTTTTATCCCTTATATTTCAAAGTTTTCATATTTATGTATTAAGATTTTGCTTTGAGGTTTATGAAACAGTGGATCCTCCTCCAGTTTTATTAACCATGTTTCTAAAATGCTTCTTTCACGAACTGTAATTGAATGCTCATGATGTAAGCTAAATGATTCTCTTGGGCCAGTAATGATTTTCGGGTGTTTGTCATGTTCAGGACCTAGATTTGGGTCCTGGCTAGGGGTGTTCACGATTTGGATAAAAATCGATCTAAACCGAAAAATCAAACCGAATCGATTAAATAAATTAATTTTTATTTGATTTGATTTGGTTTGATTTTATATTTTTAAGAATCGATAATATTTGATTTGATTTTGATTTTGATTTTGCTCAGAAAAATCAAAGAAATAATCAGACTGAACAGATAAATTATATTACATATCTTTTATAATTATATATACATGATTTATTATTTTTTATGAATAATTTTAATTATCTTATATATATGTTTTCATCAAAATTTATTTATAATTTAAATATTTTATATTAGAGTACGCCATTTTATTGTTTTATGTGGTAATCTCACAATGTATTTTTTTCTTTTTAAGAGAATTGTTGTCTTTTTTTCTCGTTTGAATGAATCGTCTCATTTATTTTCGTGTATGGTTAATAACCGAATAATCAAATCAAATCGAACCAAAACTGATAACAACCAAACCGATATAAATATATATTATATTTGGTTTGATTTGATTTTGAGAATTTAAAAAATTGATTATATTGATTTGATTATGATTTTGACCAATAATCGATTCAAATCGATCCGTGAACGCCCCTAGTCCTGACAATAACACAAAGATAATTTTACCAATATTTCAAAAAATTTATTTTGAATTATATTATATATCTAAGTAAATTAAAGGTATTGTTATTTTTTATTTGTCTTTAAATTCAAAAGCTTTATTATTTGTGAGTGCAGTGAGAAAAAAGACATATTTTATTGAAATTTAAGGTAAATTCATACTAGATTCAGATGATATAAAAATACTAAATTAAGGTGATAATACGTATGACAAATAGACTTATAATATAAAAATATTAAATAAATATGATAAATAGACTCATGCACCTATTATATATTTACATCCTCTCAAAATTGCTCAGACTTATTCAGTCAAAATAATTTTTTTTCCTTTAATTATTTGACTTTTACAATGAAAAAAAAGTCAGAGAAATAGGCAGAAGATCGAAATTTGAAGTTGATTGAGTAAAAGGAAGCACACATTGTTACTTTCTCGAAAAGAAAAAAAAACTTTTTTAAAAAAGTAAACATGAATAGATGTTGATATTATGCTCTTTTTCACTAAGTGAAAAATTACGTTATTATGGCTTCATAAGTATAGAAAAAATAACTGATAAATTTCTTGAACTAAATCTAAATGATCGTCAACACGATCATGCTAATGTGGGCAAATCAAATATCCTTGATGCATTTAAATATCTCCGGAAAGAATCACAAACATTGAATAATAAAAAAGAATAATGAATACTAATGTATAAGATCATGTGCCTCAACTCAAAAATATTGACAGGAAAATATAGGCCGGAGCAACTTTAGTAATCAAATTACAGTTAGACAAAGTTAAAAAAAGTAACAAGACGTGCTGTTTAGGTCGAGCTATTCAAATTTGATGTAAATGTTATCGCAAAACAAAAAAAAAAGAGGATAGTTCTCAAAATCATAATTCTCATGAAGGTGGTAACTGGAGTTTTTAAATTCAAAGTAGACTTTATCAGCTATCAAGTCCTTTAATATGGTCAATTCTTGTCTTTGTTATAAAGTCAATTATTATAATTAGTCTTCAGTCTTTAATCGTCGCTCATTTATTAGAGGTTTTAGATCACAATTTTTTTTTATATAATTCTCGTGTTCTTAAGTCAGTTTTCCGTTGTTTCATCTCTAGTCCTTAATGATGCTTTGTGTTGTCTAAACTGGTAAATCAATTGAAAAATCTTTTATTAAATTAGTGAATAATGTAAAAGTGATGAATCAAAGAAAATCCTCATGCATTCATTAATGTTTTTTTATATTTTTATCTCCAATGAAATTGATGAATTACATTGACATTATCTTTTCATCATAGAAATAAAATACAATGCAAAGAACTCTGATAAAAGAAAAGAAAAAAATCATTTTTATCCAGTAAATTCATTATGAAATAGTCAAGCATATTCCTCTCGACTTGATTCATCAATGAACGTATTCTAATTTTTAATTATCCTCTCGACTTGATTCATCAATGAACATACTCTAATTTTTAATTATGTTACTGACAGAAGTAAAATTACTTTCTTATTTATTGCTATTATATTTAAAATTTTGACTAATAAAATAGATTGTTGTTCTTTTATTTTAATCTTGTTAATGTTAATAATTGAAAATGGGATATTTCCTTTTTATGATTTTACAGGAAATTAAAAAAATTAGAGGTACTATAAATAATAAGAGGGAGTTTCACCAGCTGAATTCAACATTTAGGGGCATTTTGATCATTTTTCGTTAATTTTCTTATTTTAATTTATTATATATTTAAAAATATGTAAAAAGATAAATCACAATTATTAACATATTTGAAAGACATAAAAATATTTGGTTGACTCTGAAAATTCTATCACTGCCACATAAATTAGGTCAGAGGAAGTAACATATATTATTTGAAATGACGTAAAAAAATACAATAAATCACAATAAATAACAATTTAAAATATTTAAAAGACATATAAAAAATTTAAATGACTCCAAATTCTATCAATGACACATAAATTGGAGTAGAGAAAGTAGCATATATTATTTTACCTAGAAAGTAATATAAATCACAATAATTAACAACTTAAAATATCTAAAAATTATATAAAAAGAATTGAGTTGACTCTCTAAATTCCATCAGTGTCACAGTGATTAACAAGTTAAAATATTTAAAAATCATACAAAAAATTTAATTGATGACTCTCCAAATTCTATTTATGTCCCATAAATTGAGAAACAAAATAGCATATACTTGGCATCTAGTAATTATTAGGAAAATAGGATAAAGTGTAGATTTTAGAGAAGATAATACTATACTTTAGGCCTTTATTAGGGGCTAATAATTGCCAAGAACCCCACTAATCCACTTCCTAGTTCCTTCCCTAGCATTATAAAACCCCCAATACAATTACAAAACCCTGAAAGCAGAAAACTCAAGAAACACACAAACACACGCAAAAAATGCAAAAAAAGGAATTTCTGTTAATGGAGGAGGAACAAGAATCAAACCCTCAGGCAATTTCATCAGTTGAATGTGAAGAGTGCAAGTCAAAACCATGGAAGTACAAATGCCCAGGTTGCTCTATACGCACTTGTAGCCTCCCTTGCGTCAATTCCCACAAGCAAAGAACTGCTTGCAATGGCAAAAAGTCCATCACTCACGTCACCCCTCTTTCTCAATTCGACGATAGCCTCCTTTTATCAGGTCCGTCATTATAAACGACACCCATATGAAAAAAAGATACATGTAAAGATTCGTTATACATCACTAATTTTTTATGCTAATCTGTATAAGATTCAAGGTGGCCTGCATCCTTTGCTACAACCATAATTAGTTGCTTTATCATAATTCTTGCTTTTTGTGCAAAAGTTTGTATTTTTATTGTTTTTTGAAATCAATTTCTATTTTGATTATCTGGGGATTTTGTTTGAAACTGCGAACATGTTTCGTTTTTATTGCTTTGTGTGGAACTCGTTGGTTTGGAGCATTTTGGTGATATTTGAGCATAAAGTTTTTTGTTTTTATTATATTTGATTAATGGAGAGATTTTTGTTTTCTGTAGAATTGCTTAGTGTTCCTTTATCAGGTCATTATTAGTAGTTGGAGTTCTCTAATTATGAGAATTCTTCACATTGCTTCAAATTCCCATAACCCGGTTATAGGTGTGCGATTTGCATTTCAGGCAAGAGTTTAACTGCTTGGAAATTGCTTTTCTGGTGGTACCGGTTAATTGGAAGGTTTTGTGAAACTTGAGTACATAGATTCTGTTACTCTTCAAGGTTTTCTTTGATCAAGTAAAGTATTTCATTCATAAGACCATTATGGCCGTATACATAAGGTATACCAAGAAAGGAGAAACCTACGAAATATGGTTCTATTCAAAAGATACCCAATCCTTTATACAAACAGGAACGACATGCGTGCTCCAAAAGAAAATAAGGTATCTGAGACTACTCCTCAATTGAGCAAAGCTCATCTCCACCCCTTCAAAAGCTCTCCGATTTCTCTTTTTCCATATGACCCACCGAAGAGCAAGAGGAGTAACATTCCGGGCCTTGTGCCTTCTTTTCCTAGCTCCACTCTTGGCCTTCTTCTCTTGGCTCCACTCTTCCGGCTGGACATCAACTCATTGACGGATTTTAGCATAGTCTAAGAAACACCAAACTGTTTAAAGATATCCCACCATAACCTCGTGGCTAGTTTGCAATGTAACCGAATATGATCCACGTTCCTCACCTGTCCCCTTACATAGGAAACACCAACTTATGCAAGCTACTTTTCTTTTTCTAAGATTCCCCGCTGTCAAAATCACCCTTTTAGTCGCCAACCATGTGAAGAAGCATGCCTTCCTCGGCACCTTAGGTATCCGAACCGAATCATATGAGAAACTATTCTCCGCCCTAACCAAAAGCTTCTCATAGAAGGACTTGACAGTGAACATTTAGTTACTTCCCAACTCCCAACTCAAAGCATCGGGTCTGTCAACCGGCTCACATTGCTTGTAAAGTAAAGCTAGCAATCTTTGAAGCTCGATCATCTCCCAATCCTGGAAATTCCTCCTGGACCTCAAATCCCAAAAAGTCCTATTCCCTTGTGTCACCCTCACTTGCTGAAATCATCCTCTTTGGAAAGAGGCCCTATACAATGCCCGGACACTACGGTCATCCAAAAAAAAAAAGAGGCCCTATACAATACCGAGAAATCATCCTTTAGCACCACACCTCACACCACTTTTGCTCCCAAAAACTTAACTTTATTCCCAAACCCCAATCATAAAAGCAGTGTTATCATTAAAGGCTTCCTACCCCTTCATTATATTCCTCTACACACCACACCCGAAATGCATAGTAATCACATTTGTTCTCCATTCCCTTTGCATTACTCCATATTTATTGGCTATCACCCCTCTCCATAAAGCTTCTCCTCCACTCCGTATCTCCACAACCATTTACCCAAAATTTCCCTGTTAAAAACCTTCAAGTCTTTAACCCCAAGCCCTCCCCACCATTTAGGAGTTGTCATGGTCTCCCATCGAACTAAGTAAAACTTCTTTTCCCCATCTGCCACATCTCAAAAAAAGTTTCTTTGCAAGCTTTTCAACATTCCTATAACAACGTAAGGTGCATTGAAATGGGACATACAATATGTAGGAATACTCAATAAAGTGCTCTTAATAAGCACTTCCTTCCCTCCTTTGGACAAATATCTCTTCTGCCATTCTGCTAGCGTCTTCTCTACCCTTTGAATGACCGGATTCCAAACCATCGGATTCAAGTCTCTACTCTTCAAGATATAAAAGCTGCACTCTTTGATTGAGGAATAGGACCTATATTTACTCTCAATTTGTCTCCTTCTCTTTCTATGACCTGTTGTTCTCATCAAAATCGTGAAACACAAACTTGACTCCAATTTCATGGAATCTTCTTCAAAATGGGGTTTCACGTTTTTTTCTTTTCCATGTCATTGCTTTCTGTTAAACTCTTTACTTTGGACCATTTTGGTGAAACCAATGTCTAAAGATTGATTACCTTTGTCGTTGACAATTATATCCAAGTCTCTCTCTCTTTGATTGATGAAAAAACCTTTGCTTAACTTAGATATTTTTTCCTTGAAATATGACTTGCATCAGATTTAGTGAAATGTTGTTGAGAATGTCATTATAGCATTTATCGAGGTGTTCTATTATTATCTATTCCGTGCTCCTACTTTAGATTCATTTGTACTCAATGGAACAATATGATTACTTCTTTGCATTTCTCCCTTTATTTTTCTGATTATGATGTGCTATTTGAGCACCTTTTCCTGCTGCAGATTATAATATGCTTGAGGATGTTAAGAAATTTGCTGAATCTGCAAGAAGAATGAGACAGAGGCTATGTGGCTACTCTCACTTTAAGCTTCCTTTCCCTCTTAAAAACCTTCGTAGAGCTGCAGCCAGTCGCAGAACCAAAATACACTTTCTATCCAGTGGAATGTCAAAGAGAGAGAAAAATCAAACTTATTACAACAACAGGTAAATTGTTGGTCTCAAATGCATAAAGTTGAAGTGATATTCTGTTCTTTGGTCAACCCATCATGCTTATGGTATTTATTTCTCTGCTTTGATTAGAGTATGACAGTATGAATCCCTTCAAATGACTTGATTTTGGATCCCAGTAACTGAAGAAGAGGAGAACCCCTTCCTGTGTCAACTTGTCTGTATTTTTTAGTCAAAAAAGGAAACTTTGGAGGTTCTCATCTTTCATGTCATAAAAGTACAAAGTTTGTCAATGGCCATTTGGTTTAACCGTGACCTTAGCATTTGACATTGTTTTTCTCCCTTTCACTCTTCCATTTCCATCTTTTGTCATATCTCTTTGCCTTGTTTTGAGCCACTCTAGTAGCATGTGTGGAAATCATTTTATATCACTTGTTCTGAACTACGTAATGACTTGATCCTCTTCCATGGGGTATGTAGGCAGATTAGAGTTCTATTCTAAGTTCAATCACCGTTATAAAAAAGTAAGGTCCTTTTCTAACATAGTAAAAAATGTGGTTTAACTACCAAGTCTTGATTGTTGAAGTGCATAAAAAAGAAGCAAAATCAATGACAATGCGTGATATAAGGTGAAATGGAAGTAATTTTATTTCTGATGAGAATTTCTACTATGATAAAGAAGGAAATACAAATAAAATAGTCTTTCTAGTTTCTAAACACAATTTGTAATTGATCAGGTCTTGGCGCATAGCTTCCAAACGCTTTTTGTTTTCTAACTCGGTTGAGTCGTCAGCACGGCTACATCAGATCATGCATCATACTCTTCTCCAACAATCGAGGCTCTTAATTTGGCTTCTTCAGCTTCTTTCTCGGTAGCTTCTAGGAGGACTTCTAAGTTCTCTTTTTTCGTGCAATAACTTTTCTATCTTCTCTTTTACCTTATCTAGGGATTGACGAATATATGACACTTCTTCAATGTCTTCGTGTTCTTCAATCATGGCATTTGTAAGACGTTCTATTAAAAACAACTACGATCTTGCCGCTTCCTCAGCCTTAGAGTTGACAGTGCCTGCCCATATGAAGCAACTACCTAGGAAAATGACATCAATAAGTTCCTCAAAAGAGAAATATCCACATCCTCCCCATTCATCATCTCAGCAAGGATCACTTGGACTTCTTCTTCAAGCTTAGGAACATGGTTCGCAACACTTTTTGATGTCTTTTTCCTAGTTAATTGCTTCATATGAGCAGGCACTGTCAACTCTAAGGCTGAGGAAGCTACAAGATTACAGTTATTTTTATTAGGGGAGAATGCCACGATTGAAGAACACGAGAAGGTCGAAGAAGTGTCATATATTCATCAATCCTTACCTAAGGTAAAAGTGAAATAGAAAAGTTGCACGAAGAAAGAGAACTTAGAAGTTCTCTTAGAAGCCACCAAGAACGAAGTTGAAGAAACCAAATTAAGAGTCTCGACTGCTGGAAAGGAGCATGATGCATGTTGTGATGTAGCCCTATTTCTTGCTGACGACTCAACCAATTTAGAAAACAAGAAATGCGCGTGGAAGCTATACGCCAAGGACTGATCAATTGCAAATTGTGTTTAGATTAGACTAGAAATACTATTTTATTTGTTTTTCCTTCCTCTTCCATTTGATTGATTAGTAGAAATTCTCATCAGACATAAAGTTTCTTTTATATCGCGCATTCTCATCGATTTTGCTTTTTTCTGCACTTCAACAATCAAGACTTGTTAGTTTAATCACATTTTCTAGTATGTTGTAAAAGAACCTTTCCTTTTTTTAAAGTGACTGAACTTAGAATAAAACTCTAAGCTGCCTATTTACCACCGGGAAGAGGATTAAGTCATTACGTAGTTCAAAACAAGTGAGAAGTTTTTTTATGTTCTAACTTTGCCTAGGCTACCTCTTTCAAGGTTTTCAATCAATATTTTTTTGGCCACGAGTGACGTGTAGTTTATGCATGTCCGTCCGTTAAGGAGCATTTTTTGTTCTCCTTCAAGGATAATATCTCTTTATGAATTTCCCATTGATGGGGCCAATTAGACCTTCTGAGTCAACAAGTTTGTAAGCGCCACTTGAGTATATGTAATAGAGTAAAGCATGTTTTTGTCATTTATGTGCTATTATGCAAGTATTGCTAATAGATGTACCGTTATCATGAGTAAATTTGGTATCTGAGGTACTGGAATACCTTTATTATTAATACCTTTATGATGAAATTTAATACTTCATCCGTCCCAATTTATGTGACACAGTTTTCTTTTTAGTTTGTCATAAAAGGAATGACATCTTTCTATAATTAGAAACAACTCAACTTTAGCATTCTCCTTTTACCCTAAATGAAATGATTTAAAGGCACACAAATGTCTAATCTTTGTTTTAGACCACAAATTTCAAAGGTCTTTCTTTCTTAAACTTTGTGCCTAATCACACAGTGCCATATAAATTTGGACGGAGGGAGTACTCCAAAGAGGTAGACCAAACAGAGTCGCGGACAATGCAAAGAAAAACATGCCAAAAAGATTCAGTTTAGCTTCTAGCTCACTTGGCTTAATGTAGGTTGCTTACAAGACTTCAAATAACTGTCTCAGGCTTTGTTACCTTCGTCCAAAAAAAATTAGCTGTCTCTGACTCTCAGCCGAACAATTATGTGACGGTATTTGACAGGGCACAAAGTTTAAGAAAGAAAGACTTTTGAAACTAGTGGTCTAAACTCTAAAACAAGCTATAGATTTTTTTTTTTTGAAGTTGGTAACTATTTCTATTTCTGTAAAACAGTACATAGGTTGTACTGAAACCATATATTTACATAAGTTCTAAATCTAATGTTCTATCCCTATAATGAGTCTAAGACATCAATGATAGAGACAGTGTCATTAGAATATATTTGATTACACCAAAAGCATAAAGTCGAAATGCAGTTCAGCTTTACTTGCTGCATGTTGCTCTCTATATTCTCAAAAACTCTTTAGGTTTCTCTCCTTCCAAATTGTCCACCAAATAGCAGCAGGAACTATTCTCCAGTTGTTCCTATTCTTGGCATGTATTCCTGCTTCTTCCCAGTTGTGTAGAGTCTCTGTGATTCTCCCAGGCATGGTCCAAAAAATGTTTTTGAGGTTGAGGAATAGGTTATAAATCATCTCATTTATAAAATTAAATTACAACATACCCCGTGTATTTGCACAAAGTGGGGCTTGGGGAGGGTAGTGTATGCAGACCTTACATCTACCGCAGGGTGAAGTAGAGAGGCTATTTCCAATTGACCCCCAGCTCAAGACAAATACATACTAGAAAAAGACGTAATGGAGGTACAAGAGAGAGTAACAAAACAGTACAACAAAATAATACTACAATTGAACCTCACGAAATAACATATATCATCAAAAATTGAAGAACAAGAGACTACTAGCGTAGCACTACGAACACTAGTAAGGGAAACAAGACAATGCACTCCTTCCTACTAGCGTGGACGCACTCCTACTTACTAACCTTCTACCCTAATTCGTCTCTTCTACACCTTTCTATCTAAGGTCATGTACTCGGTGAGGTGCAACTGCGCCATATCCTGTCTAATCACCTCTCCCCAATACTTTTTCGGTCTACCTCTACCTCTCATGAATCCATCCATAGCCAACCTCCCACACCTCCACGCCAGGGCACTCGAGCATCTCCTCATCACATGCCCGAACCATCTCAACCTCGCTTCCCACACCTTGTCTTCCACCGAAGTCACTCCCACTTTGTTTTGGATATCCTCAGTTTTAATCCTATCTCTCCTAGTAAACCCACACATCCATCGCAACATCCTCATCTCTGCCACCTTTATTTTCTGAATATGGAGTTCTTGACCAGTTAACACTCAGCCCCATACAACATAACTGGTCTAACCACCATGCTGTAGAATTTGCCTTTTAAGTTTAGGTCGTATCTTCTTATCACACAAGACTTCGGATGCGAGCTTTCATTTCATCCATCCTGCACCAATACGGTGAGTAACATCCTCGTCTATCTCTCCATTACCCTGGATAATAGACCCAAGATACTTGAAACTACCTCTCTTTTGAATAGCCCTATCAAGGATCACTTACACGTCAGCCTCATGCTTCACCTCACTGTACTTGCACTCCAAGTATTCAGTCTTGGTCCTGCTCAACCTAAACCCTTTAGACTCTAGGGTTTGTCTTCAAATCTCCAACTTAGCATTAACTCCTTCGCAAGTCTCGTCGATCAAAACTTTTAATCCGCAAATAACATACACCATCCTTGAATTTGCTGCGTCAATACATCCATCACCAAGGCAAATAAAAACGGGCTAAGGGTTGATTCCTGGACATCAACAAGGGAAAGTGGTCCAAGTCTCCTCCTACTGTTCTAACTTGGGTTTTGGATCCATCATACATGTCCTTAATCGACCTAGTGTATGCCATAGGTACACCTCTAGCCTCCAAGCACCTCCATAGAACCTCCCTAAGGACTTTGTCGTAAGCTTTTCTAGGCCAATGAACATTATGTGTAAGTTCTTCCTCTCCCTATACTGCTCCATCAGTCTCCATACAAGATGAATGACTTCTATAGTCGAGGGTCCTAGCATAAATTTGAACTGGTTCTCGGAAATAGTCATGATCCTCCTTAACTTCACCACCCTTTCTCAAACCTTCATAGTGTGGCTTAGCAATTTGATACCCCTATAGTTATTGGAATTTTGAATGTTGCCCTTGTTCTTGTACAATGGAATCATCGAACTCCATCTTTATGCTTTGGGCTTCGCTGTCTTGAAAACAACATTAAACGACTCAATCAGCCACTCCATACCTGCCCCGCCCGTGCTCTTTCAGAAATCCACCGGAATCTCGTCTGGCCTAGTCTCTCTACCCCTACGCATCCAACGAATAGCACCCTTAACCTCCTCAACCTTGATACACTTACAATAACCATAATCGGACCTCTCTGAGTGCTCCAAATCCCCATCACAATGCCTTTGTCGCCCCTTTCATTCAAGAGTGTATGGAAGTATGATATGGTCATCTCCTTCTAATGAGTACCTCCTCCACCAGTACTTTGCCGTTCTCATCCTTGATGCACTTCACTTGGTCAAGGTCCTGAGTCCTTCACGTCACTTATAAAGTTAAATTGTTTCAGGATAAGAATCACAAGACTAGAGTATGAACTTAAAATAAATGCGGAAGCAAAACTACGAAAGAAATTGAAAGGATTGAACAAGAATTAAAAGATATGGGAAATTCAAGGAAATAGTTCCATCCAAGAACAAGTTGTAAGAATCCGAGTAACAACAAATTGGTTATTGGATGAACCAAATGCTTTTACTTGAGAAACTAATCAAATTTAGAATCGGATCTTGACCGCTTTGTGAGAAACGTTAGACAACAATTAGTATGATTACTAATCGCCTCACTGGTGGAAGCGTGTATTCGGAACATTGCATAGCCTGAAGAGGGTGCTGTTCTACCTAGACTTTTAGTGAACGGGACAATTTGACAATGAAAGGCTATGCTTGTGACAGCTTGAGAAGTAGTCAGATGCATACTACTTTTGATAAGGGAATCAGATGCATATTATAGCTTGTCTAATGTCATCTGAAGGATTTCTTTAGTTACTTTCCTGAGTTACATGCATGATGCTCTTGATCAACTTCTTACTACCAAGTTCTTGTTGCTGAGGCAATGTCTTATTCCCATGTAACTGTTCACTCAATTTTAACGTTCTTGGGAGACTGCCTTGTAGGTGATGGAGAACTCTGCTACAGTTGAGCTTTAGTTAAGACTTGGTTCCTGATTTATCATCCTTCTTACCAACAAGAATTAGTATATTGCTTTGTCTTTCATTGACTCCTCTTCCCCTACTCTTTGTGAAGTAAGGCTATGGGTATCTATTGTCTTATGTTGGTATGAATCAGTATATTTTTGAAGGAAATTTTAATGCGCAACACTTTTTATGTATTTTCCCCAGGAATAAGTTCATATCTTGGACAATTGAATGGCGGTTTAATTCAACAGACATTGTGTTGATTGACCATGGGTAAATGTCCTTGACCAACTTTATCCCTTTCGTTTACTAGAGTATTCTCTATTTTGTTCTAAATAGTATTGATCTGCATACTATTAGCACCACCTTGAGAAGCTTTGAGTAGTTATATAATTGCTTTCGTTGCAGAGTACATGAAAACACAAGTCTCTTCTCTGTGCTTGAGACTCATTTGAAACCTGGCCCCTGGAATCATCCACTGAAGCAATTTTGTGAAGAGTCGTTGGACAGTCTTAAACTTTTCATTCGCAAACATCCGAAGGTCGCTCTCTTTGTTTTGTTTTGAACCTTGTTTGACATGATCATGTTCTTGAGTATGCACAGTCAAAGTTTCTATATGAAATCTGTTCTCTACATATAGCTGAATACAAAGTTCCAACTTCAGGATAAAAGACATACATTCAGAGAGACAATACTCTTGCCATTTTTCAATTCTGTTCTAAATTCAAGGTGTGATTTCAGTTATTTTAGTGTTACAATAGGAAATACATAACCTTCTATTTAAATTGATGCTTTCTGTTCTGTGTAAAACCATTATGTTATTCTTCTTCGCTCACAGTTTTGAAGCAAAAAACTGCTCATGTAATTTCTCTGAAAGAGCCCTTACTTTTTGAATAGATTGGCTCTTAGTCCTGTTTTTAGGATAACAATGACATCTGTCGGGCCATGTTCTGCGTGATCCGGGATGTTTATTAAGCATGTTTGGGTGGTTTGATTCTTGCTTACTCTTCATTTATTTCTCGTGGGTACAATTTTTTTTTCCTGTTTTTGTTTTCTTCTTTTGATGTGTATTATCTTTTGCTTATGTTTTTTGGTATATATGATCATTGAATGAGCTATTTATAGTAAAAACCACTGAATGAAATGTCTGAGTTTAATATTTGTTTGATTGCAGGGGTCAAAATCACCTTTTTATCAGTTAAATACAAAAGCTCCATTGCGTGAGCAAATAGCCAATAAAATTATTTTGGAGTACCCTGTCATTTATGTTTTTCTGCCATCACACACCTATGATTTTGAAGTAATCAAATATTCCATTCCGCTAAAAGTTGAGCCAAAAGAGCTAGATTGCGGTGATAGTCCAAGTCCCAAGGGAGTGACATTCAGGGAGGAGGATATAGGGGATGGTGAATCATCAGACCCACACATTTCAGATCTCTTGAATTGTGCCAGGTTAAGTCTAGCATCCCAGACCTCTAACAAGTCATTAGACATGTTATCAGTTGTCGAGGGCACCACATCATGCATAACTTTTGATTCAAAGGTTTTGTCAACGAAAGAGGAGAATCCAACTGGAGATGAGGATTGGTCATTGCTGGGTGACGTTTCACCAATGGAAGATGAATTAGAGGAAGGGGAGATAGCTCCACTTTAATTTGTCCGTGCCTTAAGCTGATCACATTGTCCACCTTTGATGCTGGAATGCTAGTGGAGTTTCCAAGATTTGCCATGGTTCGCCTTGTATACCCACTGATTCATGTAAGCTACAATATCCCAATTTGTTGCTCCTTATAAATTCTTCTACGTTGGATCAATCATAGTAGCTATTTAATGCTACTCTGAGATATGAAAGATCCACCAGACAGTTGCTTGGTCACTATTTGTTGCTTGTACACCATCTCGATTCAACGTGGAAAAATGTTCTGAATTTGACGGGCTGGATATAGAATACAGTTTCATTTTGTATATGTTGCATAGAAGCAGTGTACCCTTTGTTGTAATTTAGTTACCAGCAGCATTCGACGTTCCTGGTGCTAGATGATAACTTGAGCATTTTATGTGAAGTTCCACAATCAAGCAATGTTAAAACTATAGTTAGTTTGTATTTCACTATATTTGATAATTTTGAATATTTGCAGATTGATATAAGTATTTTCTTTATTGCTCCAAAGGAGACTTCATAAGCTTCTCGTTTACACAGGAAAATATTACTACATGAATCCAACTGTTTAGTGTTTACGCGCCAGAGTGAAAAAGATCTATTTAAAGAAATATTTTTCTGAGGTAGCTAGCATGGCGAATTATATTACAAATATATGCAAATCATAATAAATTAATATGCCTTAATGTTATATTCAACTTAGTTATCTTGTTGGATTATTCATAAATAATGTCGGATCGTCATGTAAACAAAGCTACTAACTAAGAAGAGGAAAATGGAGAAGAAAAACGAATTTTGTTGGAAAATGGGAAACTAAAGCAGTCTAGTGCATTAAAGCTCGCGCTATGCGTGAAATCTGAGAAGAGTCGAACCACAAAGAATTATTGTACGCAATATTACCTTACATGCAAAAGCCTATTTTTATAACTTGAATCCGTGACCTCCTGATCACACGGCAACACATTCACATGTTGGAAAATGGGAACATATTTCGAAAAATGGGATACTTACTAACAACCTCATTATAATTTAAAAAGTTTAAAAGAGTGTCAGAATGAAAAAGATCAACGTATCTCATTAAGGATAAAAAACAGTTTTAACAAAAAGATCAATGTATCTCATATATACGGACAAAAATAAGGTTTTAATATGATGGATTGATGGTTTTGCTTTTTATAATTTTCAATTGAGAAATGTTTGAAGTATTTTTTTAAAATCTTTTGAAGAGTTCCGACAAATTTTACACAAACAAAAAAAATATTTGATGAGATATCCATATTACAAAACTTACCCTCCAATGATTAAAGACCAGATAAAACAATTTTGGTACATTACAAAAAAATTATAATTTGAATTTTGTTTTGTTTCAAAATAGGGGAAATAGACGTTTTTAATCCCTGAGTTATCACGTTATTTTAATTTTGGTCTTTGTGATATTCTATTAAGCACTTTTATGACCTTCAATTACACAATGCGTGCTATATTTATTCGATAACTAACATATCTAATCAAATTAAACGAAATGATAACGGGTAGTAAGGAAACTTTGGACATTTAAGAAACTGCTTTTTGCAATATACAATTATCGGGAAAAGCTCTACTTCTGCACATATTTAGAAGCCGGCAGAAGTCCTCGATAATTATTGTTCAATTACAGTGATAAAATTGCGTTTTAAAAATGGATTACGCTTCACCAAATTATGAATTATGTTTTAAAAGTGGATTATACTTCATATTATTGCGTTTAAAGTTATCATTCTATTTAATTTAATTAGATCTATTAGTCATCGGATCAAAATAACACATTATTAAATTAAAAATCAAAAATACTTAGTCGAATATCATAAAGACCAAAACTAAAATAACGCAATAGCTCAAAGACTAAAAGCGTCATTTTCTCTCCAAAATATTATAAGTGCCACGGGTTCACCGCTACAAAAATAAATCTCGAGTAACTTACTTTAATATTGTTTTAAGTTTGGGTTTAGTGATCAAACAATAGCCTGATACACCAAGTATATATGATTAAAATAAAAAACAGAAAAGAAAAAGAAATCAATAATTGCAAATTCCATCTGTATGATTAATACAATTGTATTTGACTAATATTGTTATAAAAACGTCATCACAGATCATGACACAGAATTAATTAATATGATAAATTAAAGCTTGATTAGATCTGATAGATATATACATCGTGCAGACTAGTGTGTGTTTAAAGAAAAGACAAAATTATGATTAAACATGATGCTAAGTATGGTGTTATGGCATAATGCAGAATCAAGATTAGTTCAAATCAAAATAAATTAATTAAATACAAGAGCCTAATCAGCCTTAGCAAATATTATTAATTTAAAGAAAATCTGGATTTTTTACAATTATACAATTGTGATTTGCTCATCTCCTGCCTCCTTGCCCTTTAAGTAGTTTATTAATATAATTGTGATTTGCTAATAACTTAATTAAAGTGGCCGGAAGATATAATTAATGATCCATACAATTTAAATTCAGTGTTGAGGAACTACCATTATACACATGATATTAAGTAAAGTGATCAACGAGTATTTTGATAAAATGATAAGTACTTCTTTATTTTTAATCAAATATGTCGATCGAGTTCGAGTACTAGGTATGAGGTCTCTTTTATTAAGGAACGCTTTATTCCCCTAATATGAGACTTTTTGATATGAATTCGAATTTAATTAGACCCCAATACAAATACTAGACATCAGAGTGGAGAACAAAAAAAATTATATAAATTAAAGTGATTTGAAATTTGTAAAAAAGGCAAGATAAAAGAAAACAAGAACAATGAAAAGGAATCTGAATGAAGGAATAAAAATAAAGCAAGGTGGACCAAGCCTACAAAGAGTTTCAAACACTTAACGATTTGAAAGAGAAGGTTCATTACGCAGCAAATCCAAATTAAGAAAGATCTTATGATTCTTAATTAACCACTTAAACTTGATAAACTAGTAGTGTTATGATTAGGAGTGACAAACAGACGAGTCGAATCGGAGATGAACCGATAAAAAATAAGTTAAATAAAAAAGATAAATATTTTATCTGCCCATATTTAACTCGAATATAAAATGAGTTAACCGACGAATCATATGGATATCCATATGGCTTCAGGAATAGTCAAGTGAGACACAAGTTAAAAGTCAAAAAAAACTTAACCCCCGAGTGATTATGAAAATAAAAAATAAATTAGAGTTGGAGTTGAAGTTGTATTTAGCCATGAATATAAAGTTATTTTTTAATTTTTGTGAGAAAAGTGGAGTGAAAATAAGTTTTACTTGCTTTTTAGATTTCAGAATTCAACTTAAAATTGAATTCCGGAATTTTCAAAATTTTATGGCCAAATACCTTTTTTGGAACGGACCTTTCACAGTATGCAAAGCTGCACTCCTTTATTATCGGCCTCTTAGTCCATGGCACATCATTATAAAGATGAGAATTGAGATATTCATTTAATTTCTCGTTGGATGTTCGATATTTATATTGAAGCTTTGATTAATTTGAATTGCATACTGCAAAGCTCATTCTGAGAATGACGCTCCTAATAAAATTTTCTCCATACTCAAGACTCGAACCCGAGACCTCTATTTAAGGACAGAGTAATCTTGCCAGTGCACTACAATCCATATTGGTAGATAAGAATTGATATACATTCTAGCCTAGCTCTTCTTTTTTTTTGCCCCACTTTATTTCACGGAAGATCGATAATGTTCACACTTACATTTTAATGTGATTCAAACACTCAATTTATCAATTGATGATGAAAATACTCAACCGCTTAAGCAAGCTTCATTTCTCCGAGCAACTTAACTTGTGTTTTACCCAAAAAGGAAAAACAAAATTTAACCCTGACATCAGTTACACGTTTCCATGCCAACTTGCTGTCATTTTAATTTTCCATTTAATAATAATGACATTGGTGAACCTCGAAAAGAAAAGGAAATGAAATCTTGATTGAGTGTTGAACTCTATGATTGGTCTAAAATATTTTCTCCGTTTCATATTAATTGACCATCTTATTAAAAAGAATTGTTCGATGTTACTTTTTCCGTTCATTTTTACTTGTCCATTATATTAAAAATAAATGTCTAACAATACTTGTTTAGTTTGAAAAACCAATGAATAATTTACACATTTATACCCATTTTACCCTTGGTATTAAATACTATTCATTATGCAATGCATTTTTCAAAATATTAAATTTATTATATTCAAAGGGTGATATTATAAAATTACTCTATTATTTATTATTTCTTAAGATGTGTGTCAAGTTAATAATGAACAAGTATTGTTGAACGGAGAGAGTAGTTGGTCACCTTACTGAATCAAGAAAGTATTAATTAAGTTTTTCTCATATTACTCTTAAAATTAATTCTTTTTGAAAGAGTTCAGACTTGTTTGTAAAGTTTCAAAAAAGTTTCTTAAGGGGTGAATTAGTAAAACTACCTTCTTATTTATGATTTTTTAACATGTGTAAAAAGAAAAGTGACCAATCAATATGGGACCGAGGGAGTAGTTGTTATTTTAAAAAATCAAACTATAATTAGCTGTTTGTTTCCACCTTTTCCTTTAATCATAAATATGAAAAAATATTATTGTAGTGTAAAAGATAGAAGTACTAGATATTGAGGAATAATAATAAGAATAATTTTGTCAAATTATACTCTAGTTAATGTTTTTCTTAAGGGACGTGTAAATAAAAATTGTGACAATTAAAATAGTCCGAGGGAGTACTTTTCATGTTCCATCTTGCACACCCCTTAAAAAACATTAATTAGAGAGTTGATTAAATTACCCTTATTTATTACTCTTCTTCATTTAATACTTATCTCTTTTGCATCATATTTATATCTCTCAAATTTATGACTAAGGGTAAAGGTAAAAACAAACAACTATTTATGTTTTGATTTTTTAAAATGACAAATATTATGAATCATCAATTTTTTTTTGTATTAAATATGATTTTATTGTTCAATATGACTTGTACGTTAGTTTGCCAAGTCTTTAAAAAAAATTGTGCTTACATGTAGGGGTGTTCACGGGTTGGTTTAGGTCGGTTATTTGTCAAAATCAAAATCAAATCAAAATCAAATGATTTTTACATTCTTAAAACCAAACCAAATCAAATATAATATACATTTATCGGTTTGGTTGTTATCGATTTCGATTCGATTTGGTTTAGTTATTCGGTTATTAACCATACACGAAAATAAAAGAAACGATTTATACAAACGGAAAAAAAGATAACAATCTTTGAAAAAAAAGGCTTACCTAAAACAATAAAATGGCGTACTGTAATACAAGATATTTAAATTATAAATAAATTTTGATGAAAATATATATAAGATAATTAAAATTATTTATCTAATAAATTATGTATATATAATTATAAAAAATATGTCTATAATTTGTCAGTTCGATCGATTATTTCTTCAATTTTTTTGAGCGAAATCAAAACCAGACTAAATATTATTGATTTTAAAAAATGTAAAATCAAACAAAATTAAACCGAATAAAAATGGATTTAATTCAATTTTTCAATTTGAATTAGTTTTTACTCAAACCATGAACACCCTACTTACATGGGTTGCTACTTTCTATGTGTCTCTGATTTTGATATTTGTATACAATTCAAATTCAATTACTGAGTCATATTCAGAGTGGAGATACTATCTCAGGCACATTATTACAATGTATAAACTCTTTTTAGAAAAGTTACTGTATTTCTTAAAATATAACTCAATTTTCTTCAATCAGTTATCAACTAAGAACTTAGTTTTCAGACTTCAAATGATTTACATATGTTAGTTGTAAAATGTGTTTTTTTGCTTAATGCATATATATTTTAGTCTAGAAAGTCTTGCTTAGCCTTTTTTAGGATGTAGTCTATAAAATGTAATTGAATATTCTATTGGTGATACTTAGCATGCCAATAGAATTTGGTTGGTGGGATAATGTTAATAATTTCTTTATATTTCATCTTGCTTTTGATAATGAGTATTATTAAGTCCTAAAGTTATGTTATCTCGCCATTTTAGTATAAATAACAGAATCATTACGTTATCCCATATAAAAAATAAAATAAAATAAAATAAAATAAAATGATGTCATGGGATTTTCTAATATATCCCATAGATCCCACCAACCAAAACCATAATATATTGGCCTCCAAATTAAACTCTCTATAAAGAGGGTACAAAGAAGCAGAGATAGTAAGTGGCTATGGCTTTTCAAGGTCCATTTTTGGCAATTGGCCTCTTCATCTTCATCTTGCCCTATATTTTGGAGGGTGCAAAAGTGCCAAGCCGTACTATTTCAACTCCATTTAATCGTACAATATTTCCATCTCATTTTCTTTTTGGAGCTTCCACTTCTTCCTATCAGGTAATTCACTAATCATCTTTTCCACCTAAGTACTACTCCTTCTGTCTCAGTTTATATGACTCACTTTCCTTTTTAGTCAGTTCCAAAAAAGAATAACACATTTCTATATTTAGTAACAATTTAATTTTAAAATATCTATTTTATCCTTAATGAAATTATTTACAGTCACACAAACATTTATGACTTATTTTAGACCACAAATTTCAATTTTTTTTTAATTTCTTATAACTTCGTACCGAGTCAAACTAACTCATATAAAGTGGGTCGGAGGAAGTAATTATTTTTTCTCGTGATTTTTTCTTAATTTCTCATTTGGTGTCCGGTATCCATATTGGAACCTGACTATATTCAGATCGGACGTTGCAAGCCCATTCTGGGAGAAGTGCTCTCAACCAATTTTTTTTCATACCCGGGCTCGAACTCCAGACTTGTAGTTAAGGGGAGAGGGCTTGGTGTTTTTTTGCTTGCATTTGCTTTTTGACATGTTAGTTTTTTGTTAATTTTTTCTCTTGGTGTTTTTTGCTTGCATTTGCTTTTTAACATGTAGTTGATAATTTATTTAAATTTTTTTTGTTAATTTTACAGTATGAAGGTGCATGGAATGAAGATGGCAAAGGGCCAAGTATAGTGGATACTTTCGTTCACACTCATCCTGGTCTCTCCTCTTCCATGTTCTCTCTCATAGTAAATTTTAGAGTTCAAATTTTATACATTATCGATATAAATAATTTTTTACATTATCGAGTTATTTGAAGGATATTTATATGTAAATCTTTTCATGATATAAGATTTGAAATCTTAAAAATAAGAAATATTACCTGTTATAATAGGTGAAAATAACATGAAGGTATAAAAAAATTATTTACATTGACAGTGTATATTACTTAAAACTCTCTTATTTGGTCATAGATTTTGAAGTTTAAACTTGAAACTTGAATTTGAGTTTTTGAACTTGTGTTTGAACATGCATTTTATTTTAAAAAAAGTTTGAAGTATTGTAAGTGAAAGTCCCAAAATCCAAAAACTAGTTCGAGTCAGTTTTTGAGAATATGAAAATATTTGAAGATGAGATTTTCAAAATTTAATCAACTTCATAACCAAATAGACTTTTAAAGATAAATCTTCAAAATCAGATCCAAAATCTATGTAACGTTAGCTAAATTTTAATGCATTTTTCATCTCACTTGGTAATAATAATGCCTTAATCTAATCCTTAATTAATTCTTATAATTGAAATTTTATCTTCAATTTAATTATGTGCACTAACCACATGAGAGTTGACTTTAATTTAATCGACTTCCAAGTTAAGCAACATCTAATTAAACCAAATATAGATCTATTATGGGCCAGTTCAAAACTGGAAACTGGTCTCCTTTTTGTGTGACCTCCTGTTTTTTTAGCAATTATATTTGGGTCAAAATCCACCCGAAAGTGGAGCGGGTTGGGTTAGAGACTGATTCAAAATTTGAAATTTATAAGTTTTTATATCATTTTCAAGTTACTTCCTCTAGTTTATATTAAGTGAATTTTTAAGGTAATGCACATTCTTAAGAAAAATATTCTTGGACATAATTTAAATACTACTTTCCACTACTACTCCTTTGATTATTTTCAAACTATTCTTAAAAGTAGGAATAGTCTTTGTAAGTAGTGTAATTTATCACCTAAAAAAATGTAAAGTACTAGTATTTAAGAACCTCATTAAAAAAAAGGGCAAAAAAAAAAAAGTCTCAACAATTCTCTTGAATTATGAACAATTCACTTATTTTAAACAATGAAAAAATCCTAAATTAACTTAATATGGACTAAAAGAAGTATCGAATATACAATTAAACATTTATAAATATTTAGGAAACTTCTAAACATGTATAAATAATCTGAGAAAACATTACTGGATTCATGTAAACCCATAATCAAAATTATGGATCATGGATCCACCCTTAAATATGTGTATATCATAAAAGAAGAGTACATATATCTTTGCCTCCAAAACAAAATATGGAATGGTAAATTAATGAAGAAGAGCAATGTACCGTTAAACATCAACTCTTTTTGTCACTTTCCTATTCATTGTGTTGGAAGTACCACCAGTTTCAAGTCAGCCTGCACCCCCAATGCATGCATCATCAGAAGTGACACACAAAATATTCTCATCCCTGAAGTCATACAAATTGAACATTTCAGAACGGGGCTAAGCGATCTGTCGAAGTTGTGAGATGTAAAAATACATCGATAGGGGAGCGTTCCGCCTTAGAGAGAAGCCTGCCATATAGTACTGTTCATTGTGGCACTATCCTGATTGGGAACTTTTTTTTAAAAAAAAAATAAAAAAATTGGGGTAGGGTAAGTAAGGGGTAAATTGGGAAGGAATTATAAGGTGAGAAATTGTCTCACATGCACTAATAAGATAAAATTTAGATAACCAACTAACTGAACTATTAAGATTATTTTGGAACGAACTGGATCTCTTATCATCTCATGTCTATAAATTTATTAAGCTCAAGTTTTGTCAAATTAGTTTTACTAATTTAATACTACCAGTAGGTAGTACTTAGTCAAGCGTACCACATAAGATCCATAAATCTGAATTTATACATATAGAGTAATTAACTTAATTATTCGGATTTCATTAATTTCTGTTTAATTTGTCCTTCTAAGGAACAAAATATTAATTAAGTCGTCCTTGTCCTAATCATGTAAAGCAAGGATATGTATATCCAAGCCTGTTTAAATATATTTATTCATACTTTTTTTTTGCGCTAAAAGAAGGCAATTTATTTATTTATTAACAAAAGCAAAGATTTACTTCCTCCAATTCATTTTACTTGTCATATATTATTTTTTTAACATTCATTAAGAAAACATTAACTAAAATGGTAATTTGACTGACTTGTCCTTACTTGCTCTATTGATCTCAATTTAATACTACTTTCTTTTTTACTTCACCACATTAAAAAAGTATAGAGTTAGGGTGTGTTTGGTAGGAAGAGAAATATATTTTTTGAAAATATTTTTGTAAAATAAATGATTTTCTTACTTATTTAATTATTTGTGCTAATATTGTGAACTCTATTCAGAAAAAATATTGGACCGTAGCAATGGAGACATAGCTCTCGACTTTTATCATCGTTACAAGGTACTACTACTGAGTACTAATTATTGATTTGGTTATTAAACGGAAATTAGATGATCAAGAAATTATTTTTTTCTTACTTTATCTTGATAGAATAATAAAAATTAGTGTACCAATATTACTGCCTCTCATATGCAGGAGGATGTCAAACTAGCAAAATTCGAAGGACTGGATGCTTTCAGGTTTTCTATAGCTTGGACAAGAATTTTACCACGTAAGATATGATTTTTAGTAATATTAATAATCTTGTTGATTTTATATATCTACCTTTTTAAAATGTAAAGCCAGTGGCCTGATTAACCTTAGCTTAATATAGTAGGATTATTTTGCCATCCCACACACACACACACACAAAAAGCTCTCATTTATGCATCTTTTATAGTATTTACTTTGTGTATTTTCAGAGGGGAAGCTAAGTAAAGGAGTAAATCAAGCTGGTATTGATTACTACAACAATCTCATCAATGAGATAGTAGCCCTTGGTAATAATTAGTAGTACTTGTTTCTCCTTCTGTCTTTCTCACATGCAGAAACACACATATTACACAAGTAAAAACTTTTAATTAAAATGAATGGTTAAAACTAATTAACTTTATAAATTGCAATTTAGGTATTAAACCTCTGGTGACACTTTTTCATTGGGATCTTCCTCAAGCCCACCTTGGCTTTCTAAGCCCTAAGATCGTGTAAGTGTACTACTCCAAACTCTAATAGTTTCTGTGCCTATATATATACAGAGACGGAGCTAGAATTTGAATTTTATGGATTCGAGATTCGAGCACTTTTTATGCTAGTGGGTTCCAAATCAATAATTTGTACCTATTGAAAAAATTCCATAAGACAAATACAGAGTTTGGATCAAAGTTACTGAGTTCGACCGAATCCGTATCTTGAATGCTAGCTCCACCCCTATATATATGTGTGTGTGTCTCATGATGAAGTCCCATTTTGTATGGATACATATATATATATATATATATATATATATATATATATATACACTTAGAAATTAAAAATGTTTCCTCTCTTACATGACATAGTTAAAATATTTGAATTTCTTTTTCCTTAAATATATTCCACAGCATGAAGCAAAACAATATATATCAATTTTTTTTGCTTTGTATTCTCATTCGTGTATTAGGTAGTTAAGTTAATCCTATGCATTGCCTCAATAAGTTCTAAAACCCCATACATTTTCTACTTGAGGTTGATGCATATAATTAAATGAGATGATATATTTTATGTGGTTAACTTAACTACCTAATACACGAATGAGAACACACGCGCAAACCGTCAAAACATTAACATATTAACAATTATTATGATCGGAACTTATAATTTCAAAAGTAGAGTAAGTTGAGCGCTAAACAATTTAAGGGCTTAATCTAGCTATATATCATGTTCAAATCCTGAATCCGTCTCTGGTGCATGCAGGGATGATTACGTAGATTTTGTGGAGATTTGTTTCAAACATTTTGGAGACAGAGTGAAGCTGTGGGCAACGATGAACGAGCCATGGATTTTTGCATCAACGGGTTATGATTCGGGTTCGTTGGCGCCTGGGCGCTGTTCTGCCTGGAGGAACAACAACTGCTCCACCGGAAACTCAGCTACTGAGCCTTATATAGTCGGACACAACATGCTTATTGCTCATGCTGCTGCTGCCAACCTATACACGCTAAAATACAAGGTCTTCACTTAAACTTTACTCACACTTTTCCTTTTTCAAGAGTTAAATAGTTTAAGTTTGACTGTCAATTTGGGCATGAAATCTTTAAATTCTTTGAAATAAAATTTGTATATTTGAAATTTACGTTTAAAAGTACTACAAGTCACAATAATTGACAACTTAAAATAGTTAAAACACATATGAAAAATTACAGTAAAAATTAAATAGACTTGTTTGAATCGAAATTCGAAAGGTGCCACATAAATTGGGATGGAGGGAGTAATAAATTGCACTTCCTCCGTTCCTAAATATGTAGTTCTTTAGCCCTTGTATTTTTGTTCCTAAATAAGTGGTATTATAGATAAAAATCAACGAGACATTAATGATGTTTTTCCAATTTTACCCTTATTTAAATAAAGAGAGTTTTACATAACCAATAATTTTTTTTTTAGCTAAAGGTTATTACATAACCAATAAATTGTTAAAGAGTTACATTTTTTTCAATGTATTTATTAAGCGTAACTTAGTAAAATCACTCTTTATTTTCTAGGAATGAGTAATTTCTTAAGATATGTGTTTAAACTAAAACAATCACTTATTTAAAAATGAAAGGAGTACTTACTAGTAGTGATAATTAATCAAAGTGCATTCTATCGACTTTGTGAATACAAAAAGGTGACCAACTTTTATCTTTGATTTTTCAAAAGTGTTGCCACTTTCATGTTGAATTCTCTAAAATTACACTATTGACATGAATTTGTTATCATTTTTGATGAGTCCCAGCAAACAATGGACTTTTATGGGACAAACGTTGTTGTTTAATTTGGTATACATATATATATATATATATATATATGTTTGTGATCATGATTAATTGTTATCATTGTTTTTATTTGGTGGTGACGCAAGTGCAGCCAATTCAAAAGGGTGAAATAGGAATTGTGTTGGTGTCACATTGGTTCGAGCCTTTCTCCAACAAACCAAAGGATAAGAGGGCATCTAAAAGAGCTCTTGATTTTATGCTTGGATGGTAATTTTTTTAAAAAAAAAAACACTGAAAGTATATATATTAATGACTACTTTGATTTAAAGTGCTTTATATAAGTAATTTTTATAAACTAAAAATGTATTATGGTGACAGGTTTTTGCACCCATTGACTTATGGAGATTATCCAAGAAGTATGAAGAAACTAGTTGGAAAACGACTACCAAAGTTTAACCCAAAAGAATCAAAATTGGTGAAAGAGTCCTTTGATTTCATAGGAATGAATTATTACACCTCAAATTTTGCAGCTCATCTATCTACCCCACCAAATACTGTGAATATCAGCTCTGGAACTGATAGTCAAGTCAATCAAACGAGTAAGCTTCTCGAACTATTAGTTCAATACCCAAAATCATACTCTTTTTTTCTCAGAGGTGTCAAATGGACGGATTGGATTGAATTTGGAACGGGTCAAAATGTCCGAGTTAATAAATGTGTGGGTTATTAATCCGCCCAAAAGTTACTTGGGTTGAAAACACGTCCAATTCTTATTGAGTTTTAATTTTTAATTTGTTCTTTTATAAAAAAATTTAGTAACTTATACAACAACTATTTTTTTGCTTATTATGACTACACATAATATATCAAATAAATAAAAAAAAATTAAAAAAATATTTTGACAAGATTTCTAGTGGATCAATTTGGACTATATATCAACCCGATCTTTTGATGAGCTGAGTTATAAATGAGCGGATCAACGACTAGCCCAAACTTAAGTGAGTTAGACGAATCATGTTTTCATGGGCTAATTTTAAAATTATTTTATGTTTTTGTAGCTTCGCGAAACGGAAAGTTGATTGGTGATCCAGTAAGTATATCTCACTCAATTAACACTTCAGCTTACACCATCTCAATTATTTTTTTCAGACCTCTTTAATCTCAACTAATGGTGTATTTTCAATTTTTGTTATAAATAATACTCCTAGGTAAATACTTAACAAGTTAGAAATATGTTAATTTTGGGTCATCTCAGCAAATTATGATATTAATTTGAACTACAGGAAAAATGAAAATGTTGACGAGTTAATATCCTAAATGGTCACTCAACTAAGGAGTCTTTACTCAGAAAGTCACTCAACTTTAATTCTTACTTCAAAAGTCACTCAACTATGAACTTTTTTCTCACAAAATCACTCAACTTTGGTTTTTTACTTCAAAAGTTACTCAACTATAGATGTTTTACTTACAAAGTCACTCCACCTATTTAATTGATTTTTTTATTTTCAATTTGTTAATATGAAATTTTTATTTAAAACCAAAATTCTAAGAAATAAAAGAATATCCATTTAAATTTTGAAAATAAAAAGAATTTAGAAATATTCTTTTTATAGAGTTGAATTTTGGTTTAAATAAAAAGTAAAAAAGATAGTAAAATAATAAATATATAAAATAAATGTGACAACAAATAATTTTTTTTTCTAACAACAAATATATTCTTTTTCTAACAACAAATATGTTGAATCTCCTCAAATTTTCGTTTGCTTATTATTTTTTAGTAAAAATTATGAATATCACTAATTACACTATTCAAAAATATTATATCAATAAATAATAGGATATGTTTAATTTTTTTTAAGATAAGAAGGAAGAAGTTGGCTTTTAAAGTAATATAATATTAGTACTCTAAACAAAGAAAAAAGAAGGATTCAACGGGAGGTCAGGACATAGTTTATATATATATACATAAAATTTTATTATCTCCTTTTATTTTTATTTAAACCAAAATTCATCTCTATAAAAAGAATAAAAAAATATTCTTTTTATTTTTTAGAATTTTGATTTTAAATAAAAATTTCATGTTAGCATATTTTAATGAAAAATCAATTAAATAGGTTGAGTCATTTTGTAAGTAAAACATCTATAGTTGAGTGACTTTCTGAGAAAAGGGTTCATAGTTGAGTGACTTTTGAAGTAAGAATCAAAGTTGAATGACTTTCTGAGTAAAGACTCGTTAGTTGAGTGACCATTTGGGATATTAACTCAAATGTTCACTCTTTAGAAGGAAAAACAATTCTTTGGACATTTTCTCCTTCACAGTTTAGATAATTTTAAAATATTTTGATGCAGACTGGTGTCAGTATTTTCTATGTTGCTCCAAGGGGACTTTATAAGCTTCTCGTTTACACTAAGAAATATTACAAGAATCCAATTGTTTACGTCACTGAGTGTGGTAAGTGAATTATATATTTCATTGATATATATTTTGATTAATTATGTTTTAAGTATTAATTGATTAATGTCTCTGAATTATATCTTATTACTTCCTAAATTGAAATTTGTTATCAGGAATGGGTGAGTCGAATATTGATGAAGTTGCAAAAGGTATTAATGATGCTCAGAGGGTTGATTTCTACCAACGCCATATTAAGGCTCTTTATAGGTCTTTTAGGTCAGTACTTCTTTATTTTATTTTATTTTATTTTTGTTTATAGCCGGATACATATATAGTTCCGGTTTGGTATGCGGAATAAGGTAAAATATTCTAAGAGTAAGTTTGAGATAAGATTTATGTTGTGTTTGGTTGACGGTATAAATTTTTCAGGATAAATTTATACTGTCAATCAAACGCAATATAAATTTATCCTAGGCTTAATCATAGGATGTCCTAGTCCTACTTTATTCCCTCCAATTTGAAATTATTTTATCTCATTTTTCAAGTAAAATAAATTAGTCCAATAATTATATATAATTCCAGAATTATATAATTCTAGAATAATTTAGTTTCCATATCAAACGATATGTAACATCGATCTATAATTAGCACCCATCGAGGAGTGTATTGTCGATGGGTGAAATTCTTCCGATCATAATTAGAGGTTTCGTTTGAAGCTTTGGGTATATAGATCTTTTGCAGGGAGAACACTTTACTCCTCAGTGGGCGCCTATTCTTTAATTGAATTCCCTTGACTTCTTCAAATATTTACTTCTTTGTAACACGTACTTAAAGAAAAAACAAAATTTAAACCAATTAGTTTTGTTGTTTCAGGTTTGCAAAATTAGTATATATAATTAATATTTGTTTTTTTTTCTCTCAGGGAGGGAGTAAATGTTAAGGGATTTTTTGCATGGTCATTTTTTGACAACTTTGAATGGGGTTCAGGATACACCCAGAGGTTTGGCATCAATTTCATAGATTACAAGAATAACCTTAAAAGATATCCAAAGCGTTCTGCTCTTTGGATGAAGAGATTTCTTCTCAAATAAAATTATTAATATCATGCATGAGTACTATGTCTCATTTAATTATATCAAATCTTGTACAACTTAAGTGCTATTAATTACCCTTAAATTCATCATTATCTTGTTTGTAACTTCTATTATTTATCGAATTAAGGATATATATGTTCTTTTGTAATAGAAAGGAGAAGAAATAAAGTTGTAGTAACAATATATTATGTCTATTACGTACTGTACTCATCGGAAAGAACGCTTTATATTACTCGATCCCATACTAAAAATAATTATTTTAATGATAATTTAACATGATAACTAGTTTGAATATAGCATGAAGTTAAATTGATGTTCACGACTTGAAGTTCACCGATTTTGGTTCCTCTTGCCGCCATCTCTGTGGCTCAACTTAAGAATTAATATATCAATCCAAATTTTTTTTATTAAACTTAAAAAGACCATTTCCCAACAAATATAAAAATTGAAGATAATATTTAAATAGCAATGCTATGCAAATTATACTATATTGGACTTGCTAATACCGTGGCCCATAATTTTGTATGCTACAGATAGACGGCAATTGAAAGTTTATTGTGAATCTTTTTTGGGAAAATTACGGGACATAAAATATTGAAGGGCTTAATTATGTGATATGAGTTAATTTTTATATAATTATATTTTATAGGTATAGTTTAGAACAAGTAGCTATTATTTTGGGCAACATATACATTTGGGGGAAGGAAACGTATATTACCTATTCTCAAACTCCCTTTCACCCAATTTTCAGCGGAATTCACGCCGGCCCACCCCCATTATTTATGGAGATTTTCATTTTAAAAAGATTTTTCTAAAATTTCATCCTTCTTTAGTGATATTTATATATGTATATAAGTATATACCAACTAAAACGCATATATGTATATGCAATTTGAATTCTTTGTTTTTTGTTATACATTATATATGAGATTCATACTTTTGAGGTTCAAATGTATATGTGATTCATACTTTAGAGGTAATTACCATGATTTCTGGAGATTTCTATTTTAAAAAAAAAATTCTAAGATTTCATCCTTCTTTAGTGATGTTTATACATGTATATACCAACTAAAACGCATATATGTATATGCAATTGGAATGCTTTATTTTTGGTTATACATTATCTATGAGATTCATACTTTTGAGGTTCAAATGTATATGAGATTCATATTTTTGAGGTTCAAATGTATATGAGATTCATACTTTGAGATTCAAATGTATTTGAGATTAAAATGTATATGAGATTTATACATATCAGTGTATACATTTGAAATATATATGCTTAGTTAACTTGAATCTCAAATACATATATACAATAGATGGTGAACACATGAGTATATGAAATTGCAAAGTATATGAATGGTTATTTGTATCTGAGATTTTTCAGCTGTATCAGTCAATTATGAAGAGAGAATATTAGTGAGAGTAAAAGACGCATGATTTATGGAGATTTCTAAAAAAAATTTAAATTCTAACTGATTTTTAGGAATCTATTTTTATGGTATATACGTATATAAGCGTCTATATACAAATCGAGGGCTGATTTTGGAACTTGAAATTAGCTATGCTTTGTAATTAAGAAACTTAAGCTATGGACCCTTAATTAATTACCAAACTATAGCTATTTATGAAATTTTGCCATCTCTTTTCTGGGGATTTTACGAAAATGTACATTTATAAAAAAAAATCATATTTATATCGCATGTATATGCAATGTATATGTAATATATATGCATATATATTGCCAAAAAAAAAGTCATATGCATACCGAATGGTCATTTCAGATATAAACTTTGGCCTAATAGTAATAAATAATAAGTTGGCTATTTTTTGTATAAGAAATTACAATGACCATTTTATCTAATTTTTTAATTTAATTTTTCTAATCCAAAATGGACGGCAAATCGATCGGCACTCTTTTGTCAATAGATTATTTATCAAAGCTGGATTGCTATTAATTTATTTTCTGGCTGACGTGTTATAGACTTATTAAGAAAATCCATTGTTTGCTTAACAATAACTAAGTTTTGTGTCCACGTACCGCCTTCTAGGGTGATACTCATTTTAATCAAACACTTATGGGTTGTTTGGTATGGATTGGTCATAAGATTAATTATCCTACCATAAATATGAAATTTGGAGAGTTAATTAAATTTGTATGATTTTATTAGCTGACACATTATTTTTTAAATATATTTTTCAATTATTTTTTTAAACACCTTAAAAAAATATACTTTTTTTAAACACCTTAAAAAAATATACTTTTTTTTTTTTTTTTAAGGGGAGCCTTGTAATAACTGGTAAAAGTTGCTGCCAAGTGACCAGGAGGTCACGGGTTCAAGCCGTGGAAACAGCCCTTTGCAGAAATGTAAGGTGAGGCTGCGTCCCTTTGCAGAAATGTAAGGTGAGGCTGCGTACAATAGACCCTTGTGGTCCGGCCCTTCCCCGGACCCCGCGCATAGCGGGAGCTTTAGTGCACCGGGCTGCCCTTTTTTAAAACACTTTTTTTCAAGTTGGAGATATTGATGCCACGACTGAGACGAGATCACGACTGAGAAAGTGGAGAAGACGATATCGTATATTGTGATATAGAATAAATTAATTTTTACGGTGATAAATTTTAATCTTTAACCTTAATTTTTAACCTAATATTAATTTATTTAACTTTGCCATAGTGAAATTATTTGTCCACTTGGAGTGTTATTTGACAGAATTTTTAAACAAAAAAAGAGTGCAGAACACACTAAAGAGGGTACAAAAAAGCAGAAAACTCACACTCTCAATAGTCCAACTATTCACGTATTCAAAAAACTGAGATAATTTAGAGGTGATTTTTAATCCTTTTAACTCTTGAAATTTTAATATAGTTTTAAGTTTGATTTTAGTGATTAAACAATAGCCTGATACACCAAGTGTATATATATTGGATTAAAATTAAAAAAACAGAGCTAGAATTGATCCGCACATATTTAACACGGATATAAAATAGGTTACTCAACAGATAATGTGAGTGACAGATAATATCGATATTCATATTATCCACATGGCTCCAGAAATAGTCAGGTGAGACACAAGTTAAAAATCAAATTGTGATTCAACTTGAGTGATTTTTGAAGATAAAAATCTTAAGTTAAGTAATTTTATTGATACAAAATAAATTTTAATGACTTTACTAGATAAATTTTCATAGTTCAATGACATTTAAGATATTAACTCCTCAAAAAGCAAAAATTCATGAAAATAACAACCATACAAGCAGTGGCGAAGCCACATGTAATTAAGGGGTGTCGATTGACACCCATTCGTCAAAAAAATTACACTATATGACACTATGTAGCTAGGTGAAAATATTTTTTTATGTATATATATATTACGTATTGATACTTTTTGACTTCTTCATGAATTTACTTCTTTATATTCTGGCCTTTTTCAATAAAATTTTTGACTCCATCACTCCATACAAGTGTATATTGATTATATGAATATCTATATTATCCATATGAATATTTTATTTTTAATGAATAATATAAATAGTATTCATATTTGATCTATTTTCAAGAGGTCAATTATTTGACTCATATTTAATGAGTCGGATTGATGGTTACTCATTTTTTAAAATCATGTTGCCAGCCTTATACGATGTATTTATTGAAATTTTATTGGTTAAAAAAAAAGGTGACATGGACCATAATAATAGAGTTGGTACTCTATTATTATTAGAAAGATGAGAATTGAGATACATTCCAGCCTTACTCTTCTTTTTTTTTCACGGAGGATTGATAGTATTCTCACTTATATTTTAATGTGATTTAAACTCTCAATCTAATTAATTAATGATGGAGTTGCATAATCACTTGAGCAAGCTTCATTTATTCGAGCCACTTAACTTGTGTATTACCTAAAAATGAGAAATAAAATTTAACTCGCAAGTCGTGACATTAATTACACGTTTCTTTATCAGCTAGCTGTCATTTTCCCATTTAATAATAATGACATTGGTGAACGTTGAAAAAAAAAAGATGATGAAATGTTGATTGTTGAATTTTATGATTGGTAATATTATTAGAGCACTTGAATAAATGTTCATATCTCACGCACATTTTTACAACTTACAATGTGTAAACTCTTTTTAGAAAAAATATTTTTCCCCTTAAATAATTGTGAGAAAGGGTGTGTTCGGTATGAAGGAAAATATTTTTCATGGAAAAATATTTTCCAGAAAAATAAGTTGTTTCTTACTTATTTTTTTGTGTTCAGTACGCAAGTAATTTTTTTTTTTCTAAAAGCATTTGTATATATTTAACACAAAACAATGAGAACAAATAGGATAAGGGAGGTGGGGCGAGAAAAAAAATTATAATTTTTTTTAATAAACAATTTTTTTTAAAAATTCTTTTTGTTAGGGTAGGGGTAGGATAGGGAGTGGGGTAAGAAAAGAAATTTGAAATTTAAAAAAAAATAAGTTTAAAAAATTAATTTTTTTTAGAGGGAGGGGGAAGGGGGGGGGGGGGGGGGGGTTGGCTGATAAAGGAGTGGGATAAGAAAAGAATTTATTTATTTTTTTTAAAAATAACTTTAAAAAATTTTAAATTTTTTTGGGAGGGGTGGGGTGGGGGGTTGTGTGCTGGTAGGAGGTGGGGGTCGGGATAGGAGCGTGGGGTAAGGAAAATTTGAATTTTTTTCAAAAAAATAAATTAATTTTTTTTTGGGCGGGGGAGGAGGGGGAGAGGGCTGGTAGGGGAGGGGTAGGGAGGGTGAGGGTCGGGGTAGGGAGTGGGTAAGAATTTTTTATTTTTTGGGGGGGAGGGAGGGGGTGATTTTAAGAGTGGTATAAAAATTGTAACTTGTTTTCTCTACTTTAATTAAGGAAATCATTTTCCTTATTTTGAAGGAACTTGTTTTCTTAGAAAATATATTTTCTAAAATTTTTTAATCAAATAAATATGAGAAAATAGGAACACATTTTTCGAAAAATGTTTTCATTCATGCTGAACACACTCTAAATATAACTCAATTTTCTTCAATCAGTTATCAACTACATACTTAGTTTTCAGACTTTAAATGATTTACATGTGTTACTAATTGTAAAATGTGTTTTTTTGCTTAATATATACTACTACTATATTTTAGTCTAGAAAGTCTTGCTTCGCCTTTTTTAGGATGTAGTCTATAGAATATATCCAATATTCTACCGGTGATACTTAGCATGTAAATAGAATTTGATCGGTGGGATAACGATAATAACTCCATTATATTTTATAGGATTATTTTATTTTTTCATTTTCTAGTAAGTATTATTTAGTCATTGAATTATTTTATCTCAACCATTTTAGTATAGATAATAAAATAATTTATCCTATATATATAAAAGATGAAATAAAATAATTCCATTAAATATCTCATTCCATCACATGGAATATTCTTAATTATCTATAGAGACGGAACTAAGAAGATGTTTGGATGAACTTATAGCTTTTGACTTTCATAAATTAGAAATTCTAATGCTTAAAAGCGTTTTTCAGATTTATCCAACCACTTCAAAAGTATTTAAAAACTATTTTGACTTAAAAACACTTAAAATAAGTCAATCCAAACAGACTTATCCGAATCACCTTCAATAAAAAAATATGTTGTATATATAATAATATAAGATTAAAATTATTTAGTAGGTAGATGTTAAATTTTCTCGACTTCTTCGTATTATTAAACCCCTTAGTAAAAAATCTGTTTTCGCCACCTACTTCCTTATCCCATCCCACCAACCAAAGCATATTATTGTCCTCCAAATTAAACTCTATATAAAGAGGGCACAAAGAAGCAGATATAGTAAGTGGCTATGGCTTTTCAAGGTCCATTTTTGGCAATTGGCTTCTTCATCTTCATCTTGCCCTATATTTTGGAGGGTGCAAAAGTGCCAAGCCGTACTATTTCAACTCCATTTAATCGTACAATATTTCCATCTCATTTTCTTTTTGGAGCTTCCACTTCTTCCTATCAGGTAATTCACTACTCATATTAAAGCCTGACTATATCTGGATTGAGCGTTGCAGACCCATTTTGAAGACAGCGCTCTCAATTAAAAAATTTCATATCCAAGGCTCGAACCAGAGACTTATGGCTAGGAGGAGAGGGCCGGCTTTGTGTTTTTTTGCTTGCATTTGCTTTTTAACATGTAGTTGATAATTTATTTAAATTTTTTTTTGTTAATTTTACAGTATGAAGGTGCATGGAATGAAGATGGCAAAGGGCCAAGTATAGTGGATACTTTCGTCCACACTCATCCTGGTCTCTCTCTCTCATAAATTTTTACAGTTCAAATTTTATACTAAATAGTAGGAGTAACTTTTTGCATTTGACTATAGTTTTTACAATAAAAATTTAAAATTTAAATGAATTTAAAAAAATATAAAATATAATTTAAAAATAAAATATAATTTAAGTGAGGTCATTTTATAAAAATAAAAAATTCAATTTTTTTTTCAAAAAAGAAAAAATTAAAAAGTAAAAATAGAAAACAAGTATTGAATAAAGTTGTATTTGATATTTCTATGGCCAAACAAAGATTTTTGAATAAAGTAAAATAGTTTTCTGGACTAAAGTGAAAACAACCCATAGCGAAACGATTTCTATATCATTCAAAGAATATTTATGGGTAAGTCCCTTTAAAATGTGAGATTTGAAATCTTAAAAATAAGATATATGTTACTTGTTACAATAAGTAAAGATCGATGACCTGATAATATAAAAATTATTTATTGAACGTGTATATTACTGAAACTCTAAATTTTAATGCATTTTTCACTCAGTAATAATAATAATGCCTTCATCTAATCCTTAATTAATTCTTATAATTGATTTTTTATCTTTCATTTAATTATGTGCACTAATTAACCACATGAGAGTTGACTTTAATTTAATTAATCGACATGTGCACTAATAAACCACAGGAAAATTAATTTACTTTATTTTAAAAAAATTGTTTGGTCATAAAAATACCAAATACAACTTGAAGTTGTATTTGAGATTTAGAAAACAGCCCAATACTTATTTTCGCTTTTACTTTTTTTACTTTTTAATTTATTTATTTTTTTGAAAAAAATGTTAAATTTTTATTTTCATTAAAATAACCTCATTTAAATTATATTTTATTTTTAAATTATATTTTATATTTTTTTAAAAAATACATTTAAATTTTAAATAATTATTACAAAAACTATAGTCAAACACAACTCCAACTCCAATTTTAAAAATTCCAAATAAAGTGAATTCCACTTAGATTACTTGAAACGTAGAATTAATAAATTTGGAACAATTGGATTATAATTGCTCAAACTCCACAAGTATTACCTGTCAACATTTTGGTGATGCACTGTAGCAGTCTCATAAGAAAAATAATTTTTCCCTTAATTTGATAACTTTTTAATTTCAATATTTTACGTAATATTTTTATTGAATACAAAATTAAAAAAATATATTTTATATTATATGTATCTTTTGTTAACGACTACAAAATTTAAAAATTATTTTTACTTTCTTAAGTAATGTGGCCAATCAAATTATAAGACAAACAAATGAATCGGAGAGTATAAAATTATAAGTAAAAGTAATAATTATAGAAGTAAGAAACGGAGTCACTGTTCTGTCAATTAATGAAGAACAACAATGTACTGTTAAACATTTACTCCTCATTTTAATTTATTTAATCTATTTTGATTTAACACAGAATTTAAAAAAGTAAAAAAAGATTGAATTTTATGGTCATAAATTAAAAATATGTCAAATATATTAAAATATTTTTTAATTTTATAATCTTAAATATGTGAAAAATTAAAATTAAAAGTTACTACTATTACTAAGTACTCTTTTTGTCACTTTCCTATCATTGTGTTGAACGAGTCAGACTGCATATAGTACTGTTTGTTATTGGCCTATTCTGATTGGGAACTGTTTTATCAAAACAAAAAAAAAAAAATGGGGGTAGGTAAAGGGATAAATTAGAGGAGATTGTAAGGTTAGAAATTGTCTGCATGCACTAAGAAGATAAAAATTTAAATAGTCACTTAACTGAACTATTAAGATTTTAGATAACTGATTCTCTTATCATCTCATGTCTATAAATTTATTAAACTCAGTTTTGTCAAATGAGTTATACTAATTTAGAACTTAGTCGAGCGTATATACCACATAAGATCCATAGATCTTAATTTATACATATAGAGTAATTAACTTAATCATTCAAATGCCAGAAGGAATTTCATTAATTTCTGTTTAATTTGTCCTTCTGAGGAACAAAATATTAATTAAGTTGTCCCTGTCCTAGCTCTTAATTAATAGTATTACATCAACGTTCTAGAACTTCCTTTACTTGCAATTCCTAACTAATTTGCTTGAAAATTTATAAATTACTAGTACTAATCATGTAAAACAAGGATATGTATGTTCAAGTCTATTAAATTTATTCATACTTTTTTCTTTGCGCTAAAAAAAGACAATTTATTTATTTAATAACAAAAGCAAAGATTTACTTTCTCCCGTTCATTTTACTTATCATGTTTTTTTTTTCGCTCTTTCTTTAAGAAAATATTAACTAAAATGATAATTTCAATGACTTGTCTTTATTTACTCTATTGATCCATCCAACCCAATTTATATGAGTTAGTTTGTCTTGTCATGAAGTTTAAGAAAGAAAGAAAAACTTTTGAAATTTGTGGTCTAAAATAAGTCATAGATATTTGTATGACTACAAATCACTTCGTTACGGGTAAAGTAGTCATTTTGTTAAGGGTAAAGTAGTTTAAACTGACTAAAAAGAAAAATAAGTCATATAAACTGAGACAACAGAGAGAGTACTACTTTCTTTTTCACTACACCATATTAATAAAGCAGATAGTTAGGATGTGTTTGGTACGAAGAGAAATGTTTTCTTTAAAAATATTTTTTGCAAAATAAGTTGTTTCTTACCTATTTAATTTCTTACTAATTTAATTTTGGAAATTATAGTATTATACTCAAGCATTAGATTGTACACCTGTGCTAATATTGTGAACTCTATGCAGAAAAAATATTAGACCATAGCAATGGAGACATAGCTCTCGACTTTTATCATCGTTACAAGGTACTACTAATTAATTAATTATTGATTTGGTTAAACAGAAATTAGATGAAGAAATATTTTTAATTTCTTACTTTATCTTAATCGAAAAAATATAAATAAATTAGTGTACTAATATTACCTGCCTCTCTTATGCAGGAGGATGTCAAACTTGCAAAATTCGAAGGACTAGATGCTTTCAGGTTTTCTATAGCTTGGACAAGAATTTTACCACGTAAGATATGATTTTTAGTAATATTAATAATCTTGTTGATTTTATATATCTACCTTTTTAAAATGTAAAGCCAGTGGCCTGATTAACCTTAGCTTAATATAGTAGGATTATTTTGCCATCCCACACACACACACACACAAAAAGCTCTCATTTATGCATCTTTTATAGTATTTACTTTGTGTATTTTCAGAGGGGAAGCTAAGTAAAGGAGTAAATCAAGCTGGTATTGATTACTACAACAATCTCATCAATGAGATAGTAGCCCTTGGTAATAATTAGTAGTACTTGTTTCTCCTTCTGTCTTTCTCACATGCAGAAACACACATATTACACAAGTAAAAACTTTTAATTAAAATGAATGGTTAAAACTAACTTTATAAATTGCAATTTAGGTATTAAACCTCTGGTGACACTTTTTCATTGGGATCTTCCTCAAGCCCTTGAAGATGAATACCTTGGCTTTCTAAGCCCTAAGATCGTGTAAGTGTACTACTCCAAACTCTAATAGTTTCTGTGCCTATATATATATATGTCTTGTAGATATGATGGCCTATTTTGTATGACCATATTAATTTTGTGTCAACCTAATAATGAGAAAATGAATTAAGATAATCACTAATGTAGTTTATTAGACATGAAACATGAATGTATATATGTCAAAACATTAAAATTTTAACAATTATTACTATGATCCAGACTTATAATTTCAAAAGTATAGGACTAAAAACTTTATTGACATAATCTATCATGTTCAAATTTTGAATGGGCCTCTGATTACTGATGATCGTGCATGCAGGGATGATTACGTAGATTTTGTGGATATTTGTTTCAAACATTTTGGAGACAGAGTGAAGCTGTGGGCAACGATGAACGAGCCATGGATTTTTGCATCAACGGGTTATGATATCGGTTCGTTGGCACCTGGGCGCTGTTCTGCCTGGAGGAACAAAAACTGCTCCGCTGGAAACTCCGCCACTGAGCCTTATATAGTCGGACACAACATTCTTATTTCTCATGCTGCCGCTGCCAACCTATACACTCAAAAATACAAGGTGTGTAGTAATAAATTATACTTATAATTAGTGATAATTAATCAAGTTCATTCGACTTTATGAAAAACACAAAAAGTGATCAACTTTTACCTGTTAGATTCTCCAAAAATGAACTAAATCTAACATGCATTCGTCAGCATTTTTGTGGGACAAATGTTGTTGTTTAATTATTAACTTTGTTTTTATTTGGTGGTGACGCAAGTACAGCCAATTCAAAAGGGTGAAATAGGAATTTTATTGGTGTCACATTGGTTCGAGCCTTTCTCCGACAAACCAGAGGATAAGAGAGCATCTAAAAGAGCACTTGATTTTATGCTTGGATGGTAATTTAAAAAGAGAACAAGTTGATTTAAAGTGCTTTAATTTATATTAATTTTTATAAACTAAAAATGTATTATGGTGACAGGTTTTTGCACCCATTGACTTATGGAGATTATCCAAGAACTATGAAGAAACTAGTTGGAAAACGACTACCAAAGTTCAACCCAAAAGAATCAGAATTGGTGAAAGAGTCCTTTGATTTCATAGGAATGAATTATTACACCTCAAATTTTGCAGCTCATCTATTTACCCCACCAAAAACTGTGAATATCAGCTCTGTAACTGATAGTCAAGTCAATAAAACGAGTAAGTTTCTAGAACTATCAATTCAATACCCATAATCATACTTTCTCCCCGGTGTGTCAGGGCGGGTCGGACTGAATTTGAGCGGGTTAAAATGGAGTGAGTTAATAAATGGGGTGGGTTATTAACTCGTTCAAAAGTTATTTGAGTTGAAATTGACTAAAAAACGGGTTATAATCTAACCCGCCTAATTCTTACTAATTAAGTGTTATAGTTTTATTGTTTGTCTTAAAATATTTAGTACCCGATAAAACTTTTTTGTTTCACTATTTATAACATATCAAATACGAATTTTTTATTTTTTTTGAAAATATTTTGAAAAGTGTTGGATGTGCAAACAAAAGTTCCACATCATAGCTGAAAAGATTGGAAAGTAAGATCTTTTCATGGTGTGAGACCTTGTGAGAAAAAAAATCATGTAAACTTGGTCCAAAACAGACAAATATCACACCATATAAGATTATCATTGGGTTGGTTGAGCACAATAACAAAATATCTCATGAGTCAATTTAGACTATATAGCTGCCCAGTCTTGTGATAGATTAAAATATGTTTGACTGAAATAAGCTGAGGGAAAAATGAAGGTAATTTTTTATGGGCTAATTTAATTACACCTATTTTCTCCTCCGTTTTTTTTTTGCGAAAATCTTTGTTGTTGGGAGAAGGGGATAGTGAGAATTGAATTTATACCCATAATTGTATGTTTTCGTGTAACTACATAATTTATCATGTAACTATGCATTATTTCAAAATTTATTTTCCTAAATATTATTTTATGTTTTTGTAGTTTCGAGAAACGGAAAATTGATTGGTGATCCAGTAAGTATATCTCTCAATTGACACTTCAGCCTACACCATCTCAAATTCTTTTCCTTCATTTAGTTAATCTCCACTAATGGTGTAGTTACAAATTTTATTACAAATAATACTCCTAGTTAAATACTTGAAAAGTAAGTAATTAGAAATGTTAATTTAGGGTCATGTCATTAAATTCTTTTGACGTTTTCTCCTTCATAGTTTAGATAACTTTTAATATTTGCATGCAGACTGGTGTCGGTGATTTCTATGTTGTTCCAAGGGGACTTTATAAACTTCTTGTTTACACTAAGAAATATTACAAGAATCCAATTATTTACGTCACAGAGTGTGGTAAGTGAATTAATTCATATATATATATATATATATATATATATATATATATATTGATTAATTATGTTTCAAGTATATATTTATTGAATAAATTAATTAATGTCTCTGACTTATATCTTATTAATTACTTCTTAAATTAGGAATGAGTGAGTCGAATATTGATGAGGTTGCAAAAGGTATTAATGATACTCAGAGGGTTGATTTCTACCAACGCCATATTAAGGCTCTTTATAGGTCTTTTAGGTCAGTACTTCTTTCATCTTTTTTGTTTATAAACCGATATATTACTCCTTCCGTCTCAATTTATTTATTCGTCCCAATTTATGTGATGTAATCTGAGTAGACATCAAATTTTAAAAAAAAATATATGAAAAAGACTTTGCAATGTTTCAAAATTATCTTTAAAATAAATAATTTTTTATATAAAAGAGTACACCTTCGAAAACTTGTTACCAAATAAATGAAATTTTAAATGAATAAAATATTGATAATGTCATTAAATATTTGCCAAATAAAAAAATGGGTTAATTTTTTTAGATTAATTAAAAAAATATTAGACCTTTTGGCAGGGAGCACACACTACTCCTCAGTGGGGCATATTTGACATGATTCAGATTGAGAATAAGTTCAGCCTTAAAAAAATATATTAAGGTTGTATATATATCGTATATATATAAGTTATCCTTGTTCTCAAGGGGTTTTTATGAAAATATATTATTGTCGAAAGTTTTTTTTAAAAAGAATAATTGTATATATATCGTATATATATGTAATGTATATGTATGTATATTGTTAAAAAAATAATTAAAAATAGCCGTATATATATCGTATTTATATCGAATGGCCATTTTGGGTAAGAATTTTCGCCAAATGGTCATTTAGGTAATAAATTATAAGTGAATTATTTTGTATAAGAAATTTAACACAACGATTATTTTGTCTATTTTTTTCTATTCTTTCTCAATTGACACATCTTTATCGAAAAATTATATTGTGTCTATATATATATATAGATAGAGAGAGAGAGAGAGAGAATAATTTTGTTTTATGTATATACATTTATACTTACACTTAGTGGCGGAGCTAGAATTTTCACTGATGGAGTTCAAAGTATGAAGAGTAAACATATGAACTAGTCGAAGGGCTCAACATCTACTATGTATATCTATAAAAAGTTTTTTAATCATGTATTAATAGTGTAATTTTCAGCTGAAGAGGATTCGAATGACCCCCCTATAGCCCCAAGCTGACTTTGCCCCTGCATACATTATAATTGAATTCCTTTGACTTCTTCTACTATTTATTTTTTATATTTTGAATCTCCTTAATTAAAATTTGACTCGTCATTAATTGAGCAAGTAGACTTTGTAGAACTATTAGTTTTTGTTGTTTCAGATTTGCAAGAATATTATATGGTATAATTAATAGTACTATACTTATTTTTATTTTTTTTTCTCTCAGGAAGGGAGTAAATGTTAAGGGATTTTTTGCATGGTCATTTTTTGACAACTTTGAATGGGGTTCAGGATACACCCAGAGGTTTGGCATCAATTTCATAGATTACAAGAATAACCTTAAAAGATATCCAAAGCGTTCTGCTCTTTGGATGAAGAGTTTCCTTCTCAAATAAAATTATCAATATCATGCATGAGTATGTCTCTTTTAATTATATCAAATCTTGTAGAAATTAAGTGCTATTAATTGCCCTTAAATTCGTTGAGGGTGTTAAGGGTATGTTCTCCCTTCTCTTGTAAAAGAAGGAGAAGAAATAAAGTTGTAGTAACAATACATTATGTCTACACATAATATATAAGCCGGTGTCAGCACGATTCAATAATATATGTTAGTTTTTCTATCTCGATTTAAGTGATATGGATGAACATTGGAGAGTTATCCAATTGTATAATTTTTAAATATTTTCAGTTGTTAATTATTGTGCTATTACCAGGGGTGTCTCATCAATTAGGCTACTTAGGTAATTGCCTAGGGCCCTATAATTATGGAAGCCTCATATTTTCATATATAAATAGTTATAATTTTTTTGATTTTCTATTTAGTGGTCAAAAATTAAAATTAATAGATGATGAAAATTTGAAAAAACATTGTCTTAATCTTGAATATTACCTAATGCATAATACTCACTATGACATTGATGGTTTAGATTTATTGTCTAAATTGAAAGTGTTAAGAAAAATAGTAAAAGTAGAAATAATATTGTAATCAATAGACTCAATAAGATAAAACAACTCAATTCCTTTCCAAATGCCTATATTGCTTATAGAATGTTGTTGATAGTTTTTGTTACGGTTGCCTCAGCCGAAAAAATTTAAAAATAAAATTGATAAATTTTTGTCTAAGATCAATAATGTCTCAAGAGAGATTGAATATATTAGCTATATTGTCAATTGAAAAAAGAATCATTAGGAAATATTGACTGCAAAAAATATTATTAGTAATTTTACATTAAAAAAATAAATTTTAATTTTAAATAAATAAATGTATATAAAAAAATTAAGTTAAGGCCCCTCTTTAGAGTTTGGCTTTAGGCTCCCGATATAATTGAGACACCCTTAATTATTCCCTATGTCCCAATTTATGTGACATTGATATAATTTCTAGAGTCAACCAAATTTTTTATATGTTTTTAAAAATATTTTAAGCTGTTGATTGTTGTGTTATTTCCTATGTCCCAATTTATGCGTCATTGATAGAATTTTTAGAGTCAATCAAATTTTTTTATATGTTTTTAAAAATATTTTAAGTTGTTGATTATTGTGCTTTATAGTACTTTTTATGTAATTTTTAAATATATAACAAAATATTATAATCAAACATATAACAGATTAAAAGAAAAGTAAGACAAATAAATTAAAATGGAGAAAGTTCTAAATTTTTCGAAGTGAGCCCCACCTTTGGCTACGAACACACATGTCGTTCAGCTGTGTGCTTGTATAACCTCTTATTAATAGTAGTAATCACGTAATGTAACTCATGAGAGAGAACGAGAATAAACCCCCTTCGTTTCATAGTACTTGACCCCATATTAAAAATAATTATTTTAATTTGTGATAATCCAACTTGATAACTAATTTTAATATAACAAAAAGTTAAATTGATCTTCACAACGTGAAGTTCACCGAGTTTGGTTCCTCTTGCCGTCATCACTGTGGCTCAACTTAAGAATGTTTTAATGCGAACTCTTTTCATTAAACTTAAAAGATCATTTTCCCACAAATATAAAAAAAATGAGACAATATTTAAAAGAAAAATTAGATAAAATGTCTATTGAATTAAATTTTTACATAAAAAATAGTCCACTTATTTTTACTATAAAAATTGTCATCCGGCCAAACATATTCATGGAAAATAGCTATTCGGCCAAAAATATTTACGAAAAAATGACCATTTAGCCATTGTTATTACACCTTAAGTGCATATTGCTTCTTTCCTCTTCCTTTTTCTTTCTTTCTTTCTTACTTTCCATAATTTTCTCTTGATGCAATGTATAAGTATTAGATAAATAATGCATATGGATATATTTACATTTTTAATGGATAATTATACATCATATAGACATGATTTATACCCGATTAATATATATGTGTGTGAGAGAGAGACGGCAATTGAAAGCTTCATGTGAGACGGCAAATCCATGGGGTTTTACCAATAGATTATTTATCAAAGCTGGCTTGCTAGTTGCTTACCATTTAATTTTTTTGGGTGACGTGTCATAGACTTAATTAAGAAAATCCATTGTTTACTTAACAATAACTAACTAAGTTTTGTTTCCATGTACCGCCTTCTGGGGCGATACTCATTTTAATCAAGCATTTAAGCATCGTTTGGTAGTTGATTTGGAGATGAGTTATGCAGGTATTAAATTTTGTATAAGTAATATATTGTTTGATAATTGGTTTGGAGGTAAATTATTTATATGATAAAATCAATACGGTGTTTGATTTGCAATTTTGAAACCCGCATAACTAATAACATGTACAAGTTATGTGAGAATCTATATTGTATTTTATGTAGGATAGAAGATGGAATAACTAATACTTCGTACATGAATAATTAATCCATGTATAATTAATACATGCATAAAATAATTAATACATAGATTTCCTCATAACTAATCCCTACATTTCTAATACATGCATAACTCTCTGGGAGGGATAATAATCTCACGATATAGTGTAGAATTATTTTATCTTGCGTTTGATTAAAGGTATTAGTTAGTTTTTCAGGATTATTTATCTCATCATTTATACCATGAATATATATGGTGGGATATTGCTATCCATGGGATAACTTTGTTTATATTATCCCCCATAACAAACGATTCCTTAGGTTAGGGGTTGTTTAATATGAGGATGGAAAAGACAAAGTTATCCCACAATATATATGAAATAACTTATCCCATCATTGTAGTACAAATGATGGAATAAATAATCTCGAGATCTATACCCCTAACCAAACATCCTAACCAAATATAAGATAAAATAATTATACATTTTATCCCGAAATTATTATCCTTTATCGCTCATACCATACGACCCCTTAATATACTACTAATCTCATAATTAGTCAAGACAACTACGATATTTATTCTTCACAAGAGAAAGCAGAAAAAGGACACAGAACAATAAGTTTTGGATCACTTCCTCCGCATCAACCTTAATCGTAATTAGGGGTGTACATGGACCGGGTTGGTTCGAATTTTTTAAACACCAAACCAAACCATTAGTGTCGGGTTTTTAAATCTATAAACCAAACCAAACCATTAGTGTCGGGTTTTTAAATCTATAAACCAAACCAAATCAATAAAAGTCGAGTTTTCCAACATCGGGTTTTTTCGAGTTTTTTTGGTTTCCTCGGATTTTTCGAGTTTTTTCGGATTTTTTTGGTTTCCTCGGGTTTTTCGAGTTTTTTCGGGGTTTTTCCGATAAAGTCTTCATACAAATATATAATTAACTTGTGCTTCAAATATTTCTTTAATCCGAGCAAAATACAGCTATCTAAGGTATTTCTTAAAAAAATAACACAAAATATATCCACTTTATTTGAAATTTATGAAGTGAGTGATGACAATAAAATATTCAACCAAAAAAATAATGAAATCACATGAAATAAATATTGCATATTAATAAGTCATAATAAAAATAATCATAATTTAAAAATATTAAGTCATGCTAAAATAAGTCTAATAAGTATTAACTACATGACTAAATATTAAACAGAAAAATAAATTAGTTTATGCATTTATGTAAAATTAAAGAATAAATATCTAACATGATTGTCATTCCTAGTGTTGGATTGAATAATCTTTTGTTAATATTTGTATTGATTTGAATTTTATTTGAGTTACTAATATCTATAGGTTGTAAAAGGACTTATTGAACCATTTAAAATTCTAAGTTTAAACTTGAAATAACATATTGAAAGATAAAAACTATGAAAAAGTTAAAGAAATATTTATAAATTACATCACAATAAATATTTTTATGTATAAAATATTTTTAAAAATAGTATATATGTAATATCGGGTTGATTCGGTTCGGTTTGACTTTTTTAGTTAAAACCAAACCAAACAAATTATAGTCGGGTTTTTTTTCAACACCAAACCAAGTCAAACCAAACCACTAGTCGGTTTTTTTTTTGCGATTTGGTTCGGTTTACGGTTCGATTTTGTACCCCCTAATCGTAATTATCAACCTTAATTTGACGTTGTCAAAATTGTTAAAAAAGAAAACAAAAGAAGTAGAATTTAATTTTTTGGCACAATCTATATAAAGGGCTTAATATGCATGGAATTATTTCTTAAAAAACATACTTATAAATTTAATTAGCCATGGGGTTGCTAATTCAGATCTCTTTGTTTCTCTTAATTGGGATATTTGTACCAATAAGTTCTTCTGTGCTGCCTAGTTATACTATCTCAATTCCATTTAATAAAACCAGTTTTCCATCAGATTTCATCTTTGGAACTGCCTCTGCTGCTTATCAGGTTTTTGTATAATTAGACCTTTGTAAAAGATTCTAATTTCCGCTCGTTTTTATTTTATATAACACACTTTCCTTTTTAATCTATTTAAAGGAGAATGATATATTTCTATTTGTATAGTTTACCTTTAATAGTATTGATTTTATAGTCACATAAACGTCTACTACATACTAAAGCACAAGTTTAAAAATATTTATTTCTTGATTATTCTTAAACTTTATGCCCAATCAGTCAAATAGTTTCTTCATAATTCGTTCTAATAGCAATGATTACTGTTACAGTATGAAGGAGCAGCAAATGAAGATGGTAAAGGTCCTAGTATATGGGATACCTTTACCCATAACCATCCTGGTAATGCCTCTTTTCCACTCTAAGGGTGTGTACGTTCGTAAGAAAATATTTTTTATGGAAAATGTTTACGATTTATGTGACGTTTTGCAGAAAGGATAGCTGACCATAGCAACGGCAATGTAGCCGTTGATTTTTATCATCGTTACAAGGTATTTGATTTGATTAATATCAAATATTCCCTCCGTTTCAATTTGTTTGGCTTATTTTGCCTTGACACGGAGTTTAAGGAAGTAAAAAAGACTTTTGAATCTTGTGTTTAAAATGAAAGATATGTCAAATGTACCAAAATGCCCTGTAATCTTGTGATCTCAAACATGTCATGTGGAAAGTTGAAATTGAAGAATTGCTAAAAAAGGAAAGAGACGTTCTTTTTTAAAAGTACTAAAAAGAAAAGTAGTCCAAACAAATTGAAACGGTGGGAGTATATAGTATCAAAATCCAACAAAAATCGAAAGTTTTTTGGCCTATGGTTCTAATTGTTACACTTCAACCCTCTTCTTCGATGTTCCTAATTAGGATGATATAAAGCTAATGAAATTTGAAGGATTGAATGGTTTCAGATTTTCCATCTCTTGGTCAAGAGTTTTACCATGTAAGATTTTACTTCTCTTAGATTTTACTTTATGCAAAACGTCAGGGAGATTTGATTTTATAGCTATTTACAAACTTGTTTTTAGTTTTACGTCTTTTTTACCAGAGATCTGAAAAAGTCTTTTTTTTCTAATCACACCACGAAAGGTTAATCAATCTTCTAATCTTTTACTATGTCTCAGATGGGAAGCTTTCTAGAGGAGTAAACAAAGAGGGCATTGCCTTCTACAATAATCTTATCAATGAGCTCTTAGCTAAAGGTCAATTATATTATCTCTAAATCATTCTTTTTTTTGCTTTTCTTATTTCGATTAAGGGGTGAAAAGGCGTTATATTAAAATTATTTTTCCAACAAAACTCGTTCAGGTATACAACCTATGATTACCCTATTCCATTGGGATCTACCCCAAGTCCTTGAAGATGAGTATCTTGGCTTTCTAAACCCTCAAATTATGTAAGTAGAAAGTCATAATAATTACTCCCAAGTTTCCAATTAAAGAAAGACATATACTAATTAGGCATATGTAACATTTTATTGTAGCTATGATTTTGGAGATTATGCAGAGTTGTGCTTCAAAGAATTTGGTGATAGAGTAAAACTTTGGACCACAATAAATGAACCAAGTGGCTATGCACTTACTGGTTATGACATAGGCATTTTCCCCCCTATGAGATGCTCTTCTTGGAGGAACAATGGTTGTCTTGTTGGCAACTCTTCCATTGAGCCTTACATAGTTGCCCATCATTTGCTTCTTGCTCATGCACAAACAGCCAAGTTATACAGACAGAAATATAAGGTATTCTGTTCGTCTCAAGTTACGTGACACTGTTTGACTGAATATGAAATTTTAAGAAATAAAAAAATATTTTACGTGTGAGAACTTATGTAGGCATCTCAGAAAGGGGAGATAGGAATAGTACTAGTGGCTAGTTGGTTCGAGCCCTATTCCAAGACGAAGAAAAATGTAGACGCAACTCAACGAGCCATTGACTTCTCCCTTGGATGGTGAGTATAATTTCCACCACTTGAATAGTTAAAATGAGGCGCGACATCTATAATTTTACGCCACTTGTTTTGTTGTAAGAATTATTTATAGAAATTTTGAACATCGACGTGTTGTTTATTTCAGGTTTATGCATCCATTAACCTATGGTGATTATCCAGAAATTATGTGCAAAATCGTAGGAAATCGTCTACCAAAATTCACAACAGAGCAAGCTGAGATGGTGAAGGGTTCCTCTGATTTCATGGGACTAAATTACTACACAACAATGTATACAGCAAATATTAATGTTACTCAAAATAAAGAGAACATTAGCTACCTATCAGATATTCAAGTCAATCAAACAGGTAATTAACTAATTGATTGTTTGTTTTTAAGGAAATTGACCTAAATAGTCGCTCACGAAAATAATAGGCAACAATTTTTTATTTTTTTTGTATATTAATGCATGATATACATAAAATATACATTCCTGATACAAATAAGTGTATACTTATTTTTTTTAGAGGAACTTTCATAAACCACAACTAGTAGGAACTTAATCAAGCCTCTATAGGTATATTTTGACTAATTACAATCCGTAGCAATATTTTTAATAGCTATTGTATATCTCATTTATATATTTTGTGAAATCTCGATATACAAATACAAATACAAATACAATTGAGTGTTGATTGAGAGAAGGACATGCAAATACAAATAACTATTAAATTAAAATATAAACTGCGAAATATAACAGAAATAAACTATAACTATGCGTAATTAGACATGAATGTTTGTCATTTTTTATGAAATTTTTCCAACCTCTTTTTTATTATATATTTGACTGATGAATATAATTATATTTGAATGACAGCCAAGATATGTAACTTGCCATTTGTTTTATACTCGTAGTATTTTAGTCACAAATTTTTATAGCCTTTATAACACTTTATCTTTTGTTGTTTTCTTTTCTTTTGTAGTGGAAAGAAATGGAAAGTTCATTGGTGAACCGGCATGTTCTTATTCTCTTTATTATTATTATCACCATTTTTTTCTTCAATGGCTAATTTTTTATACAACATTTGTTATTGTATTTTTTTACTTGGAATGCAGACAGGGTCGACGGTTTTCTATGTTGTCCCAAGAGGACTTGTAGAAGTTCTTGTCTATACAAAAGAAAAGTATAATAATCCAAAAATTTACATAACAGAGAACGGTATGATAATAAGAATTTTTCATAACTGACTTAATTAAATTAATTTGACGAATTATTTTGGTAGAAATTGAATATAACTTTTTTATTATCCTATATATATTTCTTTTATCATAAAGGTATGAGTGATGCAAATGTAACAATGGTTGAGGAAGGAGTCAATGACTTTCAAAGGGTGGATTTCTTACGTCGACATCTCTTGGCCCTTAAGGCGGCCCTTAAGTACGTACTCTCTCCGTTCTTAAATACTTGTCATATTTTTTGTTTACACGTTTTTTAAAAAAAATATTAACTAAAGTATAATTTGACTAAATTATCTTTATTTATTACTCCTCTCTATTTAATATTCCTCTTATTTGCACTATATTAATATCTCTCCATATTTATGATTAAAGAAACAACTAATTATGTCTTAGTTTTCTAAAATGACAAATAAGTATTATGAAATATCTATTTTTAGTAAGGATGACAAGTATTTTAGGAACAGATGGAATAATTAATTAAGTCCATTCTCTTCTTAATTTAACTAATTATAGTTTTGTCTTTTCTTTTTCTTTTTTGCTAATTTTTGAACTGAATTACCTTACTGGATAATGTTTTCATCCAATGGGTGATCTTAAGTTGAACTTCTATTCTTTTTTAAATGATATTCTTCTTTTTTATTGCTTTGAGTGGAAAAGGGAAATATATATATACTTTTCAGAGTTAATATCTAAAACACTCCAAACTATTCACGTTTTATAAGTTTAATTCTTAAACATATAAGTCGATTGGTAAAGTGTATTAGAAATAATAATATATGTATTAATTTTGTGTATTATTAATACCTTGTTTGATACACTTTTTTAACCTATGTAGAACTAATGCTTGCGTTATACACTCTATTTGGTATTAAGTAGTGTATAACTAATACATAGCAATCTATGGTATTAGTAATGCAATGGATTCTAATGCATGCATTAGTATGGTTAAAGACACAAATACCCCTCAAAACCTTTTTCACATCCTTTTAATCATATTTATGGAGGGTATTTTTGTAAATAAATATATTATTTTAGAAATTATGCAATGCATGTTATTTTTAATACACTAAACCAAACACTGCATAAGAAAATTCTCAATATTACTAATACAAACATAACTAATACTAATATTACTAATATAAGCATTACTAATACACTATATGTTGCCATTACTAATACACTATATGTTGCACTATTCTTATACACCCTACCAAACGACTGTTTTAGGATATTGTTGTTGTCCCACTGAACTATAGCATTTCTGCAGTGTCTAGTGGTGGCATGTGAGTGACTTCACGATCTCCTTGTGTGTGTGTTGGTTGTTGGGGGGGAGCATTTTATACAGGGGTGTTCACGGATTAATTTGAATTAGTTGTTCGTAAAAATCAAAATTAAATCAATATCAGTTTTTAAATTACTAAAATTGAATAAAATAAAATATAATATATATTTATCGATTTGGTTGTTATCAATTTTTGTTCGATTTAGTTCAATTATTAACCATACACGAAAATAAAAAAAACGATTCATTCAAACAAAAACAAAAAGACAACAAATATTCTCTCAAAGAGAAAAAAAAAAAAACATTGTGAGAATACCACATAAAACAATAAAATACAAGAATATTTAAATTATAAATAAATTTTGATGAAAATACATATAAGATAATTAAAATTATTCATAAAAAATACTAATAAATTATATACATATAATTATAAAAATTATGTATATAATTTATCGGTTCGGTTATTTCTTCGATTCTTTTGAACAAAACTAAAGTCAAACCAAATATTATCAATTTTTAAAAGTATAAAACCAAACCAAACCAAATAAAAATTTATTTATTTAATCGGTTTGATCTGATTTTTCATTTTGAATCGATTTTTACCCAAATCGTGAACACCCATAATTTCATATATATGTCATTTTACATTCATGTTTTAGAATTAACTATTCTTAGTTCTTATTTGTTATTTTGTTTTTAGGTACTATATATTAATTCTACTTTTAATATTCGAAGATTGAATGAAAACATTGATGACTGAAGCACTTGTCATAATTTAACAGGAAAGGTGTGGACGTTAAGGGCTACTTTACATGGTCATTTTTGGATAATTTCGAATGGACTTCAGGATACACTCAAAGATTTGGTCTTAATTATGTTGATTATAAAGATAATCTAAAGAGATATCCCAAATGTTCTGCTCTTTGGCTGAAGAAATTTCTTCTTAATTAAATAGAGAATTTTGATGGCTAATTAATTAAAGGACTATAATAACAACGAAGAAATGCACTTAATTACTGAATTAATGATTATATGAACAAAATTTGATTATATGAGTTTTTGATTCTTCTAATACATGCACCTTCAACTTCAATTTTTGTTTCAAGGCTCCTTTCCTCTCACTTTAATTTAACACTTCAAATGACTTAATATAAGTGTCCCTTGATATAATTATTCATTTGTAATATTATTCTTCTGATTCATATACTAATTCGTCAATATCCCCTAAATGGATAATGTAAAACTCTTAAATTAGGCTTATAAGCCTTTGACACGGAAAAAATAGATAATCTTAAACACACGGATTGTTACATTTTCCTCGTGAAGTTCTGATCACACTTTTTTCCTTTTAGATATTCGTACTTTAAATTTACTATGTGCATGACATTAGTGATAATTATCATAAATTTTTTAATATTTTATACATAATATAATCGTACAAAATATTATTACACAATTTTTGAGTATGACTGTTACAATAGTGTAATTTTACAAAGAGTGTACTGCTATATTGAATGTCACTGTTGTTATAGGTAGAATGTTGCTATAGAAAAGTAAAATATAACATGAAAAATTGATCCTGGAGAAAATCATGTTGTCATAGTGAAATGTCGTTATGACGCATGATCATCGTTATAACAAGATTTGACTCTAGTAAGTTTATACTCCTTCATTTCATAGTACTTAGCCTCAGTTGACCTGATATATCTCTTAAGAAAGCTTTAATTAAAGGGTTATTTTACTAAACTAATCTTCTTAATGATATTTTGAAATTCTAAATTTGATATTTACTACTTTATGTAGTTATTTATTACTAAGGGTAGTATGAGAGAAAAAAACTCTCTTTATTTTCTAAAATGAACAAGAAAAATAAAATATAAATTTTTAATATATGAGTCAAATAAAATAAAATGGGAGGAGTAATTTATATCATAATAATTGAAAAATTACACGTTTAAACACGTTATGCGCTGCCACAAACGGATAATAATTAATGAATAGTACTCTATCTTGTCCATACGATAACCTTTTGTATTAAATAGAGTGAAGTATAAAAAACATACTTAAACTATCTCTTTTTATTGAGTTTTATACCTAAACTATTGGAAGTATGAGTTTTATACCTAAACTATCACTCATTAGTTTGAGAAACACACCTCAACTAATATGTGATGGTGTATGTACTACACCCTCTATTTTATTTAAAAAATCCTGCCACGTGGCACTTCGCGTGATTTTTTTTCACCTTGATAAAAATTAATTAAATCATTAGTATTAAATTAAAAAATAAATATTCACCGTGTTGAGAAATGATGAAGAAGAAGAGGAGAGTTTAGGGAAAATCAATTGAAAAATTAAAAAAAATGATGTGTCAACTAAAAAAAATAAAAAAATATGCCACGTCATCATAATATTTAATGGTCAGTCGCGTCTAAATGCATTTGCATACAAACACTTGGTCCAGTCAACGTTGAGGTGTGTTTATCAAACTAATGAGTGATAATTTAGGTATGAAACTCACACTTCCAATAGTTTAGGTATGAAACTCCAAAAAAAAGAGGATAATTTAGGTGTGTTTTTGATACTTCACTCTATTAAATATCGTAATTAATTGACATCTTAATTTTCAAGACATACAAGAAAACAAAACGTTGTGATGTGCTTATCTAAAATAAAGAAGCTTTAGGTGAAGTATTTGGGCCAATTAATCTTTGGGGGGAGAGATCAGATTGGTATTTGAATTTGGCTAAAATGTTGTTAAAAAATCAACCGTCTCCCCAAAACCATCTACATATATGCCTTTTCTACTAATTAAAAAAAATGAAAATTTCTTGATTACGCATTGCTCTATTCCTAGAGAAATGAGAAGCCAATTCTAATATACATTCTGATTGATAAACTTCAAGAGAAAAAAAATTCCTAATGTTAGATGTCATCTTATCAATTATATAAAGGTTGTTTAATACGTGTGATACGATGAGATATCTCAAAATTTATAAGTCTAGAATAAAATTTAATTTGAATTGTGTTTAATTAACGAAATAAATATTCCAAAATAAATTATACTCTATTCAAATAAGAAGGACATGTAAGAAAGTCATTTTTCGTATAATTGATTTTTAAGGTTTTCTAAAGTAAATATTTTGATCCCCCAACCATGCAAAAGTTAGAAATATTCTTCAGAAAATCTCCTGCCAAAAACATCCTAAAAGAATAACGACTAAAAGTATTTTAAATATAACATGAAAATAATAAAAAAGAAAAAAAAATGCTTAAAATAGAATTGGTAATAGCGTTGCACAACTTATTTGCCGTATGGTGGCCATTTTAAATTACACATGCGACAAGCAGGCTAAAATAAACAAAATGCCCACAATATTCAACTGACAGTAATATGCCACAAATAAGAAAAAACGACTTATAATATGTAAAGGAAAGTGAGATTTCTGGAAATTTCTATTCCAACTTGTTAATTTCAATTCTAAATTCTGGCACGCACGTCACATGGTTGAGGTTGACTAGTTATTACCACTTAACAGGAGTAAATTAATTCATAAAATAAAAGGACGAGTCATGTGCAAGAATTCCAAATCTAATTACTCCCTTCGTCCCATTATATGACTTAGTTTAGCTTGTCACGGACTTTAAGAAAAAAGAAAAAAATTTGAAAATTGTGATTTAAATTAAGTCTTGAATGTTTGGGTGACTATAAATCATTTCATTAAGGATAAATTGAGCATTTTAAAATTAAATTGTTACTATAGAAATATATCATTCTTTTTTAGATTGACTAAAAAGAAAAGTTAGCAGAATTCTTTCTTTGTTTAGTGGCATTTTAAATAAGCATGTTGCGTCCATATGGTTGACTCTCCAAAAGCTGAAATCACGTTGGACATAAATTAAATTCAGTTTATAACATTTCCATTCTCCAATGTGTTGGGACATGAATTAAATTCAGTTTCACCACTCTTAAGTGAGACTCAAAAAAAATTGGCCTTTTTTGGTCTCTCTTTCACAATATATACTAGGAGTACTAAGCAAGAGAGTTTGCATATAGGGAAGAAATGGACAAAGATTCAGAATAAGAAGAGTACTTGCTGAACCACTCACACTATTCAAGAAAGGGTGGTCTCAAAACCATGCTTTTCATCATAGGCATGTTTTTTTGTTAAATTCTTTTCATGTTTATTACTACTATTTCCTTTATGTGTTGAGTTTGAATTGAATATTTTATAATTTGTAGTGAATGAATCATTTGAGAGATTGGCAAGTTTTGGGTTGCAACCAAACATGATAATATACATGACAACATTTTATCACATGGAAGCTGCGGCTGCATCAAGCTTACTTGGAATATGGTCAGCTCTTTCAAATGGATTGGCCATTGTAGGGGCCTTTGTTGCTGATTCTTATTTGGGAAGGTTTAGAGTCGTTGCAATTGGATCCATTTCCAGTCTAATTGTAAGTCACTTAAATTATGTGATTTTTTGTCATGAATATGTTGTGCAACTTTATGCAATCTTTGGAAAGATAAAAATAGTAATGTATTGCATAAGGATAACACGGAAAAGGGTTAAATATATCACTGTACTGTCAGAAATAGTTTAAATATACAGCTTGTTATACTTTCGGTCGAAATATACCCTCTCATTATACTTTGGCACAAATTTGCCCTTAATTTTTTACAGAAACTCCATTTGGGTTGGGATTATATGATAGAGTCAAGGAAGGAGAAAATGAATTTCGGCAAACTCCATTTTTTTTTGGGCGAAATCATAAAAAAAGTATTTAGATTTGGGTCTTATTAAGATGAAAAGAAAAGGAAAAAATGGGTCGGGTCAGGTGAGGTTAAACGGGTGAATTTCTGAAGGAATCGGGTATTTAAAATTGGGGGTGGGTCATTTAATTCTAAGCTTGACATGCGTCTTTCTATCAAAATTAAGGGCAAATTTGTGCCAAAATATAATAGGAGGGATATATGAGATGTTAATGATGCAACTTGCTTTGTCTTAATCTTAATTCAATATAGCAACTCTGTAATTAGAGATCAAGATCCAGGCACCTTTTTGTACTAGGGGGTTCTATGTTTTGGACAAACATCAATGCTTTATTCTATTCTAATTTTAGATGTTTTATTCATTTTTATGTCAACAGGGAATAAGTATGCTTTGGCTTACCACTATAATCCCACAATTGAGGCCTTCACCCTGCAATAATCAACAACATGGTTGTAATGAAACAACAACAGCCCAATTTGCTCTGATTTTGTGTTCATTTGGGCTTATTTCCATTGGTGCTGGTTTTGTTAGACCTTGTTCTATAGCATTGGGCGCCGACCAATTGGACAACAAAAGAAATCCAAATAACGAGAGGGTTATCGATAGCTATTTCAACTGGTTCTATGCTAGTGTAGGAGCTTCAACTTTTCTTGCACTTACTCTAATTGTTTATATCCAAGATCATTTCGGTTGGAAAGTTGGCTTCGGTGTCCCTGCTATGCTCATGGTTTTATCTGTCTCTGTGTTCTTGATGGGATCCCCTCTTTATGTCAAAGTAAAAGCTAGAGGGAGTTTGTTTGTTGGATTGTTTCAAGTGGCAGTGGCAGTGTTTACAAATCGACATATTGATGTTAAAATGAATTACAACGACGAATGCTACTATAAGGAGCCTGAATCAAAGCACTTGGCACCGTCATCTGATTTCAGGTATGGGCGTTGGCCTCCATCTTATACTGATTTGGTTATACATTTTACCATTTCGTACACATTAGTGTCGTGATGCTACAAATGGGCATACGTTGATTGATTGTATTTTGTAGGTGTATGAATAGAGCTTGCATAATTCAAGATCCTGACAAGGAGTTGAAGTCTGATGGAACAGCTTCAAATCCTTGGAGCCTCTGTTGTGTGGAACAGGTGGAATCATTGAAGTCTTTTCTTAGAGTTCTTCCAATGTGGTCTACATCTTTTATGCCTACCTTGTCAATGAGTGTTCCGCTTTCAATATTTCAATTGAAGACCGTGGACAGACACGTGTTCCCTGATCATAAGTTCGAAATTCCAGCAGCATCTTTCGGCTTTTTTTCAATTTTCACTTTGACAATCTGGAATGTTTTCTATGATCGTGCTTTGGTGCCTTTACTCATTTCAAGGTATCCAAGAGGGATAAATCCAGTGTTTAGAATGGGAACTGGCTTGATTATCTCATGTGTGGCTATGGCACTGGCAGCGATAACAGAAAGTATACGACGCAATAAGGCAATCGATGAAGGGTTTGAGGATGACCCGAAAGCTGTGCTAAACATGTCTGCTATGTGGTTTGTGCCACAATTTGCACTATTTGGGTTGGCTGAGGCTTTGAATATGGTTGGATTGATTGAGTTCATCTACACTCAATTTCCAAAAAGCATGTCCAGCTTTGCACTAGCTATTTCCACGGTTGGTATTGCCATTGCGAACTTAATGTGCAGCTTCTTGGTGAGTGTGGTGGATGGTGTTACCTCAGCTGGAGGCAACACTAGCTGGCTCTCTACCAACATAAACAGAGGTCATCTCGATTACTTCTATTGTCTAATCACTTTCTTAGGTGTTATTAATTTTCTCTATTTTCTCTCCATTCGTCGGTTTTGTAACCATCACCATGATGGTCTGAATAGCCGCTTATCTATTTAGGTGGGAAATGAACATCTTTGATATGTATTTTGAATTTCTTGAATCCCAAAAATTTAATCTTAGGATTGGAGGTGAGGGGTGCTTACCATCCGAGCAACTCCCTCTTGTATGTGGGATGAACTTTGAATTGGCAATCCCATGAGAATTTTGCAACTGAAGATGAGTGGCATCCTTGCAAATGTTAGTAAATATGAGGAGCTGCTTTTTGCTCAGGAGCACATCATGGATAATGACAGCAGTCAAGCAAATAGAGAGCAATTTCATAGACTTAATCCAGAGTATACTAAATGGTTCGTCTTTCAAGACAACTTCCTTCAACACAAGGCTAATATACAATGGCCTGTACCAAGTACTTTTTCAGCATCATCAAACAGAAGAGAGGCAATGATGAGATTGGTAAGACAGTTGTGCATCATTTTGAAATTCTCTTCACTGAGTAATGGTAGAAATCATATCGAAATTGATTTTCTAGTATTCTAGCTTTGCCAATTTAGTCTTTGTGGATAAGAAATTTTACGGATTTGTAAATAGCTTCAGGATTCAATTTTTTGTGGTTGTAGTGACAATTGGATACTTAAATTTGTAACTAAGATTTCGTAATTATATATGCATAATGTTGTAGTGACAATTGGATAGGTCTTGGGACCTTAGCACTACGTCTATAATTGTACTCCAGACCTGGAAACACTAGTGTTAAAGAATATATACTTGCCAACAAGAGAAATTCTAGTTCCAAATTTTTTTATGAACGGATTAAGGATCAATGTTTTTGAATCATTTCACTAAGGATCATGTGTTCTAGTGCTAGGGAACTCATTAGAGAAAGGAACAACAAAAATGATACTTTCGTCAAACTTTGGAACAAAGGCACCCCCTTCAAAGTTTTCTTCCTTAATTGTGCGTTATAAAACCCTCATCACAATTGGATATTTTCAAATGCGTAAATAATTTAAATCAGGTTTTCATCCTTTCTATAATTCAAAAGTCGACTTGGGGACAATCTTGGATGAAACCCTATTTAAAATATACACAACGATTTTTAAGGCTTCACTCGGCCATAAAGACAAAGGTAAACTTGATCTGCTAATCATGTTTTTTTACTATATATGTTCATTAATGTACGGTTCCTTCTTGCTGCCACACCATTTTGTTGTGGTATTCATGGCATGTTATATTGAGCAATTATACCTTCACTTTTAAGAAACTAAGCAAATGGATCTTTAACTTGTCACTTATCTGTGTACCTACCATAATATTCTTCACCCTTATCAAACCCTACAATTTTGATCTGAGCTCCAATTTGTTTCTCTACTTCTGTTTTATAAAATTTAAAAAGATTAGGTGCTTCTGATTTATTAAAGACAAAATAGAAATACATATATCTTGAATAGTCATCAATAAAAGAGATAAAATATTTTTCACCATTCAAGCTAAGGTAGGAAAAGGTCCACAAATTGTATGTATGCATGATCTCAAGCAATTTAGAACTCCACACACTTAATTAACATCATCTTCGTCTATATTATTATGCAAATTAAATTAGTTAAGCATTATAAAATAACTAATATAAAAAATTGGTAATATTTTAATTCACTTAAAAATTTTATTGCTTTGAATTTGGGTAAAGTCGTGCAATCAATTTCGAGTAGAAACAAATGTTTGAATATTTTCATGATGGATGAAATGTTTATACTTGGTGATTACGAATTTTAGTATTAGAAATTTAACCCTAAATGAGTAAGTATTGTATATGATATTAGAACTTATTCGGTAATCTTTATTTCTAGTTTTTACATTTTTTTGCACAATTTTCTTTTAAATTTTAGGTTTAAATTGAATGGCAATCATGAATGCAACTTCTATACTTGGTAATTAGAATTTTAAACTTAAATGAGTAAAAATAATAATTAAAAAAAAGGGCAGCCCAGTGCACTAAAGCTCCTGCTATGCGCAGGGTTCAGGGAAGGGCTTCTGTCAGAGACTGTTTCCAAGGCTTGAACATGTGACCTCCTGGTCACATGGAGGCAACTTTATCAGTTACTCCAAGGCTGCCCTTTAAATGAGTAAAATAATGTGATAGATATTAAGACTTATTCTTTAATTATTATTCTTAAGTTTTACTTCTTTTTTTCACAATCAATTAAATTAGATAGCCTTTTGGCCCACAAGCCAATCCAGTCCAGCCTCAGTCAAGCCTCAAGGGCCAACGGGCTGACTTGATCTGGGCTTATAAGGCCCAATTTTAAATGGGCTTAAAATATAGTAATCCAACCCTATCCTTATAATGGGTTGTGCTGGGTTGCCCTCAAGGGCCAAATCTATTTTGACGATTCTAAATAGGATGGACTTTAAAGTTTATTGCAAGTGAAGACACTACTAACTTATGAATCCTATTTAAAAGGGTAAATGACTAAGAGGTCTTTCTTCTTATAAAAAAATAATAGAAATAGTGATAAGTTAAAATTAAAATGAACATTCAGCCAAATGTAATTTTTGAGTATTTTGAAATATTCATAGAAATTTACACATGATATGAATATACTTATTAATGCTTCATAAATTTGAATGTTTTGGGAAGTTAAGGTGACCTTGACGGCTTTATTTATTTTTATTTTATTTTTTGGAGGGAGGGAAATATAATGAGGGTTCGAACTTCAATCACTAGGGTGAGGATGAGAGCGGCTCATCAATTGAATTACACCCCACTTGTACAGCTCTATTTGTTGGTGCATAAATAGGTTAAGAAAAACTTAGGTGCCGTTTGATCATGAGAACCAAAAATTATTTCACTTTTTTGAAATTTTCAAAGTTGGAGTTGTGTTTGGCCATAACTTTTACAATAATTATATAGATCTTAAATATATATTTTAAAAAAATATAAAATATAATTTTAAAATAAAATATAATTTAAATGGGGTTATTTTATGAAAATTAAAAAAAAAATTCAAAAAAAAAAATTATAAGTGAAAACACACAACTCCGGAGTTGTATTTGGAATTTTTATGGCCAAACACTATTTCCGGAAAAAAGTGAAATAATTTTTCGGAAAAAAGTGAAAAATTCTCATGACCAAACGCCTACTTAGTAGTTCACTTAATTGGCTATTTAAATTTCAGCTTATTATTAAGAGCTTGATTCGCCACCTTGTATTCCCCTACATCATTTTCCCTTTTTCTACTCTCAATTTTTTTAAAAAAATATATATATAAATCCAAGTCACTATTCTTGCGATTGAACCACAAAAGCAATCATATTGTTCTCATATCATTGACTAAAATAAAAATTCATTAAAAGAGGAAAAAAGCTGATTTTTTTTTTAAAAAAATAAATAAATTGACAGGGTCATTCTTAAATGAAGCATAGAAAAAGTAGGCCCAAAGGCACACAACTTTTAAGAGAAAAGGCATTCCAAAAAAAGTGATAAAGTGAAGGGCCCAATCTCCAAGTCAGTAATATAAGGCTGTGAAATTTTCTGATCAAAGAAAATGAATTATAAGGGGAAATATTTTGGAAGGGGTACATAAATGCACATGGGAAGGGGACATAACTCACATGTAAATAAACATGGCCTTTTCTTTTCTTTGCTTCCTAATTTCATACCATTTCCTGTTTTGGTTTTCTCTGCTTATCTTATCACAAGAATAATGAAGACTTAATTAAACTATATATTAATTAGTAGGAGATTATTCAAATTCAAACTTGTGATATTGTATGGTTTAAGTTATCAGTTGAATATTTTCATAGAATCCTATAATTTATCCCCGTAGAAAATCTAGTAACAAAAAGATCTAATCGGAAATATCAACTCTTATGAAAAATGAAATTCAAGAAAAGTTATACTGACTAGTGTGACTTTACGGAATTGAATTGTTAAATGATACCTTTGCTGGGAAAAAATCAAGCGTTTGATCAGATCAATCAAGTTAATCAAGAACTATATATGTTATCGAGTGACAATTGGCCGAGGAGACTTTCATCATGTAATTGGGTACATATAAGCTATAGTTATAGAGAACTATTAATCAAGTTATCCATCATGATCAAAACCAAGACCTACTATATGTTCATTTAGGTATTTTTCATTTTCCTTTTTTTTTTGGGAATTGAATCTAGTTAAACATATATTTTACATTATTTGTTCAGTCATCCACATGCCTTTGTTGATCCATAAGATAGTGAGTCTGACATTTCCATAACCATCAAATCTATTGGCCTAACTTATGAGTTTCATTATTGTTTTTAAATTATATAAACAAGACAAAAGATGGATAGTGATGACTATTACTTTTATTATAACCTTAAATAATTGGAGTCACTGTAAAATATTTATCTATGTGCCAACAAAATTTTATATTCGCACATATATAGTTGAAAAGATTAAGAAATTACATATAGGTGTAGGGTATTTTGAGGGAGAAGTCGACACAATCTTAAAACTATACAATACAATGTGCAGTCATTAATGGAGAATAAATATTGAGGCAAAAACATCCTTGCCTCTATAATACAAAAAAACTCTCATCACCTTGATAAGCTATTGCCTCACCAACTAGCTAATTATACGCAAGTCCATTTAATACAAAATGTTAAGTGAAATTCCAACAAGCGTCTAGATAGTGAAAAGTTATTCCTATGCAACACTGAAAGATTTGTCCCTTACAGGTCAACATGCTATATATATTCAAAAATTTGTGGCTTGGGTTACATGAAGTGTATTATGAAGGAAGCAACTTGAGTTTTTTTGTTTTTGATGAAAATAGACAGAATTTTTAATGTTGATGCAGTGACTAATTAAATTTGCAACAGTATATATCTTCATGACTTACAGTGAACGTTGGAATTGGTCAGCTGTCACATGGATGGCTTTTACCCTAGCATGTGAGCTGCAAGATTATTATGCTTTTCTAATTTTTGTTGCAGAAACAATTAAGAGGGTTGGAATTTATTCATTTACCAAAATTAAAAAAAATCAAAGAGCAAGAAGTATTATCATTTCTCAAGCATAAGATTCTTTTTGTTTTTTGTTTTCGGTTTTTCATTGTTGTTAATTACCTTATCCTGTTCTAGCATTCTTAAAAATAAACAGAATTTCATTGCACGAAAGTGCATAGTTCAATAGGGGGGAGATTTGATTCCGTATTTTTTTTACGAACTTGTTTTTAGTTTTATGTCAATTTTACCAAAGATCTCCATTAAGACATTATTTTCACGTTATTACTCCCTCTGGTCCATTTTAGTTATCGTATTTGTTAAAAATAATTGGTCAAAATAACTGTCATTTTAGAAAATTAAATATATTTTGGAAAAATTATGGGACATAGAATATTGAAAGGCTTAATTATGGGATATGGGTTAACTTTCACATAATTATATTTTATAGGTATAGTTTAAAACAAGTAGCTATTATTTTGGGCAACATATACATTTTTGGGGGAAAGAAAAAAGTATATTACCTAAAAATGGAAAACAACATAAATCATGGACATCTTTATTTACCATATATTCTCTCTTCAAACTTGCCAATAATAGCTCAAATCACCATTCACATATAACTGTATATGACACGCGTATATACAAATACAAAATAAATAAGAAAATTTTAAAACGTATATACAAAAAAAGTATAATTGAATCTGGGTTTGAGTTTTGTATATGAGATTATACCTATCACTATATACATTTGAAACGTATATGCTTAGTTAGCATGAATCTCAATTTGATATATACAATTCAAATTTGTGCAATTGGAATGCTTTGTTTTTTGTTATACATTTGTATATGAGATTCATACTTTTGAGGTTCAAATGTATATTAGATTCATACTTTGAGATTCAAACTTTTGAGATTAAAATGTATATGAGATTTATACATATCAATATATACATTTAAAATGTATATGCTTAGTTAACTTGAATCTCAAATACATATATACATTAGATGGTGAACACATGAGTATATGAAATTGCAAAGTATATGAATGATTTTTTGTATCTGAGATTTTTCAGCTGTATCAATCAATTATGAAGAGAGAATATTAGTGAGAGTAAAAGATGCATGATTTATGGAGATTTTCATTTTAAAAAGATTTTTCTAACTGATTTTTAGGAATCTATTTTTACGGTATATACATATATAAGTGTTTATATACAAATCGAAGGCTGATTTTAAAACTTTAAATTAGTTATGCTTTTTAATTAAGAAACTTAAGCTATGAGCCCTGAATAATTTAGCAAACTATAGCTACTTATAAAATTTTGCCATATATTTTTCTTATTTTATTCTTAGTATTAATCATTTTTGAAATAATAAATATTGATTATTTAGCATAAAAAACCTTATCCTATCCTATATATTTTTCTCATTTTTTGGAGTATTAAGTACCTTATCCTATATGTGTCAGTTTCAAGATCCAATGGAACAATTGCTTAGCTAGATGAAGTCATCACTATAAAGTATACATTGTTCAACCTATATATTGAGTGCTCACAAATAATCAATTTTTCCTTCCTCATATAAATACACCAATGATTAAAACTTCAAATGTACTCTTCTTTGGTTGCTTCATATTCTTTAAACATAATTTATGTTTTTTTCTCATTTTCTTTTTCCTCCTGTTATTCTTGTTTCTCTGTTTGGATATAGCCTACTGAATAACAAAGAGCAGTGATAGATTTAAGATTTTCATTAAGGAGGTTCGAAACATCATAATGTTTGAGATTGAATTTTGAACCCTAAATCACTGAGTTAATTTCTACTCTTGTGTTTAGAGAATTAAAAATCTATATAGATACACTAAAATAAAATAATAATTATATATACGATGTAAATTTAATTTTTGTCAAAAAAATTCAGATGAATACCACTCCCTCCCTAGATCCGCCCCTAACAAGGAGGCGCTCTGTTTAATGCCCTTTAGATTTTCAATGTATTCAATCATGCTAAAATTCTACAACTAAATAAAAACGAGTACATTGCAATATCAACTGCATCGACAAATAAGAGAACAACGCATAAAGTAACAAATAAAAAATAGTTCAATCTCTATTTTTTTTCCTTTTGAGTGCTTGGTAGGTAAAAATTTATCCGCATTCGATATTTACATCAGTTCAATAGATATGTAATATGTATTTGTACAATGATTATTAATATTTAATCATGATTAATTAACATACATTTTCACTTTATTAAAATAATTAATTATACTTCATTTGTTTCATATTAGTTAGTCACCTTACTAAAATTAATTGGTCATCTTACTAAATTAAGAAAGAATTAATTAAATTTTTTCAATATTACCCTCACAATTAATTCTTTTCGAAAGTGTGAACATTTGTTTATAAAGTTTCAAAAAAGTTTCTTAAAAGGTGAATTAGTAAAACTATCTTCTTCTTTATGATTTCTTAAAATGCATTTAAAAGAGAAAGTGACCAACTAATATGGGACAGAGGGAGTACTAAATTTTACTCCCTCTGTCACACTTTATATGACTCATTTTCCTTTTTAGTCAGTACCAAAAAGAATGACACATTTTTGCATTTAGTGACAATTTAACTTTAAAATGTCTATTTTACCCTTAATGAAATGATTTATAGCCACACAAACATCTAAGACTTACTTTAGACCACAAGTTTCAAAAGTCAGTCTTTCTTAAAATCTGTGTCAAGTCAAACTAGGTTATATAAAGTGAGACGGAGGGAGTACATGGTTTGGTGTAAACCATTTATTTACCGCGCTTGGTCCACTTTCATTTGTTAAATTAGGGTCTAATTAATATCATTTTCTTCTAGAATTCATAATCTTTAATTATTTGTTTTCTAAGTTGACATTGAAGAAGAAATTAGAAGGTCATCATCATAAATCTCACTACTTATCAATCTTTTATTTTCTTGGTTGAATGAAGATCATACTCTTATAAAAGTCTAAAAATGATATCATTTGAAATAGACATTGATCATACAAATATTAGTTAGGGCTTTAATTAGTAGTAATTATATATATACGATTGATCATACGCAACAAATATAACAACTACATAATTGATTATAACACGCTCTTCTAAATTATTTATTTATATCACTATCAATTTCTTTTAAAAAAAGTTGTTAAACTAAGATCTTAGTCTACTCTTGATGTATCTGCTAAATGGTTAATATAAATATGGTTGTTGACCTAGTCCATACCAAATCGACTATAGTAGTTCAGTAGTTGTAAATTTCTTCAGATAAACAAGAAAAATGTATAGAAGTATATCAGTTTTGATTATAACACCTCATCCATTGAAATGTAGAACTTAAATATTAAAATTTCGGTTGTTGCTGGAAGATGTAGATGTCGTACATATTCCTAAATTTTGAAATATAATAGCACATAGTTTAACTAAATTTTCTATTTCATTATTACATAATGTTACTTGAATTTCTAATTTTCCTAGTCGGATTGTCGTTAAAATTGGCTTTCATTAATATTTTCTAATTATTACTCATTAAGATTTTCAACAATAACTTAATTAAGTTGGGGTAGAAAAATTAGATCATTAAAAAATTATTATTATTATTCGTATGATAATATTTTTAAAATTTATAATAATTGAAATATAATATTTTGAAGAAATTTCAAAATAAAAAATGAGTATAAAACAAACCGGTCTTGAAAAAAATAACAAATCATCATTATTCAAAGAGTTATTTTAGATTTGTTGTTTTCAATAAATTGATAATTGAGAATTTTTTTATTATATATGAAACTTATATTTCATATTCGAACATATTTAGAGTACGTAGATTTTTCTGTTGAATTCTTGAAATTTGATAAACAAATTTATTTATCTTTTTGGCCAAAAAATTCACACGCATAATTAAAGTTTTACCCAATTTTCATATGCACTTCAATAAATAATGTTTGAAATTAGCCTTGGCAAGTCATGTAAAACTTCAGTAAAAAATGTTCGAATTTTGACCTTGTCAAGTCCACAGTTTCAGTAAAAAAAAAAGGTCCGAAATTGGTCTTAGCAAGCCATACCAATCATCGGGCAAAATGTCAATGTTTGACCTTCACGAGGTCATACTTCATGCAAAAATATCTAAATTCAGACGTAAATTTTCAACTTCAATCGCGTACGTCTGAAATTGATCCCAAAGCGAATAAACTTATCCCAAAAAAAGATAATAAAAAATAGTGAGCCTAAATTATATGGCGTCCCCAAAAGCAGGTAATGATTTTGATTCGACCAAATTTAACCCAAAACTGACCATTTGCCAGCCAAGAATTAAGTGAGGTAATTGTATTATTTTAAAGCACGGGATAAATTAAATAATAAAAAAAACAGGGCATAGTTAAGCATCATATAGCGCTAATTTCAAAGTCAATTGTATGTAATTAATCCCCCAAAAAAACAGAATATCATCTAATAAAGTAAAATTATTGCTTAATCTTTCATAAATTGGTGGCTTAGAATTATTAATTAATAAGGCATATATGTAAAAGTTGGTGTGGTCGCTGGCCAGCAATTTGAAGCATATATACACCAAACAATCCACCTAAGAAAAGGGATTATGCATGAAAGAATTAGGTTTAGGTATCAATTATTTTACTTTGGAGAATATTATTGAACATTAATTAACCCATTATTTGATTAACAACTAAAAGCCACTGATTATTGAAGTGGTTAAGGAGTTGGGTTTGGCTCTAAAGTTGTAGCTCCAGCTCCATAATTTTTTTTCACTAAGATAAACAAAGCTTTAATTAAGCCACTGATAATTTTTGTTATTAACCGAATACACTTGTGAAAAAAGGCATCAATTGTGTATGACTGAATTGTTTGCAAAACCTGTTATTTATAAAATGAAAAAGTCTACTCTAAAATGTGACGAGGTTTGATTGAACACAAATATTAAGAAAAAAAGAAGAAAAAAGATTGACTTTTAAAAATTATGATCTAAGATAAAAAAAAATAAAAATATGTAATTGTATATCATCTTATTAAGGGTAAAATATGATGTTTTAAAAGTTAAAAAAATTAAATATCTGAATGTGTTATTTTTTACAAAAAAAATATTAAAACGAATTATATTGCATAAACCGAAATGGTGGGAGTATAACATATCTCGTGTTTTTGACATTACATTATTTCACATCCCTTCGTTTTAATTTATTTGTCTGATTTTGATTTGACATGAAGCTTAAGAAAATAAAGACGACTTTTAAATCTCTTCGTCTTAAACTAAAAATATATAAAATGTACCAAAATGCTTTTAAATTTTTTGATTTTTAAATATATCATATGAAAAGTTAAGCTTAAAAAATTGCTAAAAAGAAAAAAAAGATAATTTTTGTTGAACTGACTAAAAAAATAAGATAAATAAATTAAAATGGACGAAAAGAAAAGGAAATAATTGGCGATTATTGCGACTGCCAGCTCTAAAATGAAATTTTAGTTCAAAATACACTTTTAATTTATTTTATGTCAAAGGAATATTACTGCACGTCCAAAGCATGCGTCTACTAAGGATAAGAATTAAACCCATGAAAAGAAAAATACTTGCTTCATTTCAATTTGATGGTCTGATTTTAATTTGATATAGAGTTTAGAAAAGTAAAAAAGACTTTTTAATTTTGTGATTTTTAATATGTTACATGGAAGGTTGAAATTAAAGAGTTATCAAAAAGGGAAAAATATATTAATTTTTAAATGAACTTAAAAAAATAAGATAAACAAATTAAAACGAAGAAAATAATGGAGAAAATATTTTTCCACAATAATTTCTTCTTTCATCTTTTGTTAATTGCAATTTGCATGGAGGGAGTTAATCACATGCAAGATGTTGTTGCCCTCTACTGAGCTACTACTCATGTAGGCTGTAGCTATGGGAATTCCAATCTGTTTCTTTTTCTTCTTTTTTCTTAATTATTATTCCACCGTTTAATTTTATTTGTCCATTTTGAATTTTACAGGCTTTTTTAGAAAAAATGATTAATATGAATATTTTACTACAATATTCATATTAATTGATGTATTGTCTTAGCTCTTGAAAATGATTTGGACAACAAGTAATTAATGTTGAGAGTAAAATAGGAAAAAATATTATTATTATTTTTGATATGTTAAAAGTGAGAAATCTATTTCAAGAATACTGAACGAGTAAAAATGAACAAAAGAAGTTCAGTTGGAACCCATAATTAGAAAGTCTTTCTTTTTTATTCAACATATATAGGAAAATGGGTTATTGAATTCTTTTAATTTATTACACCAAAATCATAAGATAAAAAATTTAGAAAGGCACAAATTCGGTCCTGAATTAAAAATGTGAATAGGCTACCAATTATGTATAAAGTTGTCATGTAAATATAGCTACATTGAATAACGCTACATAAATTTCATGTGACACAACTCCAAAACGAAAAAAAGAAAGAAAAAAAAAGCCTAAACTAGAAAGAACTCATACACTTGGAGAAAAGAAGAACCTGTTTGATTGCTACTTTTATAAGATATTGGGGGAAAATGAAATCATTTCTTATGTTGTTATTTACATAATAATTTTTACATTTTCTTTCAGTTTAAGCAAATTTTGCGAAAAGAAAAACGTAAAAGTTAAAAAAATTAAATTGAAATTTACTCCAACTTCCATGCAAGTTTGGTCCCAAAAAGGCAGCATAATTTTACAATTTCATTGGAGATTGAGAGCTTCTTTAATGGATCTTCATGATTTTTCAGTCATAATTTCTCAAATTTATAAATTTGTTTTTGCTTGAATACAAATCAATCTGCCATGAATATATAATGATCCACTTCAAAATTATATTGCAATTGACTTGTAGCTAGAAGGGAAATCAGCATGTGGAAAATAATTGTGAGAAAGTAGCAAGTCATTTTCCTTGCAACCTAATTCACATAACTAATTATACTTGCTTCTCTATTTTAAAAAAGTCGTTTTCAATGAAACATGAAATAAAAAAAATGGGGTCTCATGAAAGTGAAATCCTTTTTTATTTTTTTGCGACTTTTCTGAAAGTAAACGCAACTGATAAATGGCTACAATTATAGTAGTATATATCTTTAATTTTCCTATTTGAAATAGTTTTTTCCAGCCATTATTTCCACTTGGTAAGTTCACAGGATCAACGGTGGAACCAGAATTTTTATTAAGCGGGTTCAAAATATCAAAAGTAAACAAACGAATAAGCTAAAGAGATTCAACATCTATTATATATATAGAAAAAAATAATTTTAATCTTATATATATAATATAATTTTTCGCCTACAAGGGTTCAGATGAATTCCTCCAATTAACCACTTGGCTCCGCCCCTGCAAAGGATGGACTTCCGAGAATTGTATAGGATGAATATAATCTCTCTATCCTGACCCTTATAATTAGGGATCTCGGGTTCGAGCCTTGTGAATAGAAAAAATCGAGAGTGTTTCCCCTTTTAGGAATTCGAATTAGTTAGGAATCCAAAATACTCCCTCCTTCATCCATCTTTATTTGTCAAATGTACTAAAAATAATTGTACAATTTTACTTGTCCAATTTGAAAAATCAAGAGATAATTTATTATTTTGTGTCTATTTTACCTTTGTTATTAAATACTATTTTTCTTTAACATTTTCATGACTAATAATTAAAATGAGATAATATAGTAAAATTATTTTTTATTTATTATTTCTTAGGATGCGTAGCAAGTCAAATATAAATAAGTAAAAATGATGGGAGCGAATAAATAACAAATGCCAGATGGAAATAAAAAAAAAAAAAATTGGCCTACTTTCTTATTGGCCTGTAACTGGGTAAGGCCAACACTGCATAGGGCCAACTTCAGTCCCTGGTGGAGCCTTAAAGCAGCCAAAAGAGTTTCTGACTTTCAATAATTCCCTTAAAATAATGACAGTTTGAATTAAATGAAACATCATTAGAATTCCTACATTAAATTAAAATAAAAGCAACTACTAAAAAATAAAAATGTTTCATATATATATATAGTTGAGTTTTTAGGAAGAAAAATGGATTGTGCCCTTTTGGCTTATTAGTCTAATCAGAATCTTACTTCTAGATTAATCCATAATTATGATAAGTTTGTTACTTGTACACAAAAGAAATGACGGTTCCCAAAGGATATCTTTTAATTTAATTTCTTGATGACCTAAAAAACACAATTATTAAAGTGTTTGAACAATGAGGTTATTATTTGTTAATTATTACCCATTCTTAGGAAAGTAACACAAATTAATGTCCCTACTCTACCCTTCGTCATTGGTTAGAAAACAAGTCATTGGTTTTATTTTGAAAACGAGTAGTTTCATTTGATTTAGGTATTTTTATTCATTCAGGGTATAAGTGAATATTTTATTGACAATTGAGGTAAATATAGTCAGATAGTATGACGAAAGGTAAAATTAACTATTAAACTAAAGTAGAAGGGTAAATTTGATCCCCCCCCCCCCTCCCCCCCTCCTTTTTTCCCCCTTCAATTGCAATATTGCAGGATACAGAAAATAACAAGGTAGAAGTAAAATTTGTGTGCACCTCACCTATCTCATATCTAACTTGTGATATCATATTAGGTATGTTTCGGGTTCCTTTTTAATTACTCATCTGTTTCAATTTATTTGTTTTCTTTTTCTTTGTAATCCGTTTAAAAAAGAACGTATCTTTTCCTTTTTATCAACTCCTTGATTTCAACTTTCCTCGTGATATCTTTAAGACCACAAGATTAAAGAACATTTAACATATCTTTAACTTAAAATTACAGAATTCAAAAAATTTCTTTATTTTTTAAATCACATATGCCAAATTAAAATAGGACAAATAAATCGAAAGGCAGGGAATAAAAAGAAAAGGCACTAGGAATGTCACAGTACACAGTGCAGAGTGTCCCTCCTTTGGGCCAAGAAAAAACTGAAAAAGGAACAAGAGCATATGATAATTAACACATGTCGAAGGGGACGCCTTGTTCTTATTAATACCCTCCCAACCAATTGTATGACACCATATATATTAATAATGTCACAAGACATAAAAACTATGTCCCTATGATCAATTCAACACTTCATACATTGTTTTTCCACTATAACACTTGATGTTTTCTTCAAGAGCACACTATTTATATTCTACAAACAATTATTGCTAATTTCTAGTTCGTATATATGTAATTTTTATGATTACTATAATAGTAAAGTCGTGAAATTACTTTCCTCGGTCAATTCTCAATTGACAACAACTCCGTCCTAGCGAAGTAAAGTCTCTGCTCCTATCGTTTGATTGATCTGATCAGACATTTGTTCTTCCATACTTTTGACAAAAGAACGAGAGTACAAGTTATCCCTAGTAGTATACTTCTATTATTTTGTTATATTAAAATAATTGAATTTTGTTCAGTACGACTCTATTAACACTAAATTCATAAAACTTATCCACTATAGCAGTAAAATCACCTTGATAAATAGTTTTTGTCGTTATATAAAATATTGACATGCTTGTAGAAAATGAATTGAGTGAAGTTTTGATCAACACTTAACGTTTACCTTTTAGAAAGTGAAACAAATTAATTCGAAATTAGATCTAGATATATGTCAACTCAAAAATAGAAATATACCAAGTCTTTTCACACTTATGGCCGCTAAAACGATCATTATTAGTATCTATTTGACAATAAATTAATTTATTAAGAATAAAATAAAAAATAAAAAATTAAATTGTTCTAAGTATATAACAAGTGACATTTTCTGAAATAGATTAAATAATTCGCATGCCACATAAATTGAACAGAAAAAGTAATAAAACTAGATCAAATGTATAGTTCTCTTGAAGTTCATGGACCATATGGTGGTGGTGCCCAAGATGGTATAGTGCCAAAGGCGGTTTGAACAAGTTATAACATGCGCAATTTGAACGGACTGTTTGGGCGATAGCCTAACCAATATTGAGAAATTCGTATTTTGTGTTTCATACGATTGATATTAGTTGTGTGGATTTTTCTTTTTGTCTGACAAGCTAATGAATCCAACAGTACCGTAAGATTTTGATTTATCAATTCGTGAGACAAAGAAAAAACTCATACAATTAGTATCAATTGTGTAAGACGCAAAATAAAGTTTTTCCCATACGCAACTTCGGCCTTAAGCCAGGTTTTAATTAGCGTGGCCATAGAAATGTAAAACTTTGTTTTTATTAGTAGTTCCAAGGCGCATACACTTGTTTTCTGGAGAACAGATTTCTATAGTTCATACTTCCTTCGTATTATATTAATTGATTACGTTTCTTTTTACACACATCTTAAAAAATCATATATAAGAAGATAATTTTACTAATTCACTCCCTTAAAAAACTTTTTAAAAACTTTACAAACAAGTGTTTATATTTTTAAAAAAAAAATTAATTAATACTCTCTTAATTTAGTAAGGTGGACAATAATTTTTAATAAAGTAACCAACTAATATAGAACGGAGAAAGTGCATAGCCAATAACTCTGAAAATAATTGGTTTTGGAGTTGTGATTTTTGAATAATAATAGAGAGTAAGGTCCACTTTTTGAACACTTGTTGTTGGTCTCAAGGGACTAATTTGTCCTACATCAACCAAAGACACCTAATAATTTACACAATACATTCAATTTTAGGCACTTTAGCTTAGTACGTAACTTTTTTCTTGAAATTGTAGGAAAGAAGTCCCTAAATATATATGCCTCATCTCCTGCAATGCACCCTAAAACAAAGACAAAACTGAATGCAAATAGGGACCCATAAAAGAGGAACCCAAATTCCGACGTGGCAGGATGTTGAAAGGTCACTGTCGTACACAGTGGCCCAAATGCCAGCGTGTAAGATACTGTACTGTCTAGCTGGCATATAAAAAGCGAACCCCTATTATCATCCCTCGTCTGATTCACAGACTAAATTATTTCAGAATTATAATCCTACAATATATAAAATTGAGTTGTATTTGATTAACGGTGTAAATTAGCCCAAATCAATCATAAATATTCTTAAATTTAGTTTTGAAATATCTCATTTTATCTCGCGTACCACCACACGACCTCCTTTGGTATATTATTTGGGGGGGTTTTCCTTTATGAAAGGAAAGGAAAAGAGAGAAACAGGCTGGCAAAGGGTGCAAAGGCGGCAGGTCACATGATGCTTTTTCCTCTATTTGTTTATTGTCCAGCTGGCCATTTCATTACACGACACCAAAATTCTTCCTGGAGATAGTCATTATCCCATTTTCTTGGCCATTGAACTACGTTTTTGAATTTTGAATAGTATTCTTTTCCCTCCGGGAACGGGAGTCTTAGAGTAATTGGTACAGTTGTTGTCATGTGATCATAAGGTCATGAGTTCAAGCCTTGAAAACAGCCTCTTGCAAAAATGTAAAATAAGATTGCGTACAATAGATCCTTGTGATCGGATCGTTTTTCGAACCCTGCGCATAGCGAGAGCTTTTAGTGTACCGAATTGCTCTTTTATTATTTTCCTTCCGTCCCAATATTATTTATCCATATTACTAAAATTATTTATTAATTTATAAAATAAAAATAGAATTAATTAAAAAAAATTCTAATTATATCCTTAACATTAGTTTTTTAAAAAGTATAATATTGTAAAGTTCCTCAATTGATAATCTTAATATTGAGGAATAAAACATATAAACAGAATCTATTAAAAAGAGTAAAATAGTAAAAATATGTTTCTTGTTTATAATTTTTTAAGGGGTATATAAAGAAAAGAGTGGACAAATAATATGAAATGCAGGAAGTAATGTGTGATGTTAAAAAATAAAAAATAAATTAAGATTGCTCGAAATGAAATATTTTCCCCAGTTGAGAGGAGTATATACCTTAATCCATATTTTGCTCTAAATGACTTTACGTGAAAGTGTTATTATTTCAAGAGCCAAAGAAATATTTTTTAGATGATAATTTTGTTTGAATTTATTTTTGGAAGATACTATACTAAAATTTATTATTCAAAATCAACAAGTGTAGCACTGCAAAGAGGAGTTTGAGGAGGGTAAATTATACACAATTTTTATCCATGTATTAGAGATAGAGAGTTTGTTTCTGATAGACTCTTAGCTCAATAAAATATAGTCTAAAGCAATTCAAATTAAAAAAAAGAAGTAATGAACGAGAAAGCATAACAAAATATTTTGAACAGTAACTGCAACAAAATAACACGATAAATAAATGTAAAGAAACTACAAGACTATTAATATGGAGGAATAGCAAGACAACACACTAGTAACAACTGACCTTCAACCTTAATATGTGTCCTCTACAATCTCTTATATAAAAATATATCCTTAACAAGCTGAAATTATGTCAAATTTATGTGGAATATAAATGTCGATAAACTGAATATCTGTCATGTCACGTGAAATAGAAAATCCACGTTACCCCCAACCCCCCAACCCCACCACCCACCCTAAACCCAAGGCCACAAGGCAACACAAGAACCCTTGCCCCCACACGTTACCTTGCGAATTACGGCGTAGTTCATTGTTTTAATTAGGTGAAAAAAATTGTTTAATTAATTGTTTGGTTAAGATTTCCTATAATTGACTTCAATCAACCATTTCATTTTACGTGATTTTATTTCATTGGACATATAAATTTTTTTTAAAAAAACAAACTTTTAGATTTATGACTTAAAATATAATATAATATCTATATAATTATAAATATCTAAAATTTATAATTTTAAATATGTCATAATATTTATATATCTTTAAAAAAATTATTAAGAAAAGAATGAGAAATTTAAACAATTATAAAAGGAACATTCTTTTTAGAATAAATTTTAAATTTTCCTTGACTTAAAATTAAATACTCAAAATTGCATGAAAAGTCCTGTAAATTTCAAATTTATTATATAAGAATGTATTCATTTACTTATTAAATTCATTTACCTGCTAGTTCTTTCTTATTTTATAGATGACATTTGATATTTTATTTTTCAAATATAACAATTAGAAAAATAATTTAAATAATACACTTTGTTATTTTATAATATTGTGGAGTACTTATTATTCTGTTCTAAAAATAATGATATATTCTATATTTGAAAGTTATTTAATATTAAACTTTTCATGTAATTTTTAATGAAATTTTCTTGTAGCCACAAAAATATCATGTAATGTTTATAATAAAAGAATTATACTTTTTTTCTTAAATTTTATACCTAATCAAATTCTGACACATAAAAATAGAGAAAATAATAAAGAAAATGTTGGGCGGTGGTGGAGGGATGGCATAAAAAATGAAATACTCGTGATGATTACATTTTTAGAATAGCTTTTGGTTTCCAAATTTGACGATTAACAGTTAAATTTTGACCAAATAAAGAAGAAGAAAAACTCTAAAGTAATACATAAGGGTTCATTCGGATTGTTTTAATCAAGAAATTACATTATATATATAAAATCAAAATTATTCTCTCTATATATATATCAGATGTTAAATTTTTTTAGTATCTTCGTGTATTTATTTTTTAATATTTTATAAATTAAAATTCTGACTTTGCCATCGTAAACTCACAAAAAAATAATTATTTAAATGTGTTTTTACCATTATTCTAATTTTTTGTTCTAAACCTCGGAACAAATGTGAAAACTCTTAAATAACTCAAGAAATATCAGTATATTTTCTTCTCTTTTTTTTTTTTGGTAAGGAGAAGTATCATTATATATATATATATATTTTTTTTTTTTGGTAAGGAGAAATATCATTATCACAGCTTTACAATTATTCGTTTTTCACGAGTAATACTAGTCTAGCAGTTTAAGAAATTCAACACCTCAATTAAAAAAAAATAACAAAAACAATCATTATAAATTCGCTCATGGATTGAGGTTTTCTTATTTTATTCTTATTCTACTTTTGACCAAGAGCAATACCGTCATTTGACACGCCTATCATTATTTTCCAATTTGAAAAACCAAAGAAGTTGGCATAAACACATTACTCCCTACATTCCAATATAATAAATAAATTTCTACCACTTTATTTATGGTCCGAAATCCATTTTTTTTTTTAAAATATATATTTTTAAATTTTTTTTTAAAACTATCTCTACTTTAAGAAAGTTTGAAAATAAGAAAAAGAATGATATTGATAAATTATCCTTTAATTAACTTTTTAAATTCAGGCGAATTTTTAAGCTAAAATATGAGGCAAATGAATTCGTGGACTGTTTGTAAAATTAGGTACTTATTTTATGTTTGTAGTAACCACTGGCATCGATGTTACAAGGAGCTAAATGATGCACTTGATTTAATGTGAAGTTACATATTTTTTTCTTCTCACACTCATATTTTAAATTTTTTAGATTCGCCTCATATACTACACGTCAAAAATTCATTTATTTTGAAACGAACAGATTAATAAATATTTCTTCCCCAACTCTACAAAGCTTGTATAAATATCCTCACTCTTCAATTCTTCACAAAGAGAAAATTAAGAAGGAAAAAAGCAAAAGCATTAGCCATCTGACACCTTCTCTGACTTCCACCATTTTTCATCCAATACCAAACGCGCATTAATCATCGTATTTCGTTCTTCTTTCCACACATTTTTATTTTTGTTTCAGAAACTTTCTAAGAAAGTCTTAAAGAGAAAATCTTCTTCTAAATAAACCAACAATTCACATATATATAAAGAAGGAAAATAAAACAAATAAACTTGTTTTCACTGTTTTTGTAGTTCTTGAAAATGGCAGTGTCAAAGACCAACAAGAAGAAGCAGCAATGTTACATAGCAGTACCATCTCAGATAATAAATTCCATTTCTTCTTCAGGGCTTCAGTCTCTGTTACTGTCTCCCAAGAAAAAAAACCCATCTTTTTCTGTAAAGTTCAAACTTTTGCTCAATAATCCAAAATTCTGGGTTTTGTTTCTTTTTGTTTTTGGTTTAGTTGGTATGTTAAAGATGTGGTTTAATTTTGAAACTTTAGTTCCTTTTGCACCAAACCCATGTGGGATTTTTCAAGAAAAGAGCTCATTTTTAAATGAACATCAAAGTTCTCAGCTAAGTATTGGAGCTGTAAATGTTGGAAAAGAAGAAGAAATAGGGGATGAAAAGAGTGAGTTTTGGAGACAACCTGATGGGTTGGGTTATAGGCCTTGTTTGGATTTCAGTGCTGAGTATAGAAAAACAAGTTTGGATATTGTTAAAGGAAGGACCAGGTACTTGATGGTTGTGGTTTCTGGTGGAATGAATCAGCAGAGAAATCAAATTGTAGATGCTGTGGTGATTGCAAGGATTCTTGGTGCTGCCCTTGTTGTTCCTATTTTGCAAGTTAATGTCATCTGGGGTGATGAAAGGTTTGTTTTTTAACCTCCCTAGTACTCGAACCCACAACCTTAAGATTGGAGGCGGGAGGGTGCTTACCATCTGAGCGACACCCTCTTGTCGAATAATCTTTCTTTATTTTCCAGCTCAGAAGTTTGTCTTTTTGTTTGTTTTGATTCTTTCATTTGTGAAAAAGGTTTGTTATTCCTGCCTAATTCTCTGAATTTAGGCAACTTTTATTGAACTTGACAAACTTCCATTTTTGGACAGTTAAGTTAGTCCCTCCTAATTCCTGTTTTCAAAACTAACAAGTAACATATGGTAATTTCATCTATTTGGTAACATCAATTATAGAAATATTTCAATAGTTTGGTGGAAAACTGGTCATTTCCATAGAATAACATTGTATTTGGTTTTAAGTTAGATTCCTTTGCTATTCTGGGGTGTTTTTGATTTCTTAACGTATGTTCTTTGTTGCATTTGGTGTTTTCTTGCAGTGAGTTCTCTGATATTTTTGACTTGGATCACTTTAAGGAAGTATTGGCAAATGATGTAAGAATAGTTTCATCACTTCCATCCACGCACGTGATGACTAGACCCGCGGAGGAGAAAAGGACTCCTCTCCATGCCTCCCCTGAATGGATTCGTTCACATTATACCAGAAAGGTAAAGAAGAATCATTGAATTAATCTATCAAGTTACTACTTTCCTGGTTTTGGTTCATAACAAGGACCACTGCTTTAATGTTTGGGCCACAGCCTAAAATTATTGAAAGCAAGAAAACATAAATGGGAAGAAAAAAAAGATTAAATGGTTTTATTTCCTTTGGTAGTTGAAGTTCAATGTATGGTGGATGGTCTTTAGTAGTAAAACTTGATGGCTTTTGAAATTTCTATTGTGGTTAGAGAATATCAAGATTGCTTGTTATTTGGTTAATACCAAAGTTGAGATCTTTGGAAGATATTGAAGTAGTATCTTTCAAGTTTGGCTAGTTGGACAAAGTCTTGAAATTGACTATATGGCAGCTGGAATGAATTTCTATACTCTTCGATAGATTCCTAAACCAAAAAAGCAAATACCAATTCAACTCTTAGACTTATTCATAAGGATATTCCCTATGCATATAAGTGTTTCCCGGAAACAGCCTCTCTACCTTACAAAGGTAGGGGCTAAGGTCTGCGTACAACCCACCCTCCCAGACCCCACTTGTGGGACCACACTGGGTTTGTTGTTTTTGTTGTTTTTTTATCTAAGAGGAGTGGTTGGTGAAATTGAAGTTGAAACAAGTTTTAGGAAATTACAGAGAATCTTATTTTGATTATTGAATTTATCTTCCTGCAGCTTAGGAGGGATGGTGTTCTACTTTTGCGAAGCCTTGACTCGAGGCTTTCTAAGGATCTTCCTTCTGATCTTCAGAAACTTCGTTGCAAGGTAAATTTAATCCTCCTTGTTCTGTAACTGAGTTTAATTTACACCTCTCAAAGATTCTGCAATGCATTTTATAAAATAATGGAAGCTATCTTTTATGGGACATTTGCTTCACGAGAAAGTGATACATGAATTGCAATAGGGCAAACAACAATAACTAGATTATCTGGTTTGTCATCGGATGTTTGTTTTTTTATCATAGACATGGACATGCCATGTAGTGCAATTTAGGACATGTCTCTTTCGATAAGTAGGGCAAAGTTTGTTTGCAATAATAACCTGGTCCTATTTAACTAACTTTGTCTAATGCTTTATTGTTATATTATGTGCTTATTCAAACAAAATAGCTCTTTAAAATTTAGGAACTTTGCCCTTTTGTATGTTGTTTAACTAATTTAATCATACCAACTGCTAATTTTAATTAGAACCCCACCTTATTCCTTCTGTAGGCATTAGCAGTCAATTTGACAAGATACTGATTTGTGATCTTGTAGGTGGCATTTCATGCTTTAAGGTTTTCGCCATCAATCTTAGATCTTGGTAACAAACTTACTGAGAGGATGAGGAGCAAGGGACCATATGTTGCTCTTCATTTGAGAATGGAGAAGGATGTATGGGTGAGGACAGGATGCCTTCCTGGTTTAAGCCATGAGTACGATGAGATGATAAACAATGAGAGGAAACAAAGGCCCGAGCTCTTGACTTCACGTTCAAACATGACCTATCATGACAGAAAACTTGCTGGTCTCTGCCCTTTGAATGCTTTGGAGGTTACAAGGTTAGCATATTAGCCTAATAGCCTTCATGAAAGTTTTATTCTTGCCTATTTCCTTGTTTTGTTGATGAGCTTGAAAATACTTCCCTACTTAACACATTTACATTCTTTGATTAGGTTGCTCAAAGCTTTGGGAGCACCAAAGAGTGCAAGAATCTATTGGGCTGGAGGAATTCCTTTGGGTGGAAAAGAAGCATTGCAACCATTGACAAGTGAATTCCCGCAATTCTTTAACAAAGAGGATCTTGCATTGCCCGGGGAACTCGAGCCAATTGCAAAGAAAGCATCCCTTATGGCTGCACTTGACTACATAGTTTCTGAGAACAGCAATGTTTTCATGCCATCTCATGGCGGAAACATGGGCCATGCTATCCAGGTATTGCCTCCTCCCCCTTCCACTAATCTTTGCTTTCTTTAACAAAATTCTGCTAACAGGATTATCTGAACATGTATGAGCCTTTCTCTAACTATTTGCTGTATTTTGTTTTGCAATAGGGACAAAGGGCCTTTGCAGGGCACAAAAAGACTATCACTCCCAACAAAAGGCAGATGCTTCCACATTTTCTGAACTCATCACTCTCTGAGACAGAATTCAACAGGATTATACTGGACTTGCATAGAGATTCCTTAGGTCAGCCAGAATTTAGGAAAGCAGGAAGGGATGTGACAAAGTACCCTGTCCCAGAGTGCATGTGCAATGGTACTACGAACCATTCATCGATTTAACTCCTTATCGGTGAATAACACGTGATGAAGTACCTTGCCTTCTGCAGCTAATCATACATTCTTTCAACATCCTGAGAATTTTGGATTAGCCTCACTGTGATTCTGACGAGCAGACGGTATTGCTTGAGAGATGCAGTACTATTTTTTCGACCATGGTTGGAGGCCAATCATTGGTGGTTATAACTTATGGTAACATGAGACAGATGCAGCAGAACTGGGAAGATGAATCTCTAATACAAAGGCAACATCTTATACAAGTCCAATTCCTATTTCTTACTATGTATGTTAATAATGTTTAAATGAACCACAGCTTCATTTTATTCATTCATTCTTTAGAAAATATCAATGTAATCTACTATAGTCAATTAATGTATATAATCATACAATTTTTTGAGGTATATATGCCATTTTGATAGTACAACTTTCTGAGCCAGTTGATACATTCTTTGTATATCTATTGTATTATATTGTAAAACTTGAATATATTCTGAATTTTTTCCCATCCATAGATAAAAAGCATTAAAGCAGGAATCCTCCATAGTATGTATTTTTTATATCAAATACAATAAAAATAAGTTTTTTTGGGAACATAGAATATGTGGATTATGTAAAGATTTGGATGGGTAGGGTGGGGCAAAACATTTTTGGTTAAAATTCGAAAAAATAATTTCTTTTGGCTAACTCAAACTTGGTACATAAAGAATTTATATTTTTATTTAAGTTTCAGAAATCCAATTTCTTTAAAGAAGAAAATAATAAGAGGAGACAGAATAATATCTTAAGGAATTAACTTATTATTATTGAGAAATCATTGCAAATAAGAAATTAAATCATAATCATTATGATTTAGATAGACTTCCAGTTGTACATTGTCAACAAAAAGGTACTAAAAAACAAAGGAACTTGGGAGCATGTTGCTTGACCTACTCTTGAGTTCTTATCTCAACTTATTTTTTTTAAAAAAGTGATGCTGTTCAATTATTTAATAGAGCCGTCACTATGAGCTTGGCCCGCTGATCTGGCTCAACCTAGTTCGTAATTTGAGAGAGTTGGACTTTTTAGTCCGATCTAAGTTAGTTTGTCGATGCATGAAGCTTGAACAAGGTTGAGTTGATATATATGTCCTTCAACTGTGAATATGAACAAGTAGACATACGCGTCTCATGTGCGTGATATATAATACACATAAGACGTCACGTAGGATGCGAATTACATACATAAAATGCCACGTGGGACACATGTATCTATTTGTTCAACTTTATACAAGTTTAAGTATCCACTTTTGCACATCCAAAATTGAAGGGTATAGATATCAGTTAAGACCAATTTAAAAAGCACGTTTATGCACTATACATTAATTCTTCATATCAATGTTTGGATGGAGATGAGAAGCTTGATGGCTTGGTACTTTGGGCCTAAATATACGTTGGGCCTAAATATGTGAAATTTCATAGAGCCCCTTCTTTGATCGCCACATTTAATTAGTACCCAATTTATATTTTATTGTATACGAATATTCAGTATTGAGTAATTTCCAAGCAAAAATGCATGTTAATTTTTTTGCTTCTTCTGCTTTTGCATGCATATATACATGCTTAAAATCTTAGCCAATTTTAATATATGTTTCAGTAATATATGGTTGAGCCAAAACATACATTAAAAAAATTAAAAGGATGTTAAATGACTTAGTTAGATTTGTTGTTGCTTTGATAAATTAATGATTTAGGTTTATTCTATATGATACATGGAATTTATGTCTCAAATTTGAGCTTATTTGAAATAAATTTTGAGTTTTGAAATTTGAAGAATAAAATTATTTTATTTTGGCAAAAAAAAATGCAGATACACACCACTGGAATTTTATCCAATTTTAACATAACTCAAACCACGCATACACTAGAAAAATTAAAACGGTTCTAAATGAATTTGTTAAATTTGTTAATGTTTTGACAGATTGGTGATTGGAATTTTGTTCTTTATGATAAATATAGAACTTATATTTTAAATTTGAGTTTTTTGGAATAGATTTTGGGGTTGAAGGTTGAAATTTGAAGAATAAAAAAATTGATAAAAAATTCAAACACACAAAACTGAGATTTAATGAAATTTTTAGAATTTTGGATCAAAATGGTGTTGAATGAGGGATAATTCCAACAAGTAGGTTTGTCAGATTTTTCATAACCAAAATGGTGAAAACGCATGAGTAATGGAGCACCTTCAGTGTGCAACTTTCACGTTTAAAAATAGACGGACCGTTAAATTTTTTTATACTAAAGGTGCTCTATGATACATAAGCCTTCTGCGAATACTTTGCATTTTCAAAGAAGGCTCATATATTCTAAAACACTTTCAGTATTACTTTACCAATCAAGGAATCTAAAAAAGCTGTCATTTTCTGCACCGATGGGACAATAGAGGATAGCTTTTTCAAACACTAAAGACTCGTGTATCTTAAGGCACCTTCAAGCAAATTACGAAGACGCCCTTAAATAGGAGAGTCTTCCCTACAAATATTCTTATGTGCCTTTAACATTATTTTTCCGTTCCTCTATATATATAGCCATGCTACAAATTGCAATATATTACTAAATTCACAAAAAAATAATATACTTTATAGCTGATGCATCCTTCAAGCTGAATTGGAGAAAAAGAGGTTAGTATACTATGAACTTGAAGGAAAAATATATATAGGACTTGATAGGCAACAATGAACTTGAAGGCAACAATGAACTTGAAGGATGCATCAGTTATAAAGTATACTCCCTCTGTCTCAATTTATATGACTCACTTTCCTTTTTAGTCAGTCCTAAAAAGAATGACATATTTCTATGTTTAGTAATAAATTAACTTTAAAATATCTATGTTACTCTTAATAAAATAATTTACAACCACACAAATATCTATGACTTATTTTAGACTACACATTTCAAAAGTCTTTCTTTCTTTCTTAAACTCCGTGTCGAGTCAAACTAACTCATATAAATTGGGACGGAGAGAGTACTATTTTTTGTGAATTTAGTAATATATGGTAATCTATAGCATGGTCATATATATAGAGGAACAAAAAAATAATGTTGACATTGGAAGACTCCTATTTGAGGGCGTCTTCGTAATTTGCCTGAAGGTGCCTTAAGATACACGAGTCTTTAGTGTCTGAAAAAGTTGTCCCCTATTGTCCCATCGGTGCAAAAAATGACAGCTTTTTTAGATTCCTTGATTGGTAAAGTAACACTGAAAGTGCTTTAGAATATATGAGCCTTCCTTGAAAATGCAAAATATTCACATAAGGCTCATGTATCATAAACACCTTTAGTGTAAAAATATTTAACGGTCCATCTATTTTCAAACGTGAAAATTACACACTGAAGGTGCTCCATTACCCATGCGTTTTAATCATTTTGGTTATGAAAAATCTAACAAACCCATTTGTTGAAATTGTCTCTCATTCAACACCATTTTGATCCAAAATATAAATTTTTACATGCACGCACATCAGGCACGAATTTTCTACCTCAGCTGCGTGCGTCTGAATTGTTTCAAAGCGAGTAAACTAATAAAAAATTACCCCAGAAACGGATATTTGTTCACTTTAGCTAACGCCTTAGCAATTGAAGTTGGACTGGGCTTTAACACAAAAACCCAAATTTTCGCTGTATAGAGGAATAAAGAGAAACACCTCATAGGAAAGGCAATCTTGCTCAACAACAAGAGGATAAGAGATACAATCAATGACAACCATGGCACCAAACTAAAACAGAAATAGGCAGCTTCTGAAAATACACCACTAAGAACACCCATGAACACAATATCCTTCCAACTCATTTTACAAAATTATCAATTTTATTCGATAAGACGTATCGTGCCTCTTGATAAATGCTTATGGATTAGTATTTGCTTAAAGAATCTGATATTGTCAAAATCTCAGAGTTACTTGTTAGCTCTTGAAAAGAGCCAGAGTTTCCTAGTTATTGGAATGAGAGTGAACATCCGTCCCGTTGAGTTCATGCTGGCTGGAGATTCTCCTCCAATATCGCCATAGTACCATGAAATGAGATCGCCTCTATTGTACTAGACTTCACTGAGCAATCTGAAAGAGAATTGGCAAGGTTGGCGGTTGCACATCATTTAGCATGCAGCAGGTGTCCAGCTTGGCTGCAGGAAAAGAGATGAGGTTTTGGGATCACAAATGATCATCCATTCAACGAGGCTGCCCTATTGCAATGAGTTGGCTGAAGATTTAGTCTCAACCAAGACAGGAGACTCATCTGCAGAATGTGGCCATAACGGTGAAAGAGCTACAACCTTCCCAATGATGATCAAGGTTGGTGACTCTAGCTGGTGAGATACGATGTCTTCAGCAAGATTCTTCAGTTCTGCAAACACCTGAATGAATTACAAGGAAATTGTAATCAGCCATGCAATCCTACATACTTGTCAAGTTGAATGCTTAAATAGGCAGAAAAGAAGCATTTCTATACTAGCAAAGAATACCACACTTCCTTCAGTTGTTTCAGAAATTACATCAATAAGCAGTATAACTTGTCTAATCTTTGAATGTAAAGGTTGCCCCTCGTTCCTATTTCTTACCTTGTGATAAACACTACAAGGGGAATTTGCGATTCTCTAAATCACTTTATAGCTTTATTTCAAATCTCTTCTCCAAGTTAGAGATCTGAGACAACCTCCCAGCATATCTCTGAACTCCATATAGCTATCATGACCATGTTGACTATAGTAATCAATAAAGTTGAACATGATGTGAGAACAGAGGTGGTAGTTTTAACTTTTAACGCAAAGGCTATGAGACCAACATTCTCTGAAACCAATGGGGTGGCAATGTGACAAGGAAGATCATCACGAGCATTTATCAAAAACAATAACATTGTTCTGTCTTATACCTACTAAAACCAAGCTTAAATTGGTCTTTAAAGAGGCTATCAAATTGGTTCTAATGATGCCAATATACTCCTCAATTAGGGACCAAGAATCCTTGTACTAGTGTGCTGCAATATCTGTGCAACTTAAAGTGCTTTGTCTCAATTGGAAGGTCAACATCAGAAAAATCTCAAAACCTTAGGGGAAACGTAGAGGTCCTTTTGGCAGAAGAACCTTTTGTTGTAACATTCACTTTTTCCTAATACCTTTTTGAAACCTTCTATCATCAAATCAATAGATCAAACAGAAGAAGCATATCTAAATTCTCAGGAAGAGGGGTTGAAATGTTTCATACAGCAAGAATACTCATTTAAATATCCTCTCCATAAATGCATGAGTGTGAATTGTTGTTCCACCTTTCTCGCTTGCAGATATCAAATATCAATTGATTTATTCTCAAAGGTTAGTTGACAAAAGCAACAATCTAGGTAAATAATGAAGGAATAAGTGAAAGAGAAGCAACTGGGCTCGCTTACCATGCGTTGTTGAGGTGTCGTCCCTCGCTCAATGGCAACAGCTGGTGTATCAGTTGGCAACCCATAATGCATGAGCTTTGAGGCCAGGGAAGGAAGAGTTGACAAGCCCATATAAACAACTAATGTAGAGTCGGGGTCAGCTGCATTCTCTGCAACAAAAAGCGGGTCTGTTCCTCCTTTCCTCGAGTGACCAGTGAGAAATCTAACACTATTTGCGACACCACGATGGGTTAATGGAATTCCCAACTCTGCCGATATCCCAGATGCTGCAGTAATACCTGAAATGAAATGACCAGAATGAGGCCTACCTCAAGTTGTGTATGGCAGAATCAAATTTCACTTCGACCAGCATGTCACACTTCTTCCTTATGTATTAACCTATGCAAGACACATAACTAGCCCACTCTCCCCTATAAAAGATTTTACAATTGAAAGTGCAGGTGGAGTCTGTTGGCAAATCAAATACTTTAATCAACAAAAGGAACTACCAGCGGCCATAATATTGGTAAACATATAACTTTTAAGTGTTGGCAGATACGTCAATAGCCGCCTTTTGGAAAAAACATAGTTTAGCTTATGAATCAGCTCATAATAAGTTAAGATATAGCATTCTAAAGTCACAATCAGTAAATTTCTTTCAGGATAACTAATGTCCTCTTCAACAGAAGCCAAGACATAAATTTTGGCATCCAAACTGACAGGAAAATCTTGCAAAGACAGATTATATTTACAGAAAAAAGACGTGATCTACTTGAAGTTGCAAGCCTGTGCTTAATACAGAGAGACTTGATTTTTGTTCCCTAAATTGATACTGAAGAGATATACTTTCTTCTACCAGTATGTTCCTACTCCTCTAAGCTGAAACATCTCTTCATGATCAAAGAATATTGTCAGTGAGATGAAGTTTGCAGGCCAAGCAAACTAAATGACAAGATTTACATCCTGCGGTTTGATAGCTCAATCGAGTCCTTGGCAGGATTCACAAACTTAGCATACCTGGAATAACTTTTACTTGAATTCCCTTTTGTTGAAGGAAATCCATCTCTTCTCCACCCCGTCCAAATACCTGATAATCCAACAAATGCTCCAAACTTTCAACTCTGGAATTGTAAAAATCAACTATATATAAATGTATAGTCCTACACCAAACATCTAAGGCAGAGACATACCAATGGATCACCGCCTTTTAGTCTCACAACATTTGCCCCAGCTTCAGCAAAACTCAGAAGCAACTCATGAATTTCTTCCTGTGAAATGCAAAATACACATGGATGTGATAAGAAAATGGCAAGCTGGCTCGTTATCATGATGACATGCAGAAGATAACATTCCGCTAAGAAGCTTGTAGCATATAGATTTTCAACCATCAATTCCACAATTAATGCATTGACTAATTTATACCATTTGAGCCATTAGATTTCATATCTAGGCTAATTCAGGTATCATCTAAAACACAAAACCGTGGAAAGGCTATAGCTATAGAAGCCAATTTACCAGAATCCACTATTGCATTTCAGAACTATATATATTCTTATTGAGAAAACCTCAACATTGAAAAACCAATGGTCGGAAAGCGCAATTATCTCACATAAAGTTCTTTAAAGTTTTCATTTGAAAACAAGTTCAGTTCTTAACCATCCCAAGCATTTTCTAAATGATTAAGTTCCCACTAAATTCGAAGGCCAAATGTTACAAGTTTAACAACAAAAGCATCATTCCACTTGAAGGAAATCCATGCATCAATGCAAGAATTAAGTTGTCTATCCAAGGATCAACATCACCTAAATTTATCATACCTTTTCAACTGTAACTCAATTCAGTCCATTTTAAGGAATCTAAAATCCCCAAATCAAACAAACATATGCAGAAATGTTCAAAAACAACAAGAGAAATTGCACAAACCTGAGTTCTGCTATGGTAACCAGCAGTTTTACCAACATAGAGAAGTCTAGCATGAGGACCAACCAAATCCAAGACTTCATTAGAAACCAATCTATCATACAACAAAAGATCAGCATTCTGAATAACTCTCAAAGCCTTAACAGTCAACAACTCAGGGTCTCCTGGTCCAGTACCCACCAAGAACACATTCCCAGGCCCTCTTCTATCACACCCTCCTCCTCCTTCTCCTTCTCTCTTCTCTCTCAAAACCTGAAGCATTTTCTTCAGCTCAGGCAGCTGCAAAGCTATGTCATAGTCTCTAACATAGCTGGGATCAGGTAGAATTGGGCAAGAACCAGATTGCTCCAATTCATTCTTGTAAATCCAACTGTCCCTTTGGTATCTCTCAATTGAATGCTTCTCAGTAAAAGGGGATGATGAATGTGATGCATAGTTGATACAACAAACAGGATTAACACCAAAAGATTTGATTTTTCTCAATTGGGTTGCTGCAGAAGAAGAAGAAATTGAAGGAATTCTACTCACAAGAGCCATACCCCTTTTGTTTCAAGAAGATGAGGGACACCCAAGTGGCAGCTAAAGGTGTAAACTTTTTCACTAAAAATGTAGATTTCAGAGGGAATATATATATGTTGTCAAAAAGGGGTATTTGGGGTTTGAATTGGGGACCTTTAATTCTTGAGCTTTAAAGGGTTATGAGAAGGCAATTTTCAGTAGCTTTTGATGGTTTGAAAGGGACAAGAATCCTTTTGGGGGGCTTTTTAAGTCATCTAATTAAAGGTAGAGATTCTATTCTTCTTATTTGATGAAAAACAAATCAAGAAAATGAGGCAACTGGGGGCTATGATTAGTGAAAAGCTCCAAGTAGGAGAGAAGAATTGACCTTTTGGAAGGAGCTGTAAAATGAAAAGCGGCTAAATGGGAGAGGGGTAGACAAGGCAATTTGTACTTGGTATGTATGAAGGCCTCAATTTCGACCAAATGCATTCAACTAAAATTATGACATTTACCTTGCCAATTTCGAATTTGATACTGGATTATTAACCATAAGGGATCGTTTGGTATACGTGATATGGTAAAATATTCACACTTAGTTTTGATATATTTTAATTTATCTCATTCAATTTGAGATTATTTTATTTCATCTCAAGTGAGATAAATTAATTTAAATCTCAAGACTATAATTTCAAGATAATTTAATTCACATATCAAACGATCCCTAAGCTCCTTAACGTGACATCCAAGGAACAACTTAATGACACATAAGACACGATTTTTGAGCAAAAATATCCGAAGTGTGAACTATATCTCAAATTTAAGGTACATTTTTTAAATCGGGAAAAAGGTAAAAAAAAAAGATGTTGAACTATTAAAAATAGAGAGTAGATCAAAAATGTTCTTCGTTTGATTTTTGATTTAAAGATATTCCTAAATTATTAGAAATAGGACAAATACCTTTGTAGTCGGTAAATATTGGTTATATTAATCATTCGGATACATCCCAAACCACTCGAATACATTGCACAAGGCATCTAGATACATGCTTTTATTTCGGATACATCGACATCTTTGATTTTATCTCGAATATATCGGCATCCCACATGTATCTGAGGGGTTACAACATGTATCCGAAGGGTGGGATGTATCCGAAGGATTTTTTGTTAACATGTAATATATTAAGTAATTAAAATAAAGTAATGGAAGAGTTAGTAAATATGATAGAAATATTTAGCTCTTTATCTCGTTAACGGACCTCAGATATGATGTATTCGGTTGAAAACTTATTTCTTTATTTGGGCTTCATTTTGAAAAACAGCAAGCCAACTCATATCTTAACCTTTTTGTTTTTGGGCTTTCTTCTCTATTGAAGGTCCACACATATACGTGTGATATTCCTAATAAAGTGTGATAAGAAATCAGAGAAATAAACTCAAATTCAAATCTCCACGAAGAAGAAGAAGAAAAAAGGTGATTTATTTTCATTTATCTGTTTAGGGACAAAGTTATTTTATATATGCACTCGTAAACAACAATCGAAAATTGTTGAGTTGCCTTTTGTAAGTACGTAAATCTGTTGGTTTATCCTTAGTAGGCATATGTTGAGTCTCCAACATCCCTTGTAAGTACAATTTGGACTTGGATTGCTGCTTTTGTCACGCATCAACTTTAGGGAAAAGGACACTCCATGGCCATTCGGTTATATTATTTTCATCAAAATAGTCATTTTCAAAGTTATGCCATGGAATAGCCACTTGGTTAAAATATTTTCAATTTGTAGCCTTTGGATATAGATGTGTATAGAAACTGTATAATTATTGTATATAATATGTATATGTATAATATTTCTTTAGAAACTGTATAGATGTGTATCGAAATTGTATAGTTATTGTATACAAAAACTAAAAAAATTTAGGTGATTGTTTGTTTGGTAGATTTATTTTTTTTTTAAAAAGGAGAGCAATTTCTTTAAAAACCAAAGCAGCGAAAAAGAAAAAAAAAAGCACCAGCCGCCTCAAAAATAGAAAAGGTAACCAAACAAGGAAAGAAAAAGGAGCCCAGCCGTCAGGGAAATGCCTTTTTATTAGTAAGGTATAGATTGGTTGGGAGAAACTCCAAAACTAGGAAAAAACTTACCTTAGATTATAGAAAAGTTTGAGAAAGGGGCACCCCTACTATACCCCTAAACTACAAGCTAGCGCGCAACGGCTGAAAAGCCGTTGTTGCTTGCTGCTTACAGGCTCGAAATCTCTCTTTCGTCTTTCCTTCCTGTTTCAATTCTGATTGATTAGCTTCTTCCTTCGCGCAAGCTACGATCTAACGACCTCCTTGTTGTGTTGCATTTTGTGATAGAAATAGGAATTTTAATTCCTTGGCCATTGTATGGCATTATTTTCAATCGGGTGCTATTTTTATCCTCATCTATACCTATATTAACTTCAAGTTAATACAAGTGTGTTGAGGCTGGAGGGTGCTTCTCAGCTAGAGTCGCTACAGTGGCTTGGCTTGGGTGGATCTTCCTACATGGCTGGACATCCGATTAAGTATGACATTAGAAAAAAATTGTTATAATTATGCGGCTATATAAAAAAAAGCGGGTAAGACTTCAAACATCTTTTATATAAAATAATTTCAATTAAAATTCTATCGATTGTAGCTAGTAATTGCCCGAGTGATGAATCTCAGTTTAGGTAGAATTTACCATCACATAGGTAGTCTAAGTTCCTAAATAGGGAGTCTCTAACTTCCATTTAGCTATTCTCTGAGCTTGCTTAGGCAGCTAATTCTTCCACTACTATCTGAATTATCTAGTCCTTTTCTCGATTCTTTTTCTATATAAGTAAATAGATCTTTGTGATAGGTCAAAATAGGTCAAGATTCAATCCAATCAAAATTTATTTGGGTCAAAACAAGTCAGGTAATAGGTCATAATTCAACCCGTCTAATTTTTACTAAATTTTAATTGCTTTATTTATTCTTTTATAAATTTTTAGTACCTAATTAAATTATTATTTTTAATTATGATATATATAAAATATCAAATAAAAAAAGAGGTTTTTATATTTTGACAATATTTCTCATGAATCAATTTGGGATTCATATCAACTCATTTTTAGTGGGTTAAAATGAGTTGAACTTAAATAGATTGACCTAATAAATAAGCGGGTTAATTAACCAATCCAAACTTAAATAAATTAAGCGAATTTAATTTAATTTTGCCACTCCCTAATTAAAACTCATCAAATGGTAGTCTAGAGCTCTTTAAAAATAAAATTTATCAACTTAAATTTATCAAATCAAATAATACAAATACAAATTAAATTCCCCTTTTCCACACAGCTACAATACATACAGTGAGACAAAGCATAAGATAGACCCAATTTATTTTCCTTCTCTGTAGAAATCGAATTCATGAAAACCTCAACTAATTCCAACTTGGATCTCCATATATTCTTCATGAAACTGGACCTCGTAAATATCATTTGAATGACCTGATAAACCATACAATTAAAGTATTTATAGGGAAAGATCAATATGTTAATTAAGGTGGCTTAGCTAGCTTGTTTGATAAGCTTGGTGACCAAGTAAATTAAAGAATATAATTATCATGAGGTCCATGTTTCTTCAGTTGCTATCATGCAACATGCATGTACCTTCCTACTATTTTGAATTTTAATTTGTCTCAATCATGAATTTTTCCTTGTTGGTTAACATAATTGACTCAGGAATTGGAAAATTCCTAGAATTAATTAACTCATCCTGCTTCTAATTACTTCCTCCGTTCACTTTTACTTGTCATATATGGATTTGACACGTTCACTAAGAAAATAATGATAGATATGGTCTATTAATTGATGTTTAATATTTGGTACTGAAACATGATTTGGAGAATAAGTAATGAATGACAAGAGTAAAACATGGGGAAAAAATCAATTGTCTTTTTTTGATATCTCAAAAGTGACACTAAAAAATATAAATTTATTTTAGAAATAAGTGACAAATAAAACTGAACGAAAGGTTCCATATAATTACCATCTAAAGCAAATAATATTTTACAATCGTAAAATCAACGGACTTCCTCCGTTCACTTTTGTTAGTATTTGAATTTAAATTTAATGTTTGATTTTAGGTATTAAATTCAGTATTACTACTATCGATATAACTTCTATAGGAATCTACTATTATTTTATGTGGGATAGAGTGTGGTTTTGAAGTGTGTGATCATCCCTTTTCATGGTCAAGCACGTGGAAATTCTTTTTGATAATGGGTGGCAGTGAGATTCGATCCCTCTACCTCTACTTGCTTTGATACCATGTTGAATTGTGTGACCATCTCATCTAAAAGCTTAAGCTGCTAGAGAGAACACATTTACGTAATTACTTCCTCAACATGTGGAACAAAAATGTGTTTATTAGCGGTATGACTTATTTTAAAATATTCATATTCTCTCCGTTCAACTTTACTTGTCCACTATTAACTTTGCAAATTTCTTAAAAAACTATAAATAGAAGGTTATTTTACCGTATCACCTTTTGAATATAATAAATGCAATGTCTTGAAAAATGATTGTAATTAATGATAAGGGTAAATTAGAAATTAAGTATAAATTATCTCTTGATTTAATAAATTGGACAAGTATTGCTGGACATCTATTTTTAGTATAGTGGACCAGTAAAGATGGGCGGAAGGAAGTAATATCAAACACATTCATATGAGTATTTCGTGTATTAAAATTCATCAAACGGTACTGAGATAGAGCTCTTTAAAAACTACATTACTAACTCAAATTTATCGAATCAAATCAATTAATACAAGAATATTTGTAAGGGTACAAATTAAATTCGATCCCCTTTTCTACATAACTACTAGCACAACAATACAGAGAGACAAATGACAATCATAGATAGACCCAATTTATTTTCCTTCTCTGTAGAAATCCAACTCTCCATATATTCTTCATGAAACTGAACCTCGAAAATATCATTTGGGTGGCCTGATGGTATAAAAAATAAGCTATGTTAACGATGTATAAAACTTAAACTATCTACAAGCGCGAAAGCTGTGAGTTGATAGGGAAGTAAGAAACAGGAATAGGAGCACTTGATGATGATTTCTTTTTTGTCTTTGCAGCTAATTTCTCTGATGATTTTGACTTATTTTCATCACAAACTCTTGATGAAGATGAAGAAGGAATATTATCACTAGTGAAACAGCTTAATAATCCTGAAAACAAAGCCATATTATATTAATTCTGAATGTTTTTGTACTTTACTGCTGAGAGCTGATAAATATAAACCATACAAAAACTATTTATAGGGATAGGTGGCTTAGCTTGTTTGATAAGCTTGCTGACCAAGTAATTTAATTTAATAAAGATATCATGATGAGGTCCATGTTGTTTTTTTTTCATTTTGCAAATGTCCCAATGCAGCTTCCTATGTACTTTCCTACAATTTTGAATTTTAATTTTTCTCTCTCATGAATTTTCTAGTACTAACTTACTAGTTACGTTAGTTGATTATAACACAATTGACTCGGGAACTGGAAAATTCCTAGAAACACTTTAATAAATTAAGATCATGTTTGGATTTGTTTAAAAAAAGTACTAGGTTTTAAGCAATACGATTAAAAGTTGGAAATAAATACTTACAAAATAAGTAGATAAGTGTTTGGATAAAAAGTGTTGAAATTGAAAAAAAATGTTAATGTGTTTGGTAAACAAATGTTGTTAAGCACTTTTTTGTTGTAGGAGAAAGGAAAAGATGGAAAAGCGGGATGAGAATGAGAGAAAAGAGAGTACTTTCGTATGTTTTAGGGCTGAAAAGTGAGGATTGTGTTGGAATTTTAAAAAATTATAAGGGATAAAAAGATAAATGTATTAGTCAAACTTAAAAAGAAATTTAATATTCAATTAAACTAAAAAAAAGATTAAAATCTAATTTGACCAGATTAAAATCTTATCCAAACAAGCTCTAACTCATCATGTTTCTAATTATTGGAATTTCGATTTACTTGTGTACTATTTTTTCGTTATAAATTGATAATCTATACTAAAAAGATGCTCAGGGACACACTTTTTTCCTAAAAAATATTAAAATTCTTGACAATGTCAATTTTTATCTCCACCTTTGAAGCTATTTTATTTACTATGACCCGTTTGAAAAGTCACCTTTTAATAAAAATTGGGGTGTGATTAGATGTATTATTTTATTTGACATATTTATCTGGTCAAGTATACTTGGCCGGTATGTAAGTGAGCATAACTGACGGAGAGTAATTACATTCTTTAATTGCCAAGGTCAAGATTCAAAATTGTTAATAATTACGTGATGTAATTACAATGTGACATGTAAAGTTGTCTTTAGAAAATATTTCTTTGTGTACAATTTTGCAAATACTAATCAGTAGTCAATAAAGTTTTCTTTTTTAATTCCCTCTAACTTTCATATAATTGTATCGACTCTCTCTCACTTCCTTGTTTATAAATTAGTATATTGTTTAATTTAAGGTACTAATATTATTGACTTAAAAAGAAAAAGACTTCATACTTAAATTATATCCCAAGTCACCATCCTCCCCTATGGTCCTCTCCCTGCTTAACTCTATTATTAGTCTAATTTTTTTTTAATTAAATTAAAATTTTGGTCCAAGACCATTTATTAGAAAACAAAAAAAAATCAATTTACACAAGTGATATATATATAGCTTCTATTCCGTATTTACTCGGAATAATAATTTTAGTTAAGCTTTATATATCAACGAGGAATGAAATTGCATGTACTTATTCATGTTGCGAATTTATTATTTTTAATAAAAGACTGCTAAACACTCTAGTTTATGGTATAATTCGCCCCCAAAAAAATGAGGAATGAAATTACTCCATGTCAATGAGCTCCACCATATTGATTAGGTCCATTTTGTAATCTAATGGCATTTTATATGGTGTGAGTTTTCATTTTTCATTGTTATTTCTTATCTAGACTTGCATGTCTTCAAAAGCGTTTTTTGATGTTTGGTTGATGAATAAAAAATATTTTTTAAAAAATACGTAATATTTATTAGATATTTTTTTAGTATTTATTAGATATTTTTTTAGTTAATGATGTGATCAAATTTATAGTGTACTGGTGAAATTTTTGAGTATTAAAGATTGATAATAATGCAATTGAAGCAGTATGATACTAAAAGATTAAGATAATTGTGAAAGAAATTAAAATGCAATGAAAAGGCTCTCATCCCTGATTAGTGAAAGAAGTTTTTTCCCATCTTAGTAAAAATTAAGAAAATTTTATATTTTCACACACTAGAAAATTGACTTGTTTTAAAATATTGAGTGATATCAAACACACCCATATATATGAATATTTCGTGTATTAAAACTCATCAAATGGTACTCTAGAGTTCTTTAAAAATAAATTAATCACTCAAATTTATCAATTCAAATAATACAAGTACAAATTAAATTCCCCTTTAATACATTATACAGTGAGACAAAGCATAGATAGACCAAATTTGTTTGCCTTCTTTGTAGAAATCGAATTCATGAAAACCTCAACTAGTTCTAACTTGGATCTCCATATATTCCTCATGAAACTGAACCTCGTAAATATCATTTGAATGACCTGATGGTATAAAAATATTATTTATGCTAATGATGTATAAAACTTAAACTATTTACAAGCGCGAAAGCTGTGAGTTGATAGGGAAGTAAGAAAGAGGAATTGGAGCACTTGATGATGACTTCTTTTTTGTATTTGGAGCTGATGATTTTGAGTTGACAATATAAGAATCATCACAATCTCTTGAAGGAACAGTACTACTAGTGCTACTGAAACAACTCAATAAACCTGAAAACAAAGCCATATATACTTATATTAATGTTTTTGTTTAGTGATGAGAATTGAGAGCTGATAAACCATACAATTGAAGTATTTATAGGGAAAGATTAATATGTAAAGGTGGGGTTAACTAGCTAGCTTGTTTAATAAGCTTGGTGACCAAGTAAATTAAAGAATATACTACTTATCATGAGGTCCATGTTTTTTCAGTTGCAATCATGCATATATCACTATGCAGGTTCACATGCATGTACCTTCCTACAATTTTGAATTTTAATTTGTTTCTCTCATGAATCTTCTACCAACTTAATTACCTTGTTGGTTAACATAATTGACTAGGGAATTGGAAAATTCCTAGAAACTCTTTAATTAATTAACTCTTCCGGTTTCTAATTACTCCTGCGGTCCATTTTTAGATGTTCAATAATACTTGTTCAGTTTAAAAAATCAATAGATAATTATCATTTTATGTTCATTTTACCCTTGCTATTAAATATTTCCTTTGTTCAACTTTACTTGTCCACTATTGACTTGAAACACTCTAAATTATCTCAATTTTTTGAGTTTTATATCTAAACTTTTGAGAGTGAGTTTCCTACCTGGACTATCACTCAATGGTTAGTGAAAAAATTTAATTTTAAATCAACATAATTTCAAATCCTATCCTAAACGGACCCTTAATACAGAAAAAGATCTGATCAAGTTAATTCGGTCAAGTAATATACAATGGCCTTATAGATTCATGCTATGTCTATCATAAATAATACGAAAAGAAACTAAGACGATCAGATGATTTCGTAAAATTTAATTTTTATTATACAAAATAAGATAATCCATCGAATCATATCAATGACACTCCAATCATGGAGTTAGATTAGTTTTAAAAATATAGTGTCAATTTTTGTATTTTATTTTATTTTATATTTAAATATAAAAAAAATAAAAGGTAAAAAGTGGGTATCAAATACAAAAAGTTTGTTGCAATTTCAAATAAATAAAATTAACTACGGTTAATTTTTGTTACTACCTTTAGTTTATGTTTTGCCACTTTTTATTTTATTTAATAAATATGTAAATTAGAGTAGATCTTAACCATGTATTATTTATGATACACATAGCATGAATCTATAAAGCCATTGTATATTATTTGACCGAATTATAGTTGAACGAATTTTTTCCCCTTAATACTCATTTGGACCTAATCATTAGTCAATAGAGTATTTCTCGTGTCCCTCTTACCTTTTATAAAATTGTCTCATGACTAGGTAGGTTTTGTGTTTTTTAATTCATCATATCTGCTCTGTCATGACACCTAATTTCTTGTTTATCAAATTGTTTAATTAAGGTATATTGTTGACTCACACTGAAAAACGACTTCTTACTTAAATAAATCCCACCTAATTATTAATCTTCCTCCCCCAATTGTCCTCTCCTCTCTAACACAAATAAATTCAATAGTGTTAAGTCATTCAATTAAATCTATTGCATTCGTCTCAAATTATTCTTAGTATTTTTCTTTATACAGTATGTCTTTTAAGAAAATATTAATTAAAATATATTTTTAACTATTTTAATTATCTTCATTTATCTCTTAATATTTTTTGATTAAATATTTACTCTATTGAGATGTTTGTAGTTTTCAATATAAATCACTACAAAGGATAAATTGAGGGGGGGAAATGATCTTGAACTTGTAGGAAAAGTTATTTACACACTTAAATTAATCGGGCTACAGCAACTGATCAAATATTATAAAATCAAATCAAAGATTAATACAAGAATATATGTAAAAAGTTGAAAATTCAAATCTAATTGATGATCACAACCTCAACCTTGCCAAAAACTAGCCTATATATATGAAATTCAACATGCATATTCCAGCTTGTTAGTGCAACTTAGGAGTTGGCATCCGACCCAATCCGTCCATTTGCACAGTAGTAATTAATTCAAGCAACTCGAGTGATCGATCCCTAATAATCTTTGGAAATAATATTAATATTACGTACTACAAGCGCGAAAATTGTGAGTTGATAGGGAAGTAAGAAAGAATAATTGGAGCACTTGATGATGATTTCTTTTTGGTCTTTGCAGCTGATGATTTTGACTTGTTATTATTGTTGTTGGCATCATCATCACAAACTCTTGAAGAAACACTGTTGCTACTGAAACAGCTCAACAAACCTGAAAAAAATGCCATATCTTATGAATGTTTTTTTGCTAAAAAAAGAGAAGCTAAGGTGCAATTAATTAATTGTTGTTGTTTTTCTACTGAGAGATAGCTAATAGAACCACCAGAAGAAGTATATATAGGGAAATTATAAAGGTCTACAGTTTATGTGGCTTTGATTTTCTTGTTGACCAAGTATATTAAAAATGATGAACATGGTTCATGAGGTCCATTTGTTTTTATCAGTCACTATCATCCCTCTGGTGCTTCCTACCTTTCCCAACTCTTTTTTTCATTTCAACTTTTGGTTATATATGTAATGATATTCTCCATTTGTTTTAATTTGATCAGACGCAAATTCTAAAAAATTAAAAATGACTTGTGAATATAATTGCGGATTCACTTCAATAGTAGATCATTCGATAAAGATCAATTAGATTTTTGCCATGTGTCCTAGAAAGAAATGATGGTTCACAGATTCATTTATTGCACATCATTTCAAAAGAAAAAAGATTGATTTTTTTAAAATGTGATTATAGTTTGATTTTTGTAATATATATATATATAGCCAACCATCTCAAAGACGAAAACAAAATTCGACAAGAAAAATTGACTTAAAACAATATTATTAAATCTACTAGCTTAGTATTGTATATTTGATTTATTTAGCAGAAACACTTGTTTTTAAAAATGAAAATAAAAATAGCATTCCTTAACCTTAATGTTGCTGCAAAAGCTAACGTCGTTAATATTATTTTTTTTGCGTGTGTCTTTTGGCACTAAAATATATCTTTTTTTGTTTAATCTCAATAAATGAATCGCAGCCATCACATTGTTCTTGGACACATGGAAAGTATCTAACAAACAAATAGTTGATATTTGTTAGAAACCCTTAAAGTACGTAGGTTTCAGATTTAAATTTTGGGTATGAATTTTTTTTTGGTATGGAGTGTTTTTTTCGAATGAACTCTATGCAATGTCTAGGGCAGATCTTCTCTTTTTTGAAGACTGGAAAACGCCTTCTATGTCTAAGGTCTACATTCGAATTAATCAAACTTCAGTGTAAATATCGAACCCTAAATAAAAAATTTTAAGAAAATATTCACAGTTGAAACGATGATTGATAAATAAATAATAAAATAAAGGAAGATGAAAAAAAGCATACGCAATTAGTTGGGGAGGTCTATTTTCTTGCTTGGCAAGGAGAATCATTGCCTTTGTCTTTTTGTTGAATGTTTAAGCGCCATATTTGACCAATTTAATTAATTTTGTGCTCTCTAAGGTTGAAATTACTATTATTTGGCTGTTTTTTCTCCTTAATTAAAATAATCTATCCTAAATAATTTTTGGCTCGATTGTAATCTTTGTAGCTTATTTAATTAGCTACTGAACTCTCACTTTATTATCGGGGGTTTGGTTTTCTATCTTATAATCTCCTCCACATTTTCCCTTCCCCTACCCCCAATTTAAAAAAGAAAAAATCATTAACTCATTTAAACTTAAACAGGTTGAATTGATTCTGCCACCCCCAATGATTAACATATAATTTTTGAATAATTCCACCAATTAAGAGTTTTGGAGTACTTTTGATATACAAAATAAACATCATGTGTTGTATGGATAGATGTATCACCCACATGATCACTAGTTACTAACAGTGGACAATCAAATCATATAAACTATCCGCTTCTAACTTGACGAGCTTCTGAATTAATATACATGTGACATTAATTCTAGGCAAATTCACATCAATATGGGAAAAGAAATTTAATAAAATTTAGTACAAGCACAAACATATTGTATACGTGCCTTTTAATTCAATAATAACTAACTCAAAAAATAACTTTGTTAGATTTATTGCGCAAAAGCGAATAATACATAATCCATGACACTATGTAACTTGACATGTGTTACGGTCTTAAGGACTTAATTAAGTGTGATATTTTAAGGACTTAAATGTGATATTTTAAGGACTTAATTAATTAAGACAGCAAGAAAAATCAACGCAGGATCCTTGTAGTAATGTTTAGTCCAATTTAACTTCTCTATCGCTAAGCTTTTTCTTTCCTGGACGTAATGAGTACATTAAAATACTTTCTAATTGGGGCCATATCCCAGGTGACCAATTTTTTCTCAAATAGTAATACTTTTGTAGCAGCCATATTTCCAGATCACAATTAAGGACATTCTAGAATAACCTCTAAAGTGTGGCGGACTTAGAATTTCATAAGTATATTGTACGGTACTTGATAATTCGCTCGAAATCAAGTAAAACTTTTTTTAAGACTTAATCTTTAAAGGAAAGCTAAATTAAAGAAAAACACAAAAATAAAAATGTCAAAAAGAAAAGTTTTATATTATTCAAGACTTTTAAAAGATTTATTTGATGTCTTTGCAAATGAATGACGTTTCAAGTACCTTCCAAGCAAATCGACAAAATTCTAGAATTTATCATGAAAAATTTTCTTATTTCTCTTGAATATATTTAACTAAGGACTAGTCTCCTCCCTATGTAAACCTTCTAAATGAGAAATTTTGTGCATGTGACGCCTAAGTGACATGATGATGTGATAGATAACTGCACCTTAGTCCAAAACAAGTTGACACATCAGCTATTTGAATTCGCAGTTATTCATCTAAGCTCAATTCATATCAAGCACTTTTAAAGATGTATAAATTAATTAATCCAGTTCTTTAACTTTCTACTCATGAATTACGCCCTTAAATTAGTGGACATGAGATGAGGTAAGTACTCAAGTCATCCTTAAAGAAAAGTCCATAATTTTGAAACTTCTCCACTAAAAGAAGTCATAATCCAACCTTAAAATAAACTAAACAATTCTCTTTATAAAGTACTCTTTCCCCAAAATTTCACCATGTAAAAAAAAAAAAGATTATGAAACAAAAATGGCAGAGGTGAAAGTTCATGGTATTTTTGCAGGGCCCTTTAATAAAAGAGTTGAATTAGCCTTGAAACTCAAAGGGGTAGAATATGAATATATTGAAGAAGATAGGTCCAATATGTGAGTCACTAATAATTCTTGAATATATTGATGACACTTGGGAAAACACTCTTCCTCTTTTGCCTAAAGATTCATATCAGAGATCCATGGCACGTTTCTGTGCTAAGTTAATTGATGAAAAGGTACGTATATTTTATGTTCCCACTTAGTTGAAATTAGTTTTTTTTATTTATTTTCGTTTAATCATTTGATATCTGAAATTTACTAGCGGATTAATCTGAGTTTCCTACGAGAAGGTCCACTATGAGGTAAGTAGTTAGTTCTAAGGAGTGTCTAATACGGAGGAAAATGTATTCTAATTTTTTCGTGTTTGGAAAATATTTTTCTAAAAAAAACAAGTTTCTTAAGAATCAGTAAAATAAGTTTCCTTATGAGTAGGAAAAACAAGTTTCATAAGTGACATACCAACTCATTGTTTGTGGCCTTCCTACCTTCCAACTCCCCCAACCCCCACCACTCCTTAACCACCCCTCGCGGCCCCGAACTGCCACTCCCCACCTCACTAACATAGTATTTTCACTACTAAAAATCATTATTTTTCCACTAAAAAATGTTAGTGACTATTCCCACAGATATTTTAATTGAATTAGTAGGAAAAGAAAAAATAGTAATATTTTCATATGGAGAAATTAGGAATTGTCTCACTATTTTAGTGAGGATATGTTTTTCACCATGCATTTTCCGAGTGAGCTAGTTCAGTATGAAATGAGTGAGAAAATTATGTTCTATAGCACAAATTTTCCAATGATTCTTTGTTTCTGATAATGTTTCCTAGATTATATTTAATGCTCTTGGGACAATATTATTTTTTCTTAATTAACAAATTTAAAACTAATTAAGAAAGTCACTTATTTTTCGAGAAATATTTTCCGTGAAAAACTTCATACCAAAACCCCCCTTAATCCAACGAACTATTACTAAAGTATGAACTTAGAAGAGTTTGTTTTTAATTTCAAAAGAGTTTGTGTTTTACATAGTTTATTATTGTCTACTAACAAATTGTATCATCAGTTAATGGGTGCAATGTATAAAGTTTGTTATGGCAAAGGAGAAGAAAAGGAGAAAGGTCTGGATGAAACTTTTGAGGTCCTAAAATATCTTGACAATGAACTCCAAGACAAGAAATTCTTTGGAGGAGACAACATTGGATTCGTCGACATCGTTGCCAGTTACATAGCTCTCTGGTTTGGAGCAATTCAAGAATCAATAGGGCTGCAACTATTGACTAAACAAAAATTTCCCAAGTTAAGCAAATGGATTGATGAGTTTTTGTGCTGTAGAATTGTCATTGAAAATCTCCCTACTAGAGAATCATTAGTGCCTTTATACAAAGCTCAATTTGAAGCAGCAACTCAAAAGGCATCCGTTTGATCTGCTGTTCTTCCGAGAGTCTATCAGAAACAGCCTCTCTACCTCCACGAATCATTACACTAGATACATTGTTGTACTGTATTTTCCATTTTTCAATACTAGTTAGTATATTCCTTGTAATTTATGTCATTAACAATAAAGAGTGTTAAACATTTTGTTACTATTATATAAGCAGAGAGTTTGAGCAGCTCAAATGCACAAAGATTAGGACCATTTTTGTACAATGATGAAAATAATGATAAAAAATCAATTATTAAAAAAAAACATACTAGTTGCTAAAATTTACAAAGGAAACCCTCTATGATTGCATACAAGAAGTTTAAAAATAAATATGAAAAAAATAATGTAACATCAACAGGCAGATAGACTTCCTAGAGGAGCAGCAAAATGCTAGTTTCCTTGAAGGGTGGGGGTATGGTAAAACATGAAGCCACTGTTAATACATGGAGCAATAATTTAAACAAAATGGATCCCAGGGTTATACATCTCATCATGAGTTCTGCAATGCATCTCTGTACAATGTTTTAACTGCAATAACATTAAGATTTATTAGGAAAACAACCATAGAAATATTTGTGCTTAAGACACCAAATAGAAGAGCCTATTCAAAATACAATCCAAAAAAGATTTTACTTCTACAATGCTGCACAGTAAAGTTAACTGCATTTTACAGAAGGAAAATCACACCCAGATGTGTCAACAAAGCAATATTCTATAATGTGTGTTGCGTGCACACTCCTGCTTTAGAGGCACAACAAGGCTATTGGTCTTGATTGTCGGATATCATTGAAAAATAAATAGGAAGAAGTGTTATCTAACATTTCATGCAACTCCTTCCCACTGTGGGATGAGTAAAGAAACAAGCTATCAGTCTAGATCTATACGAAACACACCGGGTTTTTTTTTTCTTTCTTTCGGTTTCATTGGTAACATATTATCTGAAGCTTTGTGATAAATCTACCTCTTAAACTTTTCTGTATTGACAGGTCAAAGACTAACCTAATAAGACTGCATCTTTAATTTGTTTAAGCAGTAGAAAGGATGCAGTCAAAACTGGGAAAAACTATACCTCTCTATATGTAGATCTACACAATGGCCTTAGCTTGAAAATCTCTCCTTCAGTTTGGCAGTTACTTTTATAGTTATATCACCATAAGGTTCATGTTGATTCGCACGTACAAGTCCGCAATTCTCCAACACCTGTAATCAATTTCCAGAAGGAAGACAGTAGTAAGTAAGGATCTTATGAAATAGCTCCTTAAACGATACACATTATAACAAATATGATTGATTAAGCAATAAAGAATACCATATACAACTAAACCGAGAAACTTGTATATACACCTTTTCTTGACTCAGTTCAAACATCCACAAAGAGTTCAAAATGAATAAATGATATTAGTACTACAAGCTATACTGATATTAGAAGAGCTCTAGGTAACCAATATTTGAAAATTGACTTGCATTCCCAAGTAAGAGCAATTAATCATGGAAATATTGTAGAGGACTCACCAGAGTCTCATAAAACATTCGAGCGCAGACTCTCTTCTTTTTGCCTTCTAAAATCGCATTTAAGCTGACATCTCCAGTCTCTTCGGAGATGGGGGTTACTGGTGACTGCCCCTTCAAATATTGAGCCACAGCTCTGCAATCATAGTGTTAAAAGACTATCCTGCAAAGTAAATCTATATAATGAGAAATCTGCATCGAGTGCTACCTGGTTCTAGCAGATAAGGTATCAAACTCCGGTGTTCCCGCTTGCTTACTTGATGATGGAGTTCCTCGAAGTCCTGCTTTAGCATATGGATATACACAGGCTTCAGGCATATGTTACATCATTTTTTTTAAAATCTAGAAATACAATGCTGCAGACTGTAGCACATAAAATTGACCAACACTATCCAAATTAATGCAAATCCTTAAAACTAATAAGGAAAAAAAGAGGTTTTTAGCTCACCAATAGGAGTGTCGTCATCTTGTTCTAGAAAACTTAGATCCTGCATTGGCATTTAGCGATTTATCAGATGCAAAACAGGGAAGAACTAAGTTGAATAGTCATATGGACTAACAATTTGACCATAGCAATGCACTAGGTAGGTAATGAAGCCTTGAATGAGAATAACCACAAGAACATTCAAATAGAAGCCCTTTACAAGTCCTAGTCTAAAATCAATTAAAGATGTGTTAAGGGGTTAATGAGGCTACTCTGGATGATACAAATCTGTTGAAGATGTTATCCAGATAATTATCAAAGTAGATTCACTATTTTATAGGGAAGTGAGCATGATCGAACATACCCCAGCAGAATTATCAAACTCAGGAATATCAGATAGAACAGTATCCTCCACACCTAGTCCTTCTCCAAACCATGTTGAAGGGGTCTCCATATCAGAACCAACATGCCCAGTAGATGCTGCTGGGTCGGGCGTGGGCTGCACCCCACTATCCATGGTTCTTCCTATCTGACCTGATTCTGTCCCAAAAGTTGTAGTAGCAGGACTGAAGTCATCTCTTCTGCTTGGGGAAGGCATGGACATCTGTGGAGAGGAAATGAGCCTACTTGGTGAAGGCAAAATCTCAGACAACAAATTGGTGCTTGCAAGGTCCTGGTTATCACGTAATCTTTCAATTTCCGTCGGAAGATCATTCCCAGATGGAGAGGATTGGTAATTGCTGGGTCCTGCATGATCCACCTGTGAGGAAGCCATCTTGACTTTTGCTGAAATGAAGTCTTTCTTGTAGATATTGCAGAGATCATCGCATAATCCTACAAATTAACAGAAGCTGAATTTTAGGTGAAGAACATTCAGACTCATAAGATAATGACTGTGAGACACCCACCGGTTATTAAAGGCTCAAAGAAAATTCCATCCTTTTTTAGTCTCTGGTTTTGTTTCCAAATGTCCAAAGAAGAACAAGGAACCTTCTTCTTTTCGCGTAATTTTATACCAATGCCTTGTAGTCTCTTTTTCATCTCACTGTATGTAGAGTTGAACATGATACATTGTCAAAAAGACCAATGGTTGAAGAAAAATATATGGTTAATGATGATAAAACATTAACATACTGATTTGGCAATACTATGTCCTTATCATAGATGAGTAGCTTTCGCTTTCTTCTTGTTTTTGGCTCCTCAAGAAGAGGTGTTGAAAGAAGTGCTAAATCAGGTGACTGATGCCCTGAATATCCACGAAAAGGAGTTCCATGTTAGATTATAAACATGAAAATATGTTATATCAGTTTAAGAATAAGAACCCTGCATGCCTGAACCCACCAAATGATATCTGTGGATCAGCAAATTCATGTGCCTCCACTGAAGTAGTCGAAGGTGGTTCTTGCCGTTGTGGAGATGGGATTGAATGTCCTCCAGGGGCCAACATCTCTTCCACAACTGGGCTTGCAGTTTCCTTGTCTCTCATGATCTGTTCCTCCAGAACTTTATCTGGTTCCATCACATCATTCCCACGGTCTGACCACAAGGGAACATTCTCAAAACTATGGTCATGGACAGCATCACGCATCAGTTCAATTTCTGGAATATCTTCCTGATTCTTAGGGGAAGAATGTTGGGATTGGGCAGCAGTTCCATCTGGATCTGAAGGACCAGAACTGCATCATCAAAGAAACATCTATTACAAAACATGGCAATAAACAGAAACAATCTACGTCTATAGTCAATAAGATCCGTACTCTGTCTCCATAGGCATGGCACTTAATCCAGAAACTTCACCTGATTTTGACAAACTCCTCACTATGTCCTGTAGCAACAAACTCTTTGTCAAACTAGTGTTGCAACTTTAGTGAATAAAGACTTCCCTGCTAATATGAAGCAAAAGAGAAACCCACCTCATCAATGAAAATAGCAACATACTGATCTTCATGCGATTGAATTTGATCTATGCAAAAGAGATTTCAGAAATGAAAGTTCAATTGAAAATGAAACAGAAAAGATACAAAAGAAGAATAAAGTGAACACAATACATACCTTCCAAAGTTATCTCTTCGTAACTTTTAACATGAGTATCCTTAACCCTGGAATTCCAAATACACATGTAACTAACTACAGATCCTAGATGACAACTAAAAAGGTACTATATAGAACTTACCAAAAAAGGTACTGTAGAAAATTACCTATTCAGGTCAAGATCTTCATCAAAAACTAAGGCATCAAGTTCAAACGTTTCTGGTAAAGTGATGGAATGGTATGGTGCATGAGTGGCATCTTCTGGTAGATTGACATTTGTGGACGAAAAGGCCTTTATAACTCCAGTTAGTAATGTTTTGCAGTCCTCAGAAAAGTATTCGACTTGCTTTGAGTATATCCGAACAACTCCAAGTAGAAGGTGGCCAGACGTTCGCAGAGCAATAGGTACTTCAGGAGTCATGATGCGCTCTAGAAATAGATTTCCAAAAATAAGCAACAGTATCATGAGCAAAAACATAAAAAAATATCAAATGAATATCAAAGCTACTGCTATATATTTGTGTAGAGCAACTGATACATCCTTTCTGGCTTTTAATGAATCATGCTTTAGTCAAAACCTAGCAACATCAGTGTGGAAAAGCTTTGTATAAGATATCAGTGAGATAAAGTGATGATTAATTTGAAAAATATCAACTTTAGCAAGACTTCTTTATGACGATGTTGTCTAGGCTAACTTATACACACCCTGATTGTTCCATGGAGTACCTACTACCCAAGCAAAGGACATAATTTATTACGATGATTGCATAGCAATCAAGTTATTAAGAAAGCATCAATGACTAACTAATCAAAACAGAGTACATTTGGCATATACCAGAAAAATTAGCAACATTTGACCATTCAAAGTTTAATGATACATTCAAAGTTCCACATAAGATAAATCCACAACATTTATAAATAATATGACTTAATAAAAATGGAAAAAATCTAATTTTAGCCCCTAAATTATTTGAAATGGGATATCTTTGTCCTCCATTACAGTTTGGCACAAAAAAACCATTATCGTCAATCAAGTAGCTCAAAAATATCCTCCCACTAACTATTGCTCTAGCTAAGATGGAAAAGGACTAATTTTACCCCTAAACTATTTGAAATGGGACAATTTTGTCTTTCTTTCTCCATAGTTCAGTCAATATCATCCAAAAAATTGTTGTTATGATTGGTATCGTTATTTGCATTATGTCCAAATTCTAAGATAACATACTTCTTTACTTAACTTGTCCATCCCTTTTCCATTACCCCCTGAAAGCTTGCCCTATAAATGCCAACTTATCTTAATTAAATTTTGTCACTCATAATGAAATGAAAAAGGGCCAATTTTTGAGCTATTTGATTAATGATAAAGACATCTTTTATGCCCAAAGCGAAACAAAGAACCGTTATTACATTTCAAATAGTCTAGACACAAAATTGATCCTTTTCCCTATTAAATATCATTGGTAGAATCATCTGTAAACTTCAAATCTTTAGTCTCTTTCAAGAGAGGTCCAGAATTCACGTTTAGTAGAGGCAAAAAGATTCCAAAGAACCTTATTTTATTTGTGTGATGAACACATTCATTCTCTCCTACTTAGCTAAGAATCAAGAGTTGCTATAGTGCCTAAGTTCAAGTTCCAAACTTTTATGCTTAGAGTTCCTCTAAAAGTAGTCCCGTCTCCTCTTAGTATACTAAATTTTTTTTCACACCTAAAATACAGTCCATCATGTCCCCCTTTCCTTTTATTCAATCATGAGCATATGTCCATTTAACCTCCTTAAAATGATCAATGAATAACCAACACAACATAGTTGCGCACAGATTAACCCAAGCGTCAACTACCATGACTAGAAAGGAAAGACAGAAGTCTTCACTGAATTAGAAATCAATTCATCTATGCAAATGACAGAACCTCCATACCAGACCAAATCACAAGAATTAACAATCTTTAATCTAAAAGAATAAATCTTTGTCTCAAAAAAGGTCCTAATTGATATCAGCAAATAGTGAATTGAATAATAAGCTAGTTGAAATTAAGAAAAAGAGCAAAAAAAAAGTAAAAAAGTTCAGCAACAAAAGGGAACTCATCCGATCCCAGAAGAAAAAGAGAAAATCCTGCATCTAGGCAAATAAAAAGCGACAATTTTTCAAGCAACAAAAATAGCAACGGATACATAAAATTACATTCAATCAACACTCTGCAACAATGCCTTGAAATTATATACTCAAAAAGCACATTTCAATCTAAACCTTCAACTAGCATGACTAAAACAGATAGAAAACCTTGAACTACAAGCATTCATCCGTGCAAATAAAAAAATCCAAGCTCAATTAAAAGATTCAAAAAGAGCAAATTTTTATCTCACAAAAAAGTCCCAACTGATATCAGCAAAACAAGAATCATATAGCAACCAAGTGAAATTAAGAAAAATCTTTTTTTTCTTTTCCCGAAAAGCTCAAGAAACAAACAAACAAAAAAAGCAACCCAACAAACCCCATACAAAGAAAAGAGAAATCTTGGCAGTTGGGCAAATAAAAAGGTGCAAATTTTCAAGAAAAATAAAGACATTAGAAAGAGAGCATACCAACAGTGGAGGCAATGTTAGTGGAAGTATAATGAGGCTTCTTCAACTTGTGCTGCAAGTGTGCAGCGCACCATACTGTCCCTAATGGACCTTTTCGAGCCAAGAATGTATGCGAATAAAACATTCTCCCTCAACAAATAAACAGCCAAGAACGGCAATGGCGGCAAACGGCGGCGAACGGCGGCGACCCTTTTCAGTTCAGGTGCTTTTCCGATGACCTAATTGTCTCTTCGGCTCTTCAGTTCAGTTAACTTGGGGTTTTATGGGTTCGAAAATTTTGAGGTTAATGAGACAGAAACCGCGGGAGAAAGTGGCGCCAATATGGCAAAAAAAAACTTAGGATTATGTCGCTTTGTGTTTCCTTAAAAGGACTGGCTGCTTTTGGTTATTTACGTAGCTGCCACTTTTGTAAGTTAAGGGCAAATACTTCTACTTTCTATGAATGGAAAAAAAGGAATGGTGATTAGAACTCTTTACGATTTGAATAGAAGATTATGATCCTGCAAAAAAAAGAAAAAATTGTATTATTTTCAAATGTTTACGTGTTCAAATAAAAATAGAAATAGATAATGTAAAGCTAAAAATAAATTATAAATAATTTGACCCTAAAAAAAGTGTCAATTTTATTTTGTACCAACATATCTTTTCTTAATATGATTACAACATCTCGTTGACATTTAAACTACTATCTTTTTGTTCACTATCTTTAATGAGGTTAAGAAAAAGAATGTTGCTTGATTAAATGAATAATGTAATGCAACAAAATATTCTCTTTTTTTCTATCATTTTGAGTTTAATATCGAAATGGTATATTTAACAAAATAATACAATAGATATCTTTGTTTTTCACCTTATTTAGATCCTTCAATTATATCAAGGGGGATTCAAAGAATTTGCAAAATTATATATATATATGTATATATGAGTGAGAGAGAGAGATATTATTTGACTTTTTCAAAACTCAAGAAGTAAAAAGTGTGTTTAGTCATTGATCAAATTGTGATTGAGTTTACTCACAAATTCTATTAAGATATGCATAGATAGTTAATTTCAACAAATCTATTTAAACTATCAATCAAGTTGATAATGGCTAATTGGCAACTACTTATGTTCACAAATTTGCGAGTTGCTAGCTTCAAAAGTATTCAGATAATATGCATGCTTATTAGCAAAATATTGAAAGTTTTTAATCTAGAAAGTAATTTTCTTGATTATGTAAGGAAATATATAAAGTACTAGTGCTATTTGCTATAGAAGAGAAAGAGGAACAAGTCTTAATTTGAACTATTCACACCTTAGAGGTTAGGACCATATGTTTGTTTTTATTGAGATTTATCACGTAATGCGAATATATCTCAATTATTCAAATCTTGAACATAGTTTTAATATTATTATGAAGTTATTCAAAGTTTTTTGTAAGATTACTTTCACTGTCATCACCATCAATCATCGCCACTGATCACTACCACACAGTCACTATCATCAACTGTTGTCACCACCACCAGCTATCACTAACACTCACAAATATCATTGCCAGTCATTACCACACAGTCACCTTCATCGTCATAATTATAACTACCATCACAAGCTATTGTTATCAATCATCAACACATTTATTATTGTGAGCCACAACCACCTTCACCATCACAATCATCAGCACTACCAACTATCACCACCACCTTCATTACTAGCACTACTCGACCAATGCCAGCCATTACAACCTCCCCCCCCCCCTTCCCCTCCCCAACCACCACCACTACCATCTTTGCAAATCCCCACCCCCACCCCACTCCAACACTACCATTGCCAATTATTATCTATTTCACTCTTATTGTCCAACAATCACTACCATCGGCCATTATCATCAAATACAATAACAAATCATCACTTAATTCATTGATATAATATTTAAAATATTTTATTACAGTTTTATATTTATTATTTTTTTAATAAGAATAAATAATATATATTTAGATGTTGAAAATAAACAGATATAATAATTAATTATTCAGATCTACATACAATATTTTAATTTTTAGATATTTAGATATTTAAATCAGACATCTAAAAATTTTATAAAAATAAACGGTCGTATTACACTTAACATTTTCGTTTTAAATAAAATAAGGATTCTTCCACAGAAAGAAACAAAAATCAAATTGTATAAGATTTTTGAAAATGATAACGTCGAGGTTAGGGATATTTTAAATTTAGAATTAAATATTTAGAAGTGCGGAAGCAAAAATAGAAAAGAATCAAAAATTAGAAATAAAGATATGATAAATTCGAAGGAATAATTCAAGAATACGATGTTCTAAATCCTTGACAAGATTCAAGTAACAACGTATAGATCTATGAGAAGAAGTCTAACATCGTTACTTGATAAAATAAATCAAAATAGTAAATTCGGATCTTGACCACTTTATGAGTCACTTAAGACAATAATTAATATATAAAAACTAATCGACTTCTAAAGAGTGTCAAAAAAGAATCAAAGATAAAGAAATTACCTTATGCCTTGAACTATGAAGCTAATAAAAGTTGAACAATAAAATCTCAAAGTACAAGTCGCAAAGGTTCAAAAGAACTTTCAGAATATTATTAATCTTAATGTATTATTTTCTTAATGATCAATGAAAAAGCACTCTTATTCATCGGATATAAAAGGCGGTTGTTAGCCCGAATAAAATCATAAAAGAGTAATCTAGAACTTAGAAAAATGAAACTCTGACTCGGTGACCAAGTTAGAAACTAAAACTCTAATATTTGTGGTTGAGCTAAAGTCTTTTGGGCTCTCTTGGTCGTGGGCCATTTGGGCTTCATTTGGTTGTTGGTTTCAGCTCTACTTAAGAGCTAAAATTAATCTCATTTTGGGATGATTTTATGCGCTATTTTGGACCTCTTGTCACGATCCACTTAACTGGATCGTAAGATCACCTACTCTAATCCACCTAGATAGAAGAACATTTACCACCCAATTAGAAATATGCAAAGGACATAAAAGAAAGTCATTAAACTCTTATAAAAAATTGATAAACTTATTACAATTCTTCAAATACAATAAAAGAAATCTTCTACCCCAAAGATCTAGTTTAGACAGGTACAAGAGCTACTATAATATATAAAAAAAATCAAGACTCAACTTTCACCATAGGAATAAGAAGACAAAAGCTGTTGAGGATCCCTATCCGCATCAAGTAATGAAACCTGAACTGATCCTGCAAATACCCCAAAAAGGATATAGTAAAAATTATCAGTACAACCACACGTACTGGTAAGCATCATCGATCGACCTAGGTTAAAACCACATAAACACAACATAAATATTCAAAATCAAACATGCACTTATAAAGTTCAAAATTCAACTTATATCTCTTAACCACTCTTCCAATCACTACTCTGCTCTCTTAAGTTACACACCTATCACCTACTCACTCTATAATCTGTTGTCACGCATTCATTCAGGACATCAAGGTAATTATCAACCACATCTAGTCTTAACTTTACTCATAACACTACTATCTTCAAGCATTACCTAAGTCAAGAATACACGCAAGTTATTTCACACACACTTATTACTCACCCAATATCACTCCCTGCTATCTAACTCATAAGATCATGTAAGGACGTCACTTATTATCAATATTCAATCAACATGTGGTAAACAAGCACTACCATGCAACAACTAGCAACTATATGTAATACTCCAAAAATATTTTCGCGTTCGTATAGATTAACGCTGCCTTTTCGAACTCTAAATGGACTTGGTTGGCTTAGCACTAATTGGAAATCATCTTGAAAGAATTAGTATATATATGTGTTGTGGAGGTAGCATTCTGAGGCAACTTTGTGCATGATGAGACAATAAAGTGAGGCCAAAAGCATGCGTGAGCGCATGTGTCTACACGCACAGATAAGACAGTGCACGCTGCTGGACACACAAAGCGTCCTCCTTAACGTGCGATCCACGTAGTCCTTCTTTTAGTGCGGCCTTTGGCCTGCAAAGCCCCTTTAAGGATGATTTCGTCCCTCTCACTTTTTTCTTACCCCCAATCGATTAAAACCCTTCTCCCCATCAGAATTTTCATATGCTACTACCTCTCAAAATTCCTCTTCTCCTTCTCCAAAGCAAGCGCAAGAACTTCTAGAGTTTTGACTCAAGAATCAAGTCTAATTTCCTCTTTTTTTATCACTAATCCTCTAAATATTTAAGGTATGTTGAACAATCCCATTTTCAGCTAAATCTATTAGTGATTGATTTTCTAACAATAAAAGTGATATCTATGTGAGTTTTGAATGTGAGTTTGTTGAATGGCTTACGAAAGGAGAATTTACTTAAAGTTGTGAACCCTTTTATATGAAATTACTCTTTAATTATTAATTAAACTTGAGAATTGAGAGTTATGCTTGAAACATGCAACCTTGCTATTATGAAAGTTTATTGGGGCATAGTGAAGCCAAGAAGTCATGTTTCTTTTATAAGTCTCCTTGTTATTCAAATCTTGATCTTTGGTGAGAAAAAGAAAATTACTACATCCCTTGATTTTGAAAATATTGTTAGTTAACTTTGAAATCTTCAACCTTTAATGGATATGTTAAATGTGTTTAAATCTTTTAAAATGATGGGACTAATGGTATACGACGGTATGAAATGGATATGGCATGATATGTATGACTTGCAAGTCTTGGCATGACGATACCAATTTGGTGAATGCATTGAGAACGATAAATTTCCCCTAAGAATGGTTTACCTATTATTTTGAGAAGACTAAAACAAGGGTTTAAAGAGAATTAGATAGTTAACCGAGAAGGTATGAGTCTGAGAGGCTCATTACCTGAAACCGTCTTTTGCCAATGCGGGATGATTTTATTCTGAAATATGGATAACCACTGTATGCTTGATTCGCTCAGTAATATGCAGTATATGATATAATATGACACGATATGCTTCAGTCTGAGTGACAAACATGTATTGGGGGCTTCACCGATCGAGTCATGGTTGAATCCATATAGCTCATGGTGTAAAGAATATCGGTGATCCTATTTAATTTAGAATTAAAGTTAATAAATGGCTTCGTATAATATTTTGAGTACTTGTCCTATATTTTTTTTCCTATTGTAATTTATGTTACAATTCTTATGACTTGCTTTAAAAATAATGTATTGTCTCTTCCCCTGGGTTGCATACCAGTACTCGTCGTATTGACCATCTTTGAATGCTAGATCATTTCATGATGTAGGTTCGAAGATATATTCTTGTGGTTCTGTGCAGCATTAAGATTGTTCGAGACAACATCAGCAAGTGGTGACCCTCCATCTTTCGGAAGGCAATTAAATCTTTATTTTAAATTTTGGTTTTCAGTATTATGGTATTATCGAGGTCATGTCTCGACATAGGTTTTCATTCTTATGTTAGAGGTTTTGTAGATTTTTTTTTGGTAAATAAAGATTTTTATTACCAAGTGAGAATTACAAAGCAAAGAAAAGACTGAGTTCACAAGCCTTCCTCAATCTTACTATCAAACTACATCTGCCACCAATTCAAAGTAAACAAAGACTACATTTTAGTAATTCATACAGGATAAATTTTTTGAGATTGCAGCTGATGCTCCACTGCAACTTTTTGATTCCTGTGATAGCACACCTCCTCAATAACAAGTTTGATTAGTTGTTTTGTAGTCGTGGCCTTCCCTTGAAAGATCCTTAAGTTCTTTTCCTTCCATATATGATAGATGCAACTCGTTGCAACCATTTTGAAAATAACATCCTTCATTGATTTGTTAGTTCCCCTAGTAATCCACTCTAGTTCTACATTCCATTCTAAGGGTTGTCTGTTGCTCCCTTTCCAAGCCAGTAGTCTAGACCATATGTAATTAGAGAATGGACAAGCAAAAAACAGATGGTTGATGGACTCGCGATTAGTAGAACAGAGAGGGCAGTCTAGTACAGTATTAACACCCCGCTTATCAATCCTATCTCTTGTGTTCAATTTTCCTAAAGCAACATCTCTAAACGTAAATAACCATTTAGGAAGTCCCATGTTATTGCAAACCATCCTCTTCCAAGAGACCTTAGTATAAGTAGGAACCAGTTTTATGTAGAAGTGATGAATAGAGAAGTTGGTCAGCTCCAAGTAGCAGTTGAAAGAATATCCAACTTTCTCAAAATACTTTTTACCCTTAAAAATCTTAATGAGCACCCAAGGTGCTTGCTTTGGAATGACCTCCCAAACATTCAACCTCTTGATATAGTAGGAGTGCACCCATCTTACCCAAAGTTTATCTTTTTTATGACTCAGACTCCAAAGAAGTTTAGCAATAGCAGCTTTGTTCCATTCCATAATATCAGTAAAGTTCAAACCTCCTGAAATCTTTGGCTGACAAAGTTATTCCCAAGAGATAAGGGCTTTCTTCGATTTAATAGTTTTTCTTGTCCATAGATAAGTTTTAAGGGTGGAGATAATAATTTTGAGGATCTTCTTAAGGAGGATGAATATCTTGGCCCAAAAAGTCTGGATAGCCAAGAACACACTTTTAATTAATTGCTCTCTACTAGCATAGGATAGCAACTTAACTGACCATGAAGTAATTCTATGAAGCATTTTGTCCAGTATAGGTTGGCACTGAAAATTGGTCAGTCATTTAGTACTAAGAGGTACCCCAAGGTATCTGAAAGGAAGTTCCCCCTTAGTGAAACCCAATCGATGAAGGATCTGATCCTGGATTTTGATAGGAACTCCACCAAAATACAGGCAGCTCTTATTGAGATTAGCATGTAGGCCAGAGGCTTCAGAGAATTGTTTGAAACAATCATAAACAGCACAAAAAGACACAAGATCACCTCTGGAAAACATAATAAGGTCACCAACAAAGCCTAGCTGGATTATTTTCAACTTAGCACGCTTAGGGTGATACTTAAAGTTCTGCACCTTATCCACTGTCGTCAACAACCTGCTCAAATACTCCATGACAAGTAAAAAAAGATAGGGAAAAAATGGATATCCTTGTCTAAGACCCTTTCTAGCATTGAAAGGTCTCAGAGGAGTTTCATTCAATAATATAGAGTAAGAGACAGTGCTGACACAAGCCATAATCCAAAAGATGAATTGTGTAGGAAATTGCAAATAATTCAAAATTTGCTCAAGGAATGGCCATTCAACCGAGTCATAGGTCTTCTGCATGTCCACTTTCATCATGCACCTTGAGGAGATACCTTTCCTGCCATACCTTTTAACAAGCTCATGGCTAAGAATAATGTTATCTGATATCATTCTCCCTGAGACAAAAAGAAGTTTGGTTGTTGTTAATAAGATGGTTCATGTATCCCTGTAGTCTATTGGTGACAATTCTGGAAATCAGTTTGTAAAGAATGGTATAGCAAGCAATGGGTCTAAATTCCTTTACATTTGAGAGGTTTTTCACCTTTAGGACAAGAGTAATGGTAGCACAATTGATAGATTTACACATGGAGTTAGTAGGACAAAAAATTAGAATTGCATCTGTAATTTGTTCTCCTACTACTGGCCAGGCCTTTTTGAAGAAGTAGGAGTTGAAACCATTACACTTTGGAGCCTTGGTGTCATCTATTCTTGTGAGTGCTCTGTAGACTTTCTCCCTAGTGACAGGCACAATGCGATTAAGTTGTTGGCTTCTATTAAGAACAGGCCCATTTGACATTGTTTTAGGATCAATAGTAGGTAAAGTACTTGCAGCAGATCCCAGTAACCCCTAACAAAACTGCAAAATCTCTGCCTCAATCCATGTAGTTGAGTCAATGATAGTGCCATCATCCCTCACCAATCTTTTAATATGATTTTGAATTTGTCTATTCTTCATAGAAGCAAAGAAATATTTAGAGTGGAATCTCCCTCTTTCAACCAAGCACGCGAGATTTTTGCTCGAGTATACTCTCTTCAACAAATCTCCATTTGTCTAGTTGTTACTTAAGTTGTCTTTCAACCTCAACCAGATCAGCAGAGTGGTAGGGATCATTCATTAGAGTTTGCACTTCCTCAAGTTCCTTCCTGGTGTCCTGAATTTTTGTATTAGTAACAAAAAAATCTGAGGTGTTTAATATTTCATCTCTTGTTTAACCAACTTCAACTTCTTCCAAACTAGTGCATATGATGACCAAGTACAGGACTGTTCCAAGCAGAAGAAACTTTGGCAAAGAAATTCATGTGGTCTGCCAGAATATTGAGGAACTTGAAAAGTTTTCTAGTAACTGTTGGGCTAAACTCCATTTTGACTGATAGAGGACAGTGATCAGAAAATTTAGGATTCAAAAGGGTAGTTTCTATGTGAGGAAAGGTATACAACTAGTGTGAGTTAACAATTGACCAATCAATTTTACTGTGAATATGAGAATTTGTCCATGTATATCTTCTACCAACTCTCTTCATTTCAGTGAGTCCTGAAGTACTTAAAAAATCATTAATGTCTCTCACCTCATTATCATGCACAAGAGCTCCATGGAGTCTATCATCATCAGCTAGTAAAGTGTTGAAATCTCCCATTACTAGCCAAAGTCCACTTATCTGAGTCATGAGTCCCTCCAAAGCAGGACAAAGAGATGCTCTATCCTAGACAGTATGGGGTTCATATACTACAGTAAAATTAAAGCTAGTATTGATGGAATAAATAATAAGTCTGCCATGTATAAATTGAGTCTCTGAAGCCACCATATGAAAGTCAACTCGAGTAGGATCTCAAGTGAGCCAAATTCTTCCTTTTTGTCCAGTATCATAATCATTACACCATTTTCAATTACCAAAAAACTTCTTAACCAGTTTATCAGCTTGGTTTTTAGCGACCCTGTGTTCACTAATAGCCAGCAAACTAACTTTATTATCACCTAAAAAAACCTTTAATTCCCTATGTTTACCTACTTTATTCAGTCCTCTAATATTCCAGTATACTATCATACTAAATTGGGAAAGGTTGGGTCTCTAGGCCCTGTAGTACTATATGACCAACTTCTGAACTAACAATCACCTTGTTTGTCAATTTTCCACCTACTTCGAGAGCTTTGAAGATATTAGCAGTACTAAGGTCAGGGAAATCTATGGTATCAATGAGGTGAGCTTTACTAGCCGACTTCCCCCATCACTTCCGTCTAGACATTAGGACTTTGAACAATATGACTTACCTCAGTAGTGTTAGGGTCCACTACACCTCGTTGCTCCTGTCTGGGTTCCCAAGCGAGATCTATTTTAGGTTTGTGAGGTGGTTGCCTTGGAGGGTGTTTCTTTGGTTCAGGATCTTTCTCCTTCTTCTCCTGGGTTAGAACTGTTTCTTTAGCAGTAGGTGCACACTTATGACTCACTTGGAGACAAGTATTGCAGTAGAGGGGGATCCAATCATAGTTGACAGCTTGTTCAAATACTCTTCCACCTGGATCATGAACTGCAATGCTTCTAGGGAGGGCCTTTGTAATGTCCATCTCGATCATAAGTCTAACATAAGAGATTCTTTCAACATGTGTTGTACATCTATCCACATACAGGGGACACCCCAGTTCACTGCCAATCTTACTGAGAACCTGCTTACTCCAGCAATTTACCGGCAAGTTTGGCAACTGAACCTATAAGGGGATAGTCCTTAACACCTCCTCATAGAAGTTGAAATGGTTTCATAACGATAGATCTATTGTTCAGTGTGTAAAATCCTGGATAGATTACCCCATTCCTGTCATCAATGGTATCAAATAGGGCCACAAAATAGCCCTCATTGTGGTAGAAGATCTTAGGTTTGGCCACAAAATTTCACTGTGAAGCTATAAACCTCTCTAGGGCTCCAATTGTTGGCTCAAATCCTACCACGTATAGATCAACTGCTCTTCTCCATTTCTCCGTCTCAGCATCAACATCAGTAGTAGTGAGTTGAACAATTTTAACCCCATCTTTCAATACTGGATTGATAAAATTGAGATCCATGCCTTTTGCAGACATTCGACTACCCTGAAATAGAGTTGCCCAATTCTTCTTAGTTCCAACCATCCCCTCATCAGACTTGAACTCATGAGCACCCATCTCTTTTGCTCCAATTTCCTTAATAGGGCTAATAGCAGTATTAATTATATGGCTAGTGAATTTATCCGGATCTACTGTTCCATTGGTTATTGTAGCTGCTACAGGGTTTGATGTAACATTGTTTGGTGTGCTGAATTCCTGCAATGTCCCTCTGGTTTCTCCAGTTTGGACTCCCTCAGGGATCTGATGATCCCCCAAAGTAAGGTCACATTTAGATCCAGAATTATTCCCCCTTGGAGTGACTTGCTTGCTATTCGATCCTGATACACGAGCTAGTTCTAATATAATCTCCCGTCGATCTTGTATCTTACTCTTTGCCTTCTCTTTTTTAGGTCGTCCTCTCGCTATTCCGGCGCCGGCGCAGATTAAGCAGTCACGCTAACCTACACTCAGAGCATGATCTAACTAGATTTTACTTGTTAAAAATATGATACATTCTGTGTGAAGTTTTGTAGACTTACGTAGATGTTGTCTAAATATTTTGTTTTCATCACTTGGTGGATTTTTATTATGTTTTAAATGTTTTTTTTCAAATGGGTCTTTTTTTTCACAAATGTTTTATCGAAATGCTCATGATATATGCTAAGAGGTTCTCTCGGGCCTTTATTGGGCCTGAATGTTATTACGTTCAGGACCTGATCTCGGATCGTGATATTATACCTCCACCTAGTTTTTCATTCACCATTAATCAGGTAAATCAGACAAGTATGAGACAAGTACAAAAATCCACCAAGTCAATACCATGACTAACAACAATTAACTCAATCTTGCCACAATTACCTTTTTATTTGACTTCAATAAATAATTACACAGTTCAAATATGTTAGTAGCCCGGATCACTCATGGATCCAAAATAACATTAACAATATAACCCGATTCACTCATGGAACAGTCAAACTCACAAATACCGTATACACACATGCTATGGATCTTATAAATGCCCACTAGCCATGGCCTGCAGGGAACGAGCTCAGTCCATGTACCAAATAATCCAGACAACTAGTGTCTGGCACCCTTATCCCAAACCAATGTCATACCATCCTTATTCCAACATCCCCACCCTTATACTTCCTGAGTTTCACCAATTCCATGACAATGATCTTTACCGGTTCATCTCACAATATCAACTCATGTCCCAACACTTACAATCACAATATGAGATAACACAATCACACTTGCACTTTTAAAATAAGACTTTTTACACAATCTCATTTCAGGTGATTAAACACTTACAATATTATCCAACAAGTTAATATTTACGACATGCATTGCAATAAGTAGACAAAAAAGCAGTTAACATGCACACATCAATAAAATTGAGTCTCAACTACAATTCAACCATCACCTATCTCTTCCTACCAACAACAATCATCACCCAACGACCTCCATCATCAAAAACTCTAATCACCATTATTACTGTCAGTTATTATCACCTAATCATTTTTACTATCACAATCATCACTTCATCCAATCACCGCAATTACTAACACCATCATTAATCACTATTACCTTTTACTATTGCCAATCACTACCACTAATCACCTTCGCTATCACTATTGTACAAATCACCACTATCACCACCATTTTCAAACATCACCTCCTCCACTCCTATTGCCAAGCAACCATTACTGCCAAATACCATCACCAACAACCATAATAACCATCACTTAATAATTTATTGACATCACATTCAAATCATTTTGTTTGTTAATTCTTAGTAGAAACAAATTACAAATATTAAGATGTTACGAAAATTGATAATTTTAATTATTCAATAGTTAGATCCTAATATAATATTTTAACATTTATGAAGTTTAAGATATTTTAATCTTAATAAAAATAAATTCCCCCTTCACTTAACATTTAGCATATTCAATGAAAAAAATATTTCTTTCATAGAAAGAAACAAAGAAATTAAACTGTACAGGGTCTTGGAAGCATGACCATTTTTTTTGAGTCTGTATATTTGTTTAGAATAATAGCAGATTAAGAAAAAGTGATATATTTTGACCAGATTGTCAAATACTTTATAATTGTTAAATAAGCTTTGATATGTTATCAGTTGGAAATATCAATTCCTTTTAAATACATACGTTATGTTTAGAATTAATCTTTAACACGACAATTAAAATGTGATTAATTTATGTTAATTAAACTGGTGAAAACATTTATCAGTTCCCTTTATAGATACATTATTATTATCTTTTTTTAGCAAATGAACCGTTTGTTAAATTATTTTTGAAGCACACAAAGAGGGAAACTTATTTAATAGACACAACAATTGTCGGCTAAAAAAGTAATTCGTCTGTCTCAAATTATCTGTTATAGTTTTAAAAAATAGTTGTTTTAAGTTATTTGCTATTTTTTTTTAAAATTTTAATATTAGCAATTTTTTGAAGACTACAAACACCTTAATTATGATTGTGATGACATATACATAGAATAAATATCCATCAAAGAGAGATTATATTTTACGATATAAATAAGGGTTAAATAATCAATTTTTCTCTTAATTAATATTATTGTAAGAGATATATATAAAAAAATCACGATAGATAATTTAAAACGGATAGAGTATATAAAATAAGTGATGAAATTTGATTCATTAATCTTTTGGTCTTGAAAATTAAGAATCATAACGTTGGTATATAATGAGGACACTAAATGCACCTTCAAATTTCAATACACTTTAAGGTACACTGGTAAACACAGGTAAACCAAAAGTTTCCATTATGCTAATTACTATTATTTTTTAAAAGAGTGAAAATCGTTTACACCCCCTAACTTTACTTTAAAAATTAAACACCCCTCTCAACTTTGAATAATAATTATTCTCCCCTCTTTATCCTATGCAACGTCTATTTTATCCTTAATATTTTTAATTTTTTATTTATGTAATATCTTTTTATATTATATATATTTATTTTTCTTAACTTAGGTATTTATTATTTTTAATTAAATTTATTAACATTATTAATAAAATAATCCTGTTACAAACTAATCAAAAATCTAATGCTATTTTTTATCATTGATATTTTTATATTATATGCATTAAGGCATTTGGCGTAAAAATAAAAAAAAACTACTTTATTTAGAAATTTTGAAGTTGAAATTGTGTTTGGCCATACCTTTTTTGAAAGACTTTTTAGAAATCAAAGTGTTAAATATAACTAAAAAGTGAAAAAGTGAGATAGAAAAAAGTGAAAACAAGTATTTAGGTGTTTTCACTTTTTCAAATACAACTTCAAGTTGTATTGGAAATTTTTATGGTCAAACAATATTTTTTTTTGAAAAAGTGAAATAATTTTTGAAAAATAGTGAAAAATTCTTATGGCCAAACGGGCATATATGTATATATGTAATTATGTATATAGATGCATGTTTTAGTTCTTTCTTTGTTATTCTCTAATGTCTATATAGATTAAAGAGTTTTGGTTGTCAATAATGAAATATTTTCTAAATTATAATTTAAAATTTATACACAATAATATATATATATATATATATATATATATATGTGTGTGTGTGTGTGTGTGTGTGTGTATATATATGCACCTCTATTTTTAATAGTTTTTATTGTTTTACATTACATGCATTAAAATATATTTATAAAGTTAAAATTACCTGTTATTTTCTTGTATAATTATATATTAGAGTTTTGATTATTATTAATTAATTTAATAGCCAAAAATATCGGGCGTATGTTATTCTTGCAACTTCCTGAATGGTCTGAAAATTTGCAGGAATGGAATAGAGAAATGCACGAGCTTTTTCAGCCCAAAAACTCAGAATCAATGGAAGTCTATCCATGAACATCTATTCTATCTGTATATCTAGGGGGATCTCTCTATACATATAGATTTTTTTTATGGAATGATATGATCGGCTAGCCGTAGCCGCATATCAGCTACGCTCAATGCGGGATTTCTGTTGGATCAGATCTTTTGGGAAGCTTTTGGACCTAGCGAAAAGGGCTTTAAGCCTTCACGCAAGCAAGCGTGAGAGAAGCGGAGCACGAAGCTACCGCTTCCCTCGACCGACTAAAATACAACAGTCGCGACCTACTTTGATTCAAAAGAAAGGCGAAGGGTTTGGCAACAAGCAAACGGCTTTCTATCATAGTTGCAAGGGTTCCAAACCTTAACTACTTAACAAAGGTGTCTTTGTCGCCTACCTCTCTATAGAAATAGAATAGCACGATAGAAGCCCTAACCTATAGCAACTGTAAATATCGAATCAAGTCTCCGCTCTTCAGATCAGTCCATCCGTAGTGGAGGAATTCTGGTAAATTTTTCCTAAATATGACCTTCCCCTCCCATAAAGAGAGTTTCTTGTTCCTTTTCTAACAAGGATGATGAGCGACAATGACATGAATTCAATACTAATAAAAAAGGTAAGCCCGCCGCTGAAAGAGACCGAAGAAGGGTCAACTAGCACCGGTGCGAGGCCTTCAGATAGTTACCGCTTTGCACGAGCTTCAAAAGAAAGAGAGATCGAGTCACTAAGCAGAGAATTAGATCCGAGAGCGAAAGAGATTATGAAAGTTCTCCCACGGCCCTGAAACAAGTTCTCAAATCAATCTATTCGAGCCCTTGAAAACAGTATAATTTCATGTGTGAAGCATAGTGAGAGTGACACAGATCTCCTTTTTTCAAATAGGGAAAGCAAATCCTAATCATCAGGTAAGACGGGATCATTAGAATACGAAACTGTCTAAAAAAATGAAACTATTTTGCTCATTTATTTCATTATGAAACGTCATTAATTTATATACTCAATTAGTATTTTTCACTTTTATTTCATCTAAGAAATAATATTTATTTATTTTTGTACAAAATATGTTATATAGATTTTAAAAAATAAAAATTGTGATTACAAAGAAGTTTTTTTTAAAAAAATATAAAGCTTAATAATACAAGGGCAAAATAGGCATTTAAAAAAGTCAATTAGGATAAAGGGGGAAGGATAATTATTGTTCAAAGTTGAGGGGGATATTTGATTTTTAAAGCAAAGTTCGGGGGTGTAAACGATTTTCACCCTTTTTTAAAATCGAATTCAAAAGCATTAAATCCCTCTTCTTTTTCGTTGGTTAGGTACCTTGAATATCTCTAGAAAGATAAATAAATTATTATACTAATATGATAAGTCAAAAATAAATTTTTGATGATGTGAAAAGAAAAGGGAAAAAATCCCTCAGGGTTATTTGGCACTGGGGATAGGATATGCGGAGTTATCCCATGGTTTGAGATAATCCAATATAAATGGTAGGATAAATAATTTCAGGACTGACTAACTAACATCTCTAACCAAACGCTAACATAAAATACTCCTATGTTTTTTTCCCAAATTATTATTCGTTATGCATCGTACCAAACAAGGTATGTTGTAATGCATATTTCAATCCATATTTACTAAGTAAAAGAATAATATTTTATATAATCACCTACAATTCCTCCATAATTATTATTACTATTCAAAAGTATTTTCAGCCTTCCATTCTTCATTTATTTCTCCTTTTTAATAAATAATAATTATTGGAGTTAAACAAGGAATATCAGTTACTAATCAAATCAAAATCATCCTTAATCAAATTAATAACTAATTTAAACGTTTAAAATCCAATTAAATTTCTTCCCGTTTTCAAATATTTTCGAAAAGGGAAGTGTTTGTTGGCATTTGTATCAGTTATACATAATCTTAGGAGTCCATCTCTATTTGTATGAACTTCTGAATAACTTTTCAAATAAACTTGATCTTTACACATTCTTGAAAATAAACTCATAAGTTCAAGCTGTGTTCTTGCTAGTACTAGTATGTCTAACCAAAAGAAAAACCAAAACCAAAATCCAAGTAAAAACCAAAATGCAAACCAAAACCACAATCCAAATCAGCACCAGAACAGAAGCCAAAACCAATATCCAAATCAAAACCATAATGCATATCCACCAGAAGATGAAGATTTCAATCTAAAGGAGACAAAACCAACTCTTGGTGGTGGAAGAGTTACTGCAAATGACAGACTTGGCACTGCATTTGATCTTGTTGAGCAAATGCATTACTTCTATGTAAGGGTAGTGAAGGCAAAGGAGCTACCTTTAAAAAAAGATGGCAATGGCAATGGCAATCCTCACCCTTTTGTTGAAGTGCAACTTGGGAACTTAAAGGGTCTAACTTTGCACTTTGAAGACAGGTCTAGTCCTGAGTGGAACCAAGTCTTCGTCGTATTGAAGGACCGAGTTCAATCAAGAATTCTTAATGTTTGCTTGAAGGATAAATCAAGAATTGGTGATAGTGATGATGGTTTGATTGGAAAAGTAGCTTTCGAGATCAACGAGGTTCCAAAAAGGGTACCCCCAGATAGCCCTTTGGCACCTCAATGGTACTGGTTGGAGAATAGGAAAGGGGAAAAGGTGAAAGGAGAGTTGATGTTGGCTGTTTGGATAGGGACACAAGCTGATGAGGCATTTCAAGAAGCCTTACATCTAGATGCAACAGCAGTGAATGGTGAAGGTGTTGCAAATATAAAATCCAAGGTTTATTTATCACCTAGACTTTGGTATTTGAGAGTCAATGTGATAGAAGCTCAAGAATTGCAGATAGGCAACAAAAACAGGCAGCAGCCGGAGATTTACGTGAGGATTACACTAGGAAATGTGGTTTTAAGGACTAAGAATTCTTTGAGTAAGAATGTTTGCCCATCATGGAATGAGGATTTGATGTTTGTAGTTGCAGAACCTTTTGAGGATCAGTTGGTTTTGAGTGTGGAAGATAAGGTGGCACCAAACAAGGATGAATTGCTGGGGAAGTGTGTCATCCCTTTACAAGATGTAGAAAAAAGGATTGATTTTAGTACTCCAATTAGTAAGTGGTATAGTCTTGAGAAGGAGGTTGTGTCTGAGGGTGGCAGCAGCAAAGTTTCCAAACTAAACAGCAAGGTTCACTTGAGGCTATCTTTTGATGGTGGATATCATGTTCTTGATGAATTAACACATTATAGTAGTGATCTCAAGGCAACATCCAAGGAGTTGTGGAAACCAAGCATTGGGGTTTTAGAACTTGGAATCTTGAATGCTCAAGGTTTATCCCCAATGAAGAACAGAGATGGCCGCGGAATAACAGATCCTTATTGTGTGGCGAAATATGGTCAGAAATGGATTAGGACAAGAACAATTCTCAACAGTTTCAATCCAAAATGGAATGAACAATACACTTGGGAGGTGTTTGATCCTTGCACTGTGATCACAATAGGAGTGTTCGACAATTGTCATTTGGAAGGTGCAGATAAAAATGACAAAGCCAGGGATTCGAAAATTGGGAAGGTAAGGATTAGACTCTCCACACTTGAGACTAATAGAGTTTACACTCATTCATATCCTCTCATAGTGTTGACACCAGCAGGGGTGAAGAAGATGGGTGAAATTCAACTGGCTGTTAGATTTTCTTGTTCATCTTTATTCAACATGCTGTCGATGTATTCTCAGCCCCTATTACCAACTCTGCATTACCTTCACCCTCTGACTTATTACCAGATCGATAATCTAAGGCATCAGGCTACTCAAATTGTTGCCACGAGGCTAAGTCGTGCAGAGCCACCATTGAGAAGAGAGGTGGTGGAGTACATGCTTGATGTGGGCTCAAACATGTGGAGCATAAGAAGAAGCAAAGCCAACTATGCTAGAATAGCTGGGGTCCTATCAAGCCTAATTGCAATTTGCAAATGGTTCAATGGGATTTGCACATGGAGGAACCCTTTTGCAACAGTGCTAGTGCACATCATATTCTTCCAATTCGTGTGCTTCCCGGGGCTGATCTTAAGCAGCATCTTCATCGTTGTTTTCATGATCGGGACATGGAACTATAGAATGAGGCCAAGAAAGCCACCACACATGGATATCAAGTTGTCACAAGCTGAAAGAGTACCTTGGGATGAATTGGATGAGGAGTTTGACACTTTACCAACGTCTCGAAACAACGATGCTGTGAGAATGAGGTATGACAGGTTAAGAAGCATTGGATCAAGAATGCAAGCTGTTGCAGGGGATTTAGCTAATCAAGGGGAAAGGTTTTATAACTTGTTAAGTTGGAGAGATCCAAGAGCTACTGCTCTTTTTCTTATCTTATGTTTGGTTGCATCAGTAGTGGTATATGTCACTCCTTTTAAAGTTTTGGCGAGTCTCATAGGGTTATACACAATGAGGCACCCAAAATTCAGAGAGAAACTCCCTTCTGTGCCCTTAAATTTCTTCAGGAGATTGCCTGCAAAAACAGACAGCTTGTTGTGAGAATCTTGAATTGTAGGCATGGTGAATTTGGTGTTGGACTTTGAAAGCTACTTCCTTTTATCAATTAGTTTATTTTTGTTGTTTATGTTGAATTATGGGAGCATTTACATTATGTTCATTAGTTTATCATCAGTATTGATGATCCTTTCTTTTCAATAAACTCAATTCCATTAGTATTTGGAATCAAATAAAGTGTCTAGCTTTTTCTGTTTTAAAGAAAATTTTATACATTTACTTGCACCATATTGGCAACAATACATTATGTACTTGTGTCGCACTTCGTTGGTGTAATATACCACCAAATTACAATAATTACAGTTGAAAAATAAATGAACAAAATTGAATAGATAAAATTCAGGCGGAGGTGTGGATATCTCGCTCGTTTAAGGAGATTCAAGCTCACTGTGGCATAATCTACACGGATCCAGCAGAGCAGTATCACTCTTGACTTGTTCCCTCCAGGATACAACAACCCAACAACGTCGTACAACTTAAACAACTCCAGATTTGTTGAAGAGTCCAAAGCTCCACCAAAAGAACCCCTTCCTTCAACATACAATTACTCTATTTTGTATAGTGATCTTAGTTGGAAGCTTAAAATCTTTTCTTTGTCTTGACTCTCTCTTTCACTACACTAACCTCAAAATATATGCACAGTATATTTCCTGTATATACTTAATATAATATAAGATACTACTATTTATAGGTCAAGAATTCCTTCTCGTAATAAATAAAAAAAAGGTGGGGTAAAAATATGGGTAGATAAATAGCCTAGAGATTACATGAATTGCAAGGTATAATAAGATAGAATAATGGAAAAAAATGAATTAGAGGTTATCAGAGTTACTAAAAACTAATGAAGACATTCTACCACAAACTAAAGTGAGTAATTGATGCATAGTGCTACCAATAAATAGGAGTTAGCTACTGCATATTGTGGCAAAGCAATGGATTAGGAGTAATTGGCATAGTGACAGTTCAATATAATTTAATTTAATATTAAAATGTTCACAAATCTACTCACATAACCCAACACACTTCTATCTTAACAATTGAATCATTCTTCATCCATACAAAACTAACAAAACCAACTCCAACTGTTAAATAAATTGCAAATTTTTTCATTAGAGAAATTCAAATTCAAATTCAAAGTTGATTATTCTAGAAACTTCATTTTGCTTATTCTTTAATTATTCAGCATTGCAAATTTATATGCTTGATTATTATTTTTAGTATTTTTAACTTCAATTTTTTTAGAAATAAGTTCATAGTAATAACATATATAAAAAGAAAGAGGGAAAAATATCATGATTTCATTAGAAGTAACAAGATACGAAGCTTGATAATCTAAAAGATCAAATATGAATTCTATAATAGGAGGAGAGAATGTTTGTCTAACGTTGATAAAGGAGTTGATTTTTTGTATAAAAAGTTAGAAGAAGAAGATGATTTTTAACCAGACGTAAATTATAAAAAATAAATATAACGTATTGGTGAAACAAAAATACTTAATATATTAGAGCGCAATATTAAAAAACTAAACTGTATACCATAATTTTAATTTTTTCATTACACATTTAACTCCGATTTGGCCATATATTTTGAAAGTTTTTTATTTAAAAAAAATTAAAAATATTATTTTTTTATGGAATTTGATTAGTTCTGTGATTTTCTTTTTCAAGTTCCACTTACAAAATATTAATTTATGTCCAAACACAACTTCAACTTTTAATTTATTTTTTTCAAAAACTGTTTTTTTTTTGAATCTTAATCAAATTCATGTTGAAAGCTAGCTAAAGTTGTATTATTAATTATTATGGGCAGCCATTTATTTAGAATTAAATATTTTTTTCCATATGAAAAAGGTGAATTGCCTCTAAAATACGTTCTTTCCCCCAAACGCCGTACCACTCGTGTATTCTTCTTTCTTGTTCTTCAGTTTCTTAAACCCTAAACCCTAGCGGTTTGCTGCACTTGTTTCATACAAAGACAGCAAGAAGATGGTAGAAGAAAATCCAAAAATTGAAGGAAGCAAGGCCATGTTACGGCCCCATTTGTTGGCAGAGAAAGATTACTCAGCTCTGAAAGAACTCTTCAGCCACCATATTGAATCCTTTGATCATATGGTGGATAATGGACTTGAAACCATGCTCTTGAATATCAAGCCCGTTGAAGTTGTCGATTCCTTTTCCAAGCTCAAGCTAAGAAATATCCTTTTCTTTTATGGGGTTTTATTCTTGCTAATGTTATTTCTTTCTTTAGTTGCCAATAAAATTTTACATTAAAGATTGGATTTTTAGATGCTGTAAATTGAAAGCCATAGGCCTTTTTGCTTACATTGATGAAGTTAGGATACAGTTTGTTGCTGCTATGAGTTGATTTTACTCTGTTTGTGGACGCGAATATTGAAACTGGAGAAAAATTTGTTTACCTTTTCTAGCCGGTATACATAGATTATACGCGATCATACACATATTATACATGGATTATACATATGCCGACTGTTTTTGGTTTTTAATCAGTTGGGTGGACGGCTATTTAGGTTAATTCTTCAATTTTCTTTTGAAGATTTGGAAGCATTGGAGTAGGGGATAACATGGTTGCATGGATATAGAGACATATGTATGGTTCTACATCTAAATTGTAGTACAGGAAAAGGAGGGATACCAAAAGAGATGGGTCTTGCTTAATTTGTCAAATAGGATACGGAACAGTTTGAAGATATTTGCCTTGCGTTAAAGATTGGATTTTTTTCTATCTTATTTTCGTTTCCATTGTGTAATTGAAGACCTAGGCATTGTGCATTGAATCATGTTGAAGTTAAGATATAATTTTACATCAACAGTATTTGAAAACAAAAAGACTATTTAATTTGGGAGATATTTTAGAATTGGAGAAGATGGCAGCATGCTGCATATCAATTTGTAGTAGTAAAACAGAGGGACTGCAAAAGAGATGAACTTTTGGTAGTGAGTATGACATGATAAATTCTGAAGAAAGGTTCATCTCTGCAGTCATTTCCTTGTCAAAATGTATTGAAAACAGTTTCGCAGTGCTTCCTGCATGGGATTAAGTTTCAAATGTTTGAGGTTGCCTTACCTGTGTTCTTAATTAGTATAGGAATGCTGTGTATGCTTCTTTTATTACTTTTTTTCTTATCCTCAATCTTAAGTTCCATCATTTATTTAATAGTTTTTCTTAACCTGAGAATACTCTGGTTTGGCAAACCTGAAGTATTCCCACCTCAAAAGGAACGCGCTTCCAAGACCATGCACGATGCTTTGTATCCTTTTGAGGTACGGTTTTATGTTCATGTTTAGTTCTGTTAGTGAATATCCGGACCTGCAGCTAATCTATGGTCTATTGTGTGTGTGAAACAGTGTAGACAAGCTAAAATTTCATATACAGGAAAGTTTTTGGTGGATATCTGTTTCCAGTATGATGATGGAGCTGTAATCAGGGAGAAATTTAATTTTGGACAGTTCCCTATCATGTTGAAGGTGAGTTTTATATTTCCCTAAGTTTCAGATAATTTCTGCTGAAAATTTTGCAAGTTGTGAAAAAGAAAATAGACATGATGGGATAGTTACAAAAAAGAATCCGATGGTGCACCCCTTAAAAGTGATTCTAATCATTTATCCTAGTGTGTTCATGTGTTTTAAGCCAGCTTCTATAGGTTGCAGAGGTTTAAAGTAAGTGCTCAACTGTAGAACCACCAATAGGAAATGTGTTGCCTCCTTTTTTCCTTTTTAATGACAGTACTACTGTTAATGCTTGCATGACTTTTGTTTGTTCATTTTTTCCTCTTTTAGTCAAAGCTATGTCACTTGAGAGGTGCTGATGACTCCAAAAAGTTAATTGCTCACAAAGAAGAGCCATCAGAAATGGGCGGGTGAGAGCTGAAATTCTAATGATCAATCTCTTTATCCACACTCTATCAAGCTCCTTTTCTCTGCTGCTTCTCGGAGTCTTTCCCTTTTCCATTAGGAATTCTAGAACTTGTGGAGAATCTATCAGAATTTTATAACTCAGAAATTCTTTTTGTGTGTATTCACAGATATTTCATTCTTAAAGGGCTTGAAAGAGTCATTCGCCTTATAATTTTGCCAAAGCGAAACTATGTGAGTCTTCCTTTTCTTATTTATTCTCCGGCTATGACAAAGTTTTGACACTTGGATCATTTACACTGGTTTCTGTACATTAAGTTTACTCGGCTGGAATATTCTTTTCATGTGATTCATTGGTTTTATTTAACATTTTATCCCCCAGCCAATGAGTATGGCACGGAATTCATTTCGTGATAGGCGAGAAGGATATTCTGATAAAGCTGTTGTTATAAGGTTCTTTCTCCACACTCTTACTGATGACTAGTTCATGTAGCAAGTTGCGTTTGGTTCTGCTTTTGTGCTTGTTTATGAAGAGATGCTCTCTTGCTTGTTATAGTTCCTAAAGACCATGACTTACATGTCTGCCGAAATAAATATGGTCTCTCAAAAAGGGTGTTCTCAAGAACGTTGTGTACTAGAAGTATTTATTAGAGATTCTTGTGCTGACAAATATCATAAAAGAGAAAGCAAGCAATGTGCTATGACTAACTCCAGTAAGACATCTGAAAACAGATAACACTTTCTAGCTATTTAAAACATAAAGTAAAATAACGGTGAAGGATGAAGGAAGTGGTGGGAAATGAAGAGGTGAGATCCTGTTCAATCATGCTGAATAGGGTTTGTTGAATTGTTAGTCTTTCCTCTTCTGATAGGGTTCCAATGGTAACTACTTAATAATTCCATCTGCAGTAATTGTTTTGATCTGAGACTGCCTAAAATAATTCATCTAAAGGGAAAATAAGTGCGAAACAATTGTTTTACATTTATTGTAGACCAAGGAAAAGTCCCTCTAGGAGTTGTATGTTTTACCAATAAACTATCAGTACACTATAAATCTTTTATATATCAGTCAAAATTACAAAAGCTGATTTGAGGATGCCTGATTGATCATATTGGATTCTGGCTCAACGGAGGAGAGAGTTTTGGATAAGTTTGATGCTTTCTGGATACTTCTTTGCTGTCTGCTATACAGGAAGAATCTTTGGCTTATTTAATCAGAAAAAATGAATTAGGATACAATAAATGTCAAAATGTTTTTCCTGTCTATTATATGATACTGCTTCACTTCTTCTTTGTTTGTTGCGCTCATATGTATTTTGGCACAATACTAATCCATCTATTTGGACTTCAGATGTGTAAGAGAAGATCAGTCTGCAGTCTCACTTAAATTGTATTATCTAAACAATGGAAGTGCCAGGCTTGGATTCTGGTGAGGAACTAAAACTTAGCATGATTGAACTGTCTTCTTGTATGATGTCTGAAACATTCTTCTTGCTTTCTGCTTGCAGGATACAGGGAAGGGAATACTTGCTTCCTGTTGGCATCATATTAAAGGTAAACTGGTATTCTCTAGTCTTGTTAGATTTCTCTTCGAGAGACTAGAATGTTTTAATTTATTGCATTATGTGAACCTTGCAATCAAGTTTTACATAAAAAAACTGAGCATTACATTTATTACTGTCCTTTCAAGTAATAGATAAGTAACTAGGAATCATAAATTTTTTGTTCATGGCAATTTGCCGATTGCGATCTGACATCCAGGTGATAATGATGTTCTAATCTACAGCAATTGGAATTGGAATCTTAGTTGTTAACTATTGAATATTCTAAAGCATAAGGGTTTCATAGTGATATTCTAATAATAATAATATTATTAAGTAGTGATTGTAAATATTGTTAATATTCTTTTTTATTCATTTTCAGTTTGAATGGTAAGTATTCTTTTTCATTTTTTTTCTGGCATTTTGAAATCCTTTTTATTACAATTCTATTTTTGATTCTATATCATATCTCTCTCTCATTCTATATTTAATTCTGTTGAGTACTTGAGTTGTCCCACATCAGTTGTGGGATGTGGAACTGGTCTCCTTTAATGGGCTTGGGCAATCGTCACTTCATGAGCTAGCTTTCGAGGTTGAGTTAGGCCAAAAGTCCAGTTCTTACCATTTCAATGACTAATTGTTCTATGGAATGGTTGCTTATAACTAAAGAGACATTATACAGAATGTAAACGACACCTTAGACTTGATCAGTGCTTTGCATGACTTTTCCTCTGTAAATACCTACTAGCACTTTCTTTATGCTTGTTCTGTTTGTAATAATAGTTTGACCGTATCAAAATAAAAATAATGAGACATAATTTAGCTGGTTAAATTGTGCTACAGATGTAAATTTTCAAAATTAACCAGCTATGAGCCCGTTTGGATTGGCTTATTTTAAGCGCTTTTAAGTCAAAGTAGCTTTTAATCTTTTTTAAGTGTTTGGGTTAAGTAAAAATAGTGCTTTCGAACACTTAATTTTAAGCCAAAACAACAAAAAAAGCTAAAAGTGAAAAGCTGTGATTTCCAATTTAAAAAAAGCAGCTTAAAATAAGCCTATCCAAACAGGCTCTATATCATTCTATGATTCTATCAGAAGCTGTAGTGCTGGCAGAGGATATCTATTAAATCGATTGCATTATTGTTAAGGCAGCACTATGAGGCTCACTTCAAATGATGTTGATGTTGCGAGTATTTAGTTTTAACACAAGTTTTTCCTTTGAACTCTGCATTTGGTTTGCATAGTAGTTTGATCCAGCTATGCTTGTTTATTCTGCTAGATTTCTTACTGCATTTATCCTTCCCCAGGCCCTTGTTGACACCACTGATCATGAGATATACGTCAGTTTAACTTGTTGCTACAATGAGGAACATGACCGTGTAAAAGGATCTGTTGGCACGCAGCTTGTCGGTGAAAGAGCAAAAATTATTCTGGATGAAGTTCAGGCTTTATCTCTTTTTACCCGAGCACAGTGCCTGCAACATATTGGTACTTGTTTTGTTTACTATCATGGTTAACTGTGTTCTTATCACACGACTGTCAACTGCATATGATCAATCTTCCACTTTTCAGGGGAGCATTTCCAACCTGTTATGACTGGAATGCAAAATGATAGTTACAAAACTGTAAGTGTTATCTTGGTTGTACTTGACATGATTTACTTCTAGTAGTCAGAACAGACATCTTTGTCTAGAGATAATACCCTTATATCATATCCTCCTCTCTTATCTCACTTGGCAGGTTGCTGATGCTGTGCTTAGAGACTACATATTTGTCCATCTGGATAACAATCATGATAAATTCAATCTACTTATGTTAGTATTTTTTTCTCTGGCAAAATGTCTCGTGGTTTTATGGTTGTATGTTTTTGCTATTGATATACTGATGCTCCTGCTTTATTTAGCTTTATGTTGCAGAAGCTTTTTTCTCTGATAGATCAGACTTCTGTCCTAGACAATCCAGACTCTCTGCAAAATCAAGAAGTTTTGCTGCCGGGTCACTTAATTACCATATATCTGAAGGTCCAAATTTTGACCTTTCTAAGGAATAATTGTCACATGACCTTGTTATTATTAATGAAATCTTTTACTTGGATCAAAAAAAATAAAAATATATTTCGTGACCTTCTAATTCTATTATCAAACAGGTCTAATGTCTTTCTCACCTGATATATTCAATTTTATATGTTGAGTTTTGTTATACAGCTCCACACCATTATTGAATCAGAAGGTCTTTTTTCCCCGTTATCTGCTTGTCGTTTGCAGTGTTGTGTGGGTTGTATTAGCTGAAGATCAAGATTTTATGGAATTTGCACTCTTAATTTTGTCTTGACATTCTCCAACACATTTACAGGAAAAGCTACAAGATTGGCTGCTTAGATTACAACGGTTACTTCAGGAAGAAATTGATGGGGAAAAAAAGAAGTTTGAGCTAAGTAGCTGTATGTTCAATAATCAACTATTTCATCTATCTTAGTTTATATCACTTTCATAGATAGCTGTATGTGGCATGCTACACCATTGTACGGTGCGGGCGCCACCCACAACATTTTGCTTCACTCTATGTCTGTTAAAAAGCCATACATTTGCGTAGGGGAGTCCAAATGACAAAGCCCTGAAATTTGATTTCAAGGGCTACAATTTTCATTCAGGAATCATGTCAAAATTTGTTATAGATTGAGAGTTATGTTGTGTTGAAGTGGAGCTATTTGTTTCATGATAGAAAATGTTGCTCCGCACTCTAACTACACATTATTACCCAAGGACCAGACAAAAGACAAGCCCCACTATGATATCTCGTGCAAGTTCTAGTTGATGACCTGAAAGAAGTCACTAGCTTCTTGCTATCTAGCGTGCCTTTGCCTTAGTTTAGAAGGAAGCTTTGTTGTACTTAGAACAAGATGTTTCTAAAGTAGGTGTCAAGCTGAGTCTACTGCACTGCTTTGATCTTCATTAGTTGACGTCATTTGACTTAAAAAATGTCTTCTTTTGTGCTAAAGTACTCTTCTTTGTGGAATATTGCTTCCGACAATCATTACCTATGCAAATATAACAATTAACGTGAGATTTTCATGCAAAACACTCAAAAACTAACATATTTTCAAGTTAAAAATATATGGAATAAGGTATATTTTTCGCTCGTCAAGTATAAGTATTGTCCTGTTGTTATTTTTTACTGGGTGTGGTCACAAGAAGTAACTAATGTTTTGTTGCTAACCAATTCGTTTCTGGAAATGAGATTTTCAGTAATCCTCTTCATTTTTACCTCTCAGGAAAACCTTCCTTTCTCCTATCTTTTTTCTTGACTCCTAGTTTTACAGTCTGTTAAAAATCTTGTTTTGTCTTTATCTGTTTGCTAGTTAGAGTCACAGGGGCATAAGTGATTTACTTACTAAGAAGTCCAAGCTTACATGCTTTTCTGTTAATTTAATGGTGCAAACAGAAGCACTAAAGTTCAGAAGATTCAGGCTTTCCTTCTCTTTTTCTTTTAATCATCTCAATTTCCGTAGATCAAATCCAGGCATATTGGATTCTAGAACTCGGCTAGAATTTTGGATCGACTTCATCTGCTTTTATGGCATATTGCAGTGGCAGACGTCAAGAAGACTATTGAAAAAAATGCTCCCAAACAGATGGGCTTGGCTATTGAGAACATGTTAAAGACTGGGAGATTGGTTACACAATCAGGTCTTGATTTGCAGCAGGTATTTAGTTATGAAGCTTTTATGTGAAGCACCAATAACTCTTTATGGAAAAACAAATGTGAATCACCAATAACTAGGAAATTTACATTGCAACAGATGCGTCTTCATACCAGTCTTTTTCTTATTCTTTGTATGGCAGATTTCAAACGTCTCTGTCTTCTGAGAGGAAAACTAAATTAGCATTCTCTATTTCATCTGATAGCTACCATAAGATGTCATATAGGAGGGTAGGCCAATCAAATAAAATAAAGAAGACAACATACAAGAATATAACAGAAATTGAACAGTTAATAATAGGATAAAGGTTCTCAAGGAAGGAAAAGCTTACTACTACTACCAGTTTCAAATAAAAAAAAAGAAAAGGGAAGGAAAAGCCAACTAAACTAACAGAAAATGGAAAAAAATTCAATTGAATTACATCTAAAAATTCTGTTCTGTTCTGCTAACATTCAGTGTTGGATGGAAATACTTGACAAAAAAGAATATTCAGTGTGTGTTATTGAAAAAGCTGCACCAAGTAGATTGGAGAACCATTTCCTCCAGGGCTTTGGTCAGTGGTAAGAGCGCAGTTGATTATGGGATGAGTTTGAACCATGCCACTAACAAAATCCTGGTATTTAAGTGGAGAAGGGTAGAGGGCGGGCTCATTATCCACTGAGTTTCGAACTGTGCGCCACTAACACTTGGGGATTTCTTGGTTATGAAAATAAGAGATAGATTGGAGTACCATAGTGAGCAAGAACAATGATGGCTTGAAGATATTCAATTTCTAGTGGTTTTCTATGTGTCTTTGTAAATTTTTACCTAACAATTTATGAGAATAGGAGCTTATCTTTAATATCAGTGGCAAAATTGTCTTTTCCCTTCATGATAAATCAATAGGGTTTATTATTGAGAATGTTTTTTTTTTCATTCTTAAAAAAAAAAGAAAACGGAATAAAAGAACTGTATTCTAATTGCACCAAATAATAATTAGTACAAGTGTGCAGACAGATTTCGCTGTGAATGTGCAATTCAAGGCTACACAATTTTTGTCAGTGAATCAATATCGGTTCGTGATGCAACTTCTGCATGTGGAGCTACACGAGGAATCCTTGCACCTCAATTTCTTGTCCATAGCTCAGAGTTAGATTGAGATGAAGGCCTTCTCTGTGAATCTGTGGATTCATGTAGTAGTTCAAATGATTGACAACAGAGTGTTTGATAGGATTCTCCTCTTTCCTTGAGGGTTATTGGTGTTGGATAGAATAAAAAGCAACAACTTGCAGGTCCTTGTGAAACATCAAGTAGGTTTTTTTACAAGTGGGGTCTAGGGAGGGTAACGTGTACGCAGACCTTACCCCCTACCTTGTGGAGGTAGAGAGTGTAAAAGTGAGTGAATACATGACATAAATAGATGGATAGCAGCTTTGCGTTGGCTTATCTTAATAACTGTTAGAGAAATTTAACTCCCTTTTCAATCGCTTCTACTAGTACCTCTAGTTAAGCAGGTTCTTCCCATTTTAGTGGAAGTCAATTCTTGTAATTAAAGATGGTTGTTGTAAAAAAATTGTATGAATAAGATAATTTTTGTTGCAGAAGATAGCACAGTTCTTACGGAATGGAGGTCAATTTTGGCTTGTCTGATATTAAACTTATGGTTACATTATTTTATAGAAAGTGCACCTTTGCAATCATCTTCTCATGAGTATCTTCACTTGGCTGTTTTTTGGTTAGAGAGCTGGTATGACTGTCCAGGCAGAAAGGTTAAACTTCCTCCGTTTCCTTTCACATTTTCGAGCGGTTCATCGAGGTGCCTCATTTGCTGGTCTTCGTACTACAAGTGTGCGGAAGTTGTTACCCGAGTATGTTGTCTTTTTGTCTGTGGGCCAATTGTTTTATTTTCAGGAAAACCACTTAACTTTCCATTCATATTTTCCTGGCACTTCCCACCATTTTTCAGATCTTGGGGATTCCTTTGTCCTGTTCACACACCTGATGGGGAGCCATGTGGGTTGCTTAATCATATGACTGCATCTTGCCGTAAGTTCCTTTTTCTTGTAATATCAGTTGTATTCACCTACCTAAATTTGTGGATGTAATCTTGTTTTTACTCTTATTTTCCTTAACCTTTTTCTGTTATGAAATCTCGCTCTTGCTCCCATTGTCCAAGGAACTTTTATATTCTCGCCCAGGACAATGTTCCTCATGTTCTGCGTTAACAATAATTTTTCTCCCCATCATATTGATTCTGCGAGAGACTTGTTACCTTTGTCAAAAAAAATATTGATTCTGCAAGAGGTGAAATCCAGTCACCATTTTTTGGCAGAGTTCATATTAACTGGTAATATCAGGGGTGAAGGTTACACAAACGTTTTGTGGGAATTTTTCTCCCCTAATTTTACTCTTACTGCAATTTCCTGTTTTATACTGCTACATGCATTGCTCCAATAGCCCATTATTTGCTGCGCATATCACTAACTCCCTTGCGTCGTATTCACATCACTAATTAAACAACTCATATCACACAGGAAATATGAGGTCCTGATCTAGTTATGGTATTACATTGTGTCCTTGTTCTTTATTAGTCAACTATTGAATTTTAGCACTAAATGCATTCATATTTATGACTGTAGGTCCAAATCCTATTGCCTTTGATTAGTTTTTCCACTTTATTTGTAATACACAGTACAATATTAGCTCTCTCCACTTAATGCAATCATTTTGTCACAGGCATAACCTCATACTATGATTTGAAGGGCAATGTTAAAGACTTCTTCAAAATGCGGATGTCCATATTGAATGTGCTGATTGCAATTGGAATGACACCGTCATCACCAAAGCTTGTGCAAGCTGGTCCTCCTGAATTGCTGTCTGTCCTACTGGATGGTCGTATTGCGGGCTATATGCCATCGGATTTAGTTGAGAAAGCTGTTACCCACTTGCGGAGATTGAAATTGTCATCAACATCATCGGTTTGTTTTTTATTGACTTCTTTTAGTGAAAAATCTTTTGCTTAGTGACTTATTATGCACCTACTGCACAGTAGATTCCAGTTGATTTGGAGGTTGGATACATCCCTTTGAGCATGAATGGAGCATATCCAGGCCTATATCTGTTCACATCTCCTTCTAGGTTTGTTCGTCCTGTAAGAAGTATCTCTGCACCTGCTGAAGAAGGCAATGATCTTGAACTCATTGGACCCTTTGAACAGGTGGGTTCTACATTTCTTGCTTTTCCTTTGCCAACTTTTATCTTTTTGTAGCAACAAACATGAACGTGATGAATTTTATTACTAATGAGAACCTCCAATATAATGATTGCAAGGTTGTGTATTTGTAATGTGCAGGTATATATGGAGATAAGCTGCCCGGATGGTGGAGATGGAGGAAGGAAAACCATATTCCCTGCCACACATCGGGAAATTCATCCAACTAATATTTTGAGTGTTGTTGGCAATCTTACACCTTGGTCTGATCATAATCAGAGTCCACGTAATATGTATCAGTGTCAGGTATTGAGTTTAGTTGAAATGATTTGTGGATAATGTTATATAGACTGCTGAGGCTACATTATTGTATCTCATGTTTCATCGATGTGCAGATGGGTAAACAAACAATGGGTTTCTCCTCACAAGCATTAAATTGTCGTGCTGATCAAAAGTTATATCATCTTCAGGTTTGTCCTGATTATTATTTGCAATTCGATGCGTTCATGAGTTAGTTGTTGCCAGCCCTCAAGTTTGAGTACAATGGCACCTTATTTAAAAGAGTTTTTAAAGTGATTGTTGAGAATTTGGTGCTTGTGTCAGCACTTTTGTGTATTTTTTCTTGTGGAAGGGATGTAGAGGCAGAAGGGCAAGAGATGTATGGGATTAGTGAAAGGGATTGAAACATACCGTTTCCATATTGTACAGGGAATAGAAGAAATAATAAAAGCACGAATGGATTATGGTGTAGTAGCTATGCTCTGGATTATGTTATGTTTGAAATTGATGCTCATGTTCTTGCTGTTTCATCTGGTGACTTGGAGTATGACCAAAACTTCAATTGCCTTTTCTCAAAAAAAGAGTGACCATGTGATGTTTGCTACAGTGAGTTGATTATTTTATGTGTTATGCATCTATGGCATTATTTCTTTTTATCTTGTAAAAGTGCATAGCAAGCAAGCATTCAGCTGAAAGATTCTTTACGACGGTGGGGAAGGTGGATCATCTTCGAATAGGATAGTTTTATGAGACTATCAGTCCGTGCATGTTTAACATATTCAATAAACACTCTTTATGGTGTTGTTTTTGCTGTTGTTGGAGTACCTGTGGGAAAATCTAGTTTCACATGCCACTGGTTCGCAAGTCGTTTTCTCCATTGAATTTATGGAATCAATTTTTTTTTAACTGAGTTATAATTTTTTGATGGGTGAGACTTCTTTGTGATCGTTTCTATATAATTCTGCGCCTTGAACTGGATGTCATTTCCTTGTAACAGCTGTACCTGTTAAGACTTGAGAACTTATGTTGATAATGTTCTCGCTTTTGAGATATTATTTTATCCCTTCCGTCTGATCTTTTTTGGGGAAAAATGGATCTTTACAGACCCCTCAAACTCCAATTGTACGCACAAAAGCTTATGAGAAGTACTGCGTTGATGACTATCCATTAGGAACAAATGCAATTGTGGCAGTTTTGGCTTATTCAGGGTAAGAGTTCTGTACCGTGCCTTGTCTTTTTCTATCAGCGGAAACATAAAATACATATCTTCATTTTATGCAGATATGACATGGAGGACGCTATGGTCTTAAATAAGTCATCTGTAGATCGTGGTATGTGTCATGGGCATATATACCAGGTATCATTTGACCTTTTAAAATCCCTTTTGGACTTGGATTGATACAAAAACGATTTTTTGTTCAACCTATTTTTTTCCCATACAAATACATCTACTGAACTGTGATTTTCCTTTTGACGCTAAATTGGTGGAGTTTTAAATTTTTGAGCACCAATGTTTATCTATGACAAGTTTTCGGAAGGATGATAAGATATTTGGTCGTTACATAAAATGGGAGGAAAAACTAATGAAGTATCGTACAAGGGTAAAACATTGAGTTCACAAATTTTCTTCTCATCAATTCAAAACCTTCTTTCTGAGACCACAAACAACACCACAAAGTTTGATACTTGATTGTCTTTTTGTTTCTGTTCTTTAGTCGGAGGGTCGGAGAATGGAAAACAGATCACTGTTCTTTTTCCTATTTTGGGTTTTTGGTTTCTTATGTATTTGATCCTTCCCTTGCTAAACTGCTTATCCTACTACTCTTAGTGGAGGCAAGTTTTCTGATCTTTCATGTAGACATCTTTTATTGACCAATGTGTGATCTTCTGATTTGCAGACAGAAACCATTGACTTGACTGAGCAAAGCGCCAAATCTGATCGTGCTCAGAGATTGTTTAGAAGAAGCAATCTGGATAAGTCGTCTCATCAGTTGATTGATTCTGATGGTCTTCCATATGTGGGGCAGGTAACTGGATGTCTTTTCTTTTTTCTATTTTTTGGTGAGTCAAGTTGCACCTGAACCAACATGATCATTTGCTTGCAGAGGATTAATCCAAATGAGCCATATTGTAGCATTTACAATGAAATAACCAGTCAGACAACTAGTATGAAGTTGAAGGGTTCGGAGCCTGTTGTTGTTGATTATGTTGCTGTCGATGTGAAAAATAAAACACATCTGCAGAAGGTGAGCAATTCCTAGATATATTTGACTTTGAGAAGATACATCTCTATTGTTACTTTTCTGGGTTTCTAATCCACTTCTATTGTTATCCTCTTTGTTAGGATATTTAAGTTGGTGTAATTCTTTTACCTTTTGCTTTCTATTTCTCTTGAATTCGATATATAAGTTGGTGTAATTCCTTTATCTTTTGTTTTCTATTTCTCTTGAATTTCGATATATACATTGGCCTATGAGCTTTTACTATCTGATGCTTTATTGTCATAGTCGTCGCAGCTCAAAGCTAATCGTTTTTGGTAAGGGTATTGCCAGAAGGTGCTCCTATTATGCTAGAGGTACTTGCGAACTGTATGGGGAAGAGTTCCCTTCTACAGAACTCCTTTCGATCATCTGTGTGAGTAGCAAGAGGTGTGTACTACAAAAAAAACCAGAGACAGCAAAGTCCTATAGAATTGTAGTTTATTCACAAAATGGGTCCTATAGAGCTTTATGATTAAATTTTCTTTTCCTTCAAAAGTTATAGAGTTCATTTGACTCCGTGTTGTTCACATTATAACTTGTGGAGTGATATCCCAGGTTGTGCAGCTTCTGCCCATTCTGCAGCTTCTTAGTTACTATTTCAGAGTTCTAGGCATTGTGTAGCTCTTATCCCAAATAGATTCAGCATCGACTGCAATAGTTTATAAGTTACTTTACAGTGGTTGAAGTGTTGAATTACATCCTCTCCAGTCTCTTTATGTAAGAAACACTGATTAATATGTACACATTTCTGCACCCAAGGGTGTGGCGTGGTGGTCAAAGAAGTGGGTTAAAGAACCATGAGGCCTGAGGTCTTAGGTTCAAATCCTAGTGGAGACAAAAAAACACTAGGTGATTCTTCCCATCTGCTCTAGCCTTGGTGAACAGAGTTACTTGGTACTTGGTGCTGGTAGGAGGTGGCAGGTATCCCGTGGATTTAGGCGAGGTGCACGAAAGCTGGCCCAGACACCACGTTCATAAAAAAATAAATATGTATACATTTCCTTGGTATTAAATTCAGCAATCAAAATCTCCTTAAGCTGCTTTTAGACCATAAAGGTGCACTTTCTTGTGTGCTTTGTTGGCCGTACAGCAGAAGCTGGCAAGTCCCTGTTCTCCCTTTACATCTCAAAGATGTGCTTGTCATTTTAAAGAGCCTTAATCTAGAGTTGGGAGTAAAAAACACTCCATGTACCCCGTCATACATTGACAATATTTTTAATACTACTTTACATGCAATTTATTTTGCTATACGTTACATTAGTTTAGTGCCTTTGATGTATATGAAATATTTGGCATGCAAGTTAATAAAAAATTGATCTAGATCCATAAGTTTGGCAATGAATTGAAAGAAATCCTGATTAACGCCAACGTTTACCAAGCAGGGACCGAAGACAAACTGGGTTCAACTAGATCAATATAAACTTCAAAATATATTGCAAAGTAAGATCTGCTTAGCTCTCATCATGATCTTAGTGTTCCGAAACAGACCCATATGTTGGCTTAAATACATCTTTCCTCCTGGTTGAATTTCTTAAAGCGTGTGTTTATGAGTTATCCCCTTCATGGTCTAAAGTTGTTTAAACTGCTGTGATTCCTGAAATTGCTGTGTCTAATGGTTGATTTATAAACTGTCGAGACGCAAAATAAGGTTTTGTGATGTTAGGATAAAGTTTTCGGCAGGTGGAACATTAACCTAAAATCTTTTGGAAAAAGGAGTGGGTGAGTGTAAGTGAATAATTTAGTCTATGAAGCTCCCATAGGTGGATACCACCCATATTTAATAAAATATACAGAAATCCTTATCATGAAGTAGTCCATTCATAATCGTATAATGCTCTGCTGATATTCTTAAAAAGTGAATAACATCTGTATTTATTCCTTATTTGTTTGCTACCATAGCTTACACTGGCCTTCGACCTCTTTAGATGTTGATCTGAATTGCTTCTTCTGCTCAATACGATTTTCTTCTTCAATTAGTTCAAACAACTTCCCTTATTCCTCGGTTCTGATTTGCAACCACTGACACATAAGACTTTCCAACACCTTGCCCTTGGGGCTTCGGCATCATAGTAAGATTGCAACGTGTGATGTGTGAGTTAGACGCACATCACTGCTTCAAATCCTGCCACAAACAAAATCTTGGCATTTAAGCCGCGGAGTTTCAAATCGTGCACCACTAGCCCTCGGGGATTTCTCAGTCTTATAAAAAGAACTCCAGTGCTTAAATTGATGTCTTATCTGAGTTCAGTAGTTATATCCAGAACTTCAGGAGCTATAGTGTGTCTGCCACCTCTGTGGCGTATCATCACCAGCTAACAACAGCTATAATCACATAATGTTAGCATTTATAGGGCACTCAGATTCTGTATCAAATTGCTTCCTCTTGTGTAGTTCAGATTCTTCCTTGGATGCGTTGTTATCCATCTTCTCGAAGATCCTTCCCGATATCCAATTGGATTCTGCTATGCGAGTTCTCATCCAGGATTATCGATCCCTCTTTTCCTCGAGTCCCTTGCTTTCATTAGGTGAAAGAGATGAAAGTTTAGATTAATCCTTGGCGTACAATTCAGCATCTCCAAATGTATTATATAGAATTGCACCTGGTTAGGGATGGGAAAGAGAAAAGTGAGGGAGCATGGGAATGGTACTTCTACTTTCCTTTGTCCCTTAGTTTTAAGGTAGTAGTGTTTATTCACCTTGGCAAGTTGTTAATTCCTATGCTTGAGAATGGATTTTGGAGTTGTTAGTCGGAAACAAATGGATGGCTGAACAACATCCTGTTGGTTGTTGGCAAACAACTTAGCTGACAACTGTTAAGGAGAGTGACCTCAGTGTTATAATCTGTTTTTCCTGGTTGCTTTCTGTGATAACGTCACGGTTTAACTTCCCCTGGATTGATTGAGAACCTGACTTCTGACTTTGAGGTGGCCCATTGGCTTCAATTCTTTCCCTGCTTCTGAGATTACTGATCTAACAATGGTACATAACTTAATGTTGTCCTCCCCCACGCCTACCCAACTCCTCAAATTTATGCCTTCTCAATCTTTCTATGGAATATTTTACTGGATATCAGCAGCTTATTAATTATGAGAACTATGAGAGAATCACCTGATTTTGACCAGGAGTTGCATTTTTTACCAAGTTCTTTTTAAGGCAAAACGGGAACCTACAGGACAAACCTCTTAGTCAATGACATACGTCTGTGACTGGAACTTCTCGAGCTATGGGTAACTTCTTTCTTGGTCTCTGATGTAATTGTATTTCATTGTATTAAGGTAAGTTGATGTTTTCTTGGGTATTCATGTCTGCCTTGGAAGATTCACAATTTCATGTTCTTCAGGGTTTTTTTGGTAATATTTACTGTCTGTCTTCTAAAGTATGGGATGGTCCCTTTGATGCTGCAGTTGAAGGTTTATTGTGCCTGTCAAATTTTGCAACTATTGTTACTTGTCAGATTCTTTTGTTGTTGTAATAACAAAAACTTTGTTAGTTCATGATGGACACATCCTCTCTCTTAGCTAAAAAACTTACTCTGGTGTCATGACTTCAAAAAACTTCAAATTATTCAACTTATGACTAACATTTTCATTTCTTCTGGGCAGGCGAATATACGTTTTAGGCGCTCCAGGAATCCTGTAATTGGTGATAAATTTAGCAGCCGACATGGGCAAAAGGGTGTTTGCTCTCAATTATGGCCTGATATTGATATGCCCTTCTCAGGAGTTACAGGAATGAGGCCAGATCTTATTATTAATCCTCATGCTTTCCCTTCAAGGATGACGATTGCTATGCTGTTGGAGTCAATTGCTGCTAAGGTATGTTTTCTCTTCCGCCACTTATGGTTTTATTTATTAATGATATCTTCAAGTAGTTTTTGTGGTAGTTTATATTTGTCTATTGGGCGATGGCTTCATATGCTGAAGATATCTGTCGTTTATGGAATATATTGTTCATCAAGCTTGACATGGATGACATATATACTGAAGACTCTTTATATATATGCAATCTCCTAACAGGGAGGTGCTTTACATGGGAAGTTTGTTGATGCAACGCCGTTTTCCAACACAATGAAGGAATCAGAATCAGAATCCAGTTCACTGGTGGATGAACTTGGTTCCATGTTAACGGCTTGTGGTTTCAATCACCATGGTGTGGAGGTACTATATAGTGGAGTATATGGGACAGAACTGACTTGTGAAATATTTATTGGACCTGTTTATTATCAGCGTCTGCGACACATGGTTTCCGATAAATTTCAGGTTAGTATCACCCTGATATTAGAATGAATAATCCTGATTATTCTTCCTGCCCCCTTTGACCCTTTTACGCTGATTGATGTTTTCATCAAGGGTAGCAAACATTGACTCTGTTTGATGAATAACTGTTTACATACCACCTCCTGTGCTCGAATCTGATGTGAACTGTTAAGTTTGAAAATTGGGAGCTAAAACAAGAAAAGAATGCAATGTTCGTGCTCAACATTGACTTCTAAATGAAACCAAGATCACTAAATGCTTCTTCTACCTAGTTTCCCTTTCCTGCTTGAATAATTCATTAAATATATTATTAAATGTATCTTATGCACTCTGGGGTTGACAGATTTCATCCCCCCCCCCCCCCAAAACTACCACCACCACACACACAAACACAAAAAAAGAAAAAGAAAAAAAGACCAGGTTAAGTTTGATAAATTGGATTTCCATATATTCTTACTTTATATATCCTCATTCCTTGTCAGGTTAAATTGGATACTGATATTTGCTTGTTTTGCTGTACAGGTCCGTTCTACTGGAACGGTAGACCAGATCACTCGGCAGCCCATCAAGGGGAGAAAGCGTGGTGGAGGTGTCCGCTTTGGAGAAATGGAACGGGATTCACTCCTTGCTCATGGAGCAGCATATTTGCTGCATGATAGACTTCATACCAGCTCAGACCATCACATTGCAGATGTGTGTTCTGAATGTGGAAGTGTCCTAACATCATCAATAATCCAGCCCCCGCCAAAACGAGCAGTACAAGCTATTTTTGGTCTGCCACCTGCTAGAGAACCCAAAAAGGTTACTTGTCTTGCTTGCCGTTCCAGTAAAGGAATGGAGACTGTTGCAATGCCTTACGTGTTTAAATATCTAGCGGCTGAACTGGCAGCCATGAACATCAAGATGACCCTCAAACTAAGTAATGGGGCTGGAGCTTGAGACGCGTTTCTGGCAGTTGAAATATTCTAATGTCTAGAAGCAAGCAGGAGCTTGATGCCCATTTCATCTGTAACTGTGCTCTTCCAATGTGCAATATGTCCACAAAAGGGTTTGCAGCATCAGATAACTTGATTCTGGCAGGTTGATTTGGTTTAGACATCAAAAGGCCAGTTTCTAGTGAGCTACCGAGAAAGAAAGTGTGCTGCATATATGCTTGTCATCTCATAGTGCAGAAGGGGTCAAAATATGTCTCATCAGTAAGAATCCCGAGTTGTACAGGTTTGCTGTGTGGCTCAAGAGGTGCAACGACCTTCCTGGCACTATGAAGATGGCCCTGTGAAGTGTAGAACAAACTATAGAACTATGTGCTTTATACTTTATATGTTATAGCTTTTTGTACATTGTAGGGGCTGTCATTGTTGTGGCTCTCTTGCAGCCAATATTTTTGCTTATCCCAGTATACTTCTAATTCACTTTCATGAGATAAATTATTTTGGCCATACAGTAGCTTTTATATTCTTAAATTAAAAGCAATCTTCTCACCTGTTGTAGTGACCAAAATCTAAAATCAAGGGTAAATTCATATATTGTCTTGGAAGTTTACATAAACTGCAACTTATAAAAAGGATTAAACATGAAACTATTATTTTGAAATACAGACCGGAAAAAGAAAAGAACTGAATTTTGAGCCTCTTGCGTCACAGCATGCTATCTGTTCTAGCTGGTAATCTCTTGAAGAAGTTGCTGGGAACAGAAGGCATCTTGCTTCTGAACCTGGGATGCCTTAACATATATAATCCAGCAACTAAAGCCACCACTCTGAAGGGAGTCACGTAAAGCATAACTGCAGCAAAAAGACTGAACATGATAAACAAGCTGGTCGCTCTTGGATCTCTCCAGCTTAGCACCCCCTGCAGCCTCTCCCCTTGTGTTGCTATGTCTCCAACCACGGTCTGAATCCTTCCGGCCACACTTCTCAGCCTATCGTACCTCATTCGAGCAATGTCGTGGGGCCTAGACGTTGGAAACGTGTCGAATTCTTCATCAAGCTCATCAGGGTGCACTGTTTCTGCCCATGAAAGCTTAGTGTCCATGTGAGGAGGGTGCCTTGGCCGGAACCGATAGTTCCATAGTCCAATGAGGAACATGTAGAGAAACATAGTTGGAAGAATCAACTCCGGATACCAGATCAGTATCAGGAAGAGGATGTGAACCAAGACTGAGGTGACTGGATTTTTCCAGTGACATACATCACCAAACCATCGATTAACAGAGATTATGCCTGAAAGAAGTGACATGATCCTAAAGAAATTAGCCTTGCTTCTTCTCATACTCCACATGTGGGAATCCACATCTAGCATGTACTCTACAACTTCTTTCCTGAGTGGTGGTTCAGCTCTAGCAAGTCTAGCAGCAACAATGCTCATAGCTTGGTATCTCAAGCTGTCTACTTGGTTGACAGTGAAGGGATGAAGGTAGTGCATTTTGGGAAGCAAAGGGTGGCCATAAGTATGTATCATGTTAGCTAAAGAGAGGCTTGTGAATCTTACTGCTAATTGGAGATCCCCCATTTTCTTAACCCCTGATGGGTGCAGAACAAGAAGGGGATAAGAATGAGTGTAAATTCGATGAGATTCCAATGTTGATAATCTTATACGCACCTTCCCTATTCGTGAGTCTCGTGCTGCTCCAGTCCCTTGCTTCTCAACTCCCAAGTGGCAGTTATCAAAGACACCCAATGTGATAACTGTGCAAGGATCATACACTTCCCAAGTGTATTGCTCATTCCATTTGGGGCTGAAAGTGTCAAGAATGGTTCTTGTTCTTACCCATTTCTGGCCATATTTAGCCACACAATAGGCATCTGTGCTTCCTCTGCTGTCCTTCATCTTCATTGGAAGAAGCCCTTCTGCACCTAATATGCCAACTTCCAATATTCCCACCGGTGGCTTCCACAGCTGTCGTGCTGTTGGCCTTTGATCACTTATGTACATGGTTGATTCATCTAGCACATGATATCCACCTTCAAGACATACTCTGAGGTGAACTCTGCTTGAAAACTTGAGCTCTTTCCTCCTGTCATCTTCCAAGGAACCAAAACCAAATTTCTCAAGGTTGAACCAGCGAGAATGGACAGGCCGGTGGTCAAGCCTCTTCTCGAATGTGTTGAGTGGAAAACTTATCCTTCCAAGAATCTCATCTTTCATAGGGTGAACATGGTCCTCAATGCTGAGGACTAGCTGCTCCTCAAAAGGCTCAGCAGCTACAAAAACCAAATCCTCATTCCACATTGGATTTGCTGTTCGAGCAGGGCATATATCGGTCTTGAGCACCTGATTTCCCACCTGAGCTTTCACAAAAACTTCAGGGAGTCGACTCTGGTCATTCGGGATGATGTCTTGAGCTTCAATAACATTTACTCTGAGGTACCAAAGTTTTGGAGAGACATAAACTTTGGACCTAACGCTCATAACCCCGTCTCCATGAACAAAGGCAGCATCTGCATGCCAGGCATCTGAAAATGCTTCATCTGCTTGTGTTCCCATCCAAACAGCAAGCATGATCTCCCCTCTTACTTTCCCTTCTCCTCGTCGATCATCCAGTCTGTACCATTGAGGAGCCAGGGGACTATCAGGAGGAACTCTTCTTGGGACCTCATTCAAGTCAAAAACCACCCTTCCAAGATTATCATCTCTTCCCATCATATCTTTATCCTTAACATAAACTTCAAGAACTGAAGACTGAATTCGATCTTTAGAGAAAGCAAATACCTGGTTCCACTCAGGATTCATTTTCTTATCAAAATGCTTTGTCCTTCCTTTGTAATTCCCCATCTTCACTTCCACATATGGATCACAGCTACCGGTGAGGACACTTGGTTGAAGATCTTTGGACTTAACAACTCGAACATAAAGATAAAACATCTGCTCCACAAGGTCGTATGTGCTAGCATATCTATCACTGTTCATCCATCCTCTTCCTCCGTAACCTCCACCACGTGGCCATTGCTCACCAAGCTGAGGATTCGTGTCCTTCAGCTCATACTCATCTTTAGGATGGTTATACATCATTCGGGGTTGGTCTACTTGATGCTGCATTGGCGGTTGGACGCCTGGGTGGCTATGAATTGCTCGGGGGTGGTCTACTTGATGCTGCATTGGCAGTTGGACACCTGGGTGGCCATGAATAGCTCGGGGGTGGTCTACTTGATGCTGCATTGGCGGTTGGACACCTGGTCTCTTCCTTATTGATATGACTGGCTGCTGCATAGCTTGGTGCTTGAAAATAAATTGAGATCTTTCTTCAATGTGCTGAACTGATTCGGTGGCCTGCTCACTTGGAGTAAGATGACCAGGTTTTTCTACTACAGCAAAGCTTGAAGACTGATCAGCAGCAGAAATTGCAGTGTTTTCAGTCTTTAGTACTTCTGAACTATTACTAGCTTTAGGAGTATCTAGACTAGAAACTTCAGGGGCAGGAAGTGAAGTTGGTGGATTATCTAATTGTTCTGGATTTTCGGTAGAAGGGATATTTGGACTAGAAGATTTTTGGGTTGGCTGGATAGAAGATTTTTGAGGATATAAATTTGGATCAGATTGTGGTGAAATGTATATTTTGAGGCCAATCTCTCCTTTAACAAATGAGGAAAACCATTTCTTTTCAAGTTGGAATCTTTGATAAACTTCTTCCCCTTTCTTGACTATATTTGAGCAAGGAATTCTCACCCTTCCAAGGAAGTTTCTCCCCGGAATAGGCCTTCTCTCGTGATACACAGAAACTTCAATGTGTTTGTATCGATGATTTTTTATATCATCATGATGGAAGATGAGTTTATGGTTCCAAGTGGGGTTGAGATTTTTTGGGACTGTTCTGGTTTTGCTAAGTTGGTTTTCAAAATCAACTTCTACAAATGGACTAGCTGATCCTTCACCATCTTTGGGCATAAGATCATGAGCATCTATTACTTCTACTATTAGCTTCATATCTCCCTCCCTTTTTGTTCTTGTTTTTGGTACCTAGAAATAACTCTCTTCAAGATATCTCAAGACTCAATTCTCAAGCAACCAGATTCTAATATTTAACAAAGATAGTAAGTTAAAGGAAGGAAGTAAACAACTTTGTATTTGTTGTTTTTAGTGTAGTATCAAGGTGCATTCTACAAGAAAAGAATGATTTGATGAAGAAGCTGTGTTCAATAGTTCTAGAAAAAGATTCTATGAAACAAAAATGAAGGGAAAGGAATAATTTTTTTGGCAAAGTAGAAAACAAACTAGCAGTACAATGTGACATGCAAAGAAAAGAAGAAGAGAAGGAAAATAAAATGAGAAAAAAATGTAGAAGAAGAATGAATTTGTTTATGTCTGCTTGAACATGAAGACTAGAGTCTCCCAGTGAAGAAACCAAAGCAGTACATTTCCATGTAAGTTTAGGTTCAAAAGAGTTTAACTTATATGTACTGACAGTATATCATCAGGTTAACGCGACCTACAACAACATGTAACTGTCTCTATAAGCCTACTATATTACGCTGATCGTGTAAAAATTCTTTATATTGTTCAAACCAACCTAGGAAATTTTGGCTAAAAGTGACTGCTGATACTCTTCTAATGCTGTCAAACATACACTTCTGAATTAAGATATACTCTGCTGGTTAATTTGTTCCACACTTCATTCTCTTTTTAGCTTTTATTTGTTACTTTAAGCTAGAAATTGAGAACATTCTAAGATGTAGATCCAATGTTTATTCTTTTCTTGTTTTATATTTTTGCTTTTAAATTTTAAAAAAATTTATAGTAGTAAAGAAGGGGGAAAAAGCATACAGTCTCAACTCTCAAGAGCTATGATTACCCCAACTGGAGTAAGTTTAACTAAGTTTAACTTAGGTACACTCTAATTCTAACCCTCGTAACAATGAGTTTAACTTTTATATACTGATAGTGTTAAAAAAAGGTTTATACTATTATCGTCTAAAGGATAATTACAGATAACCGTTCATAATAAGTGAAATCAGTAACTCGGACAAATGACCTACTACAACATATTAAAATAAAGGATAGCCCGGTACACTAAAGCTCTCGGTATGCGCAAGATTCGGAAAAGGGACGGACCATACTACAACATATTAAAATGTATTAACATTATACAATTAATTTAGTGTATAAAAAAACTAAAAGAGAGGAGAGAATTTGAAAAGGGAAAAGGGGAGAATAAAATGAAAATGCCTTACTTGGATCTTGTGATCTTTTAAGGCATTCCATTCTACTTCTTCTTCTTCTTCTTAATATTTAAGTAAAGAGAAGCATGTGAGGATCCAAAGATGTCACAAACTCAAGTGAAGCAAAAAAGGCCAAATTAGCAAATACTTAATTCCCAAAGATGTCTTTTATTAGTGCTTTATTCTTTTCTTAATCACTTCCATGACTACTTCCCTTTCTTTGGACTAGAAAAAAGTTGCATTTCCTTTAAAGAGTTATTTTTATATTTCATCCATGATTTATGTTTAGTGAAGTCTTGGTAATTAGATATAGGATTATGATTTTATGGGTTTAATTTGTGATAATAATGTATACTTTGCACATCTAATTGTTCTCTTTAGTTAAACTGAAATAATTATTTGAGGATAATGTTAAATCTTTATTTTTGGCTATCTGAATTCATGAATTACGTATGGTTTGGGACAACATTATTAGTTGAGTTTGTAGTATTTTTGGGGCCAAAATTTATAGCAAAATCTAATTTGTTAGACCTAGAGCAAAATCTAATAAACCCGAGCAAATAACTAATCTTAAGCAAAAAACTTAGTAGTCCCTCTGTTTCAAAAAAATAATGACCAACTTTCATTTTTAGTCCGTTTCAAAATTAAAATAATGCTTTCCTTTTTTAGCAACTCTTTAATTTTAATTTTACCACAAGATTAAAGGTCATTTTGATACATTTTACATATCTTTAATTTAGGATCATAAGATTCAAAAGTTTTCTTTATTTTCTTAAACTCCGTGCCAAGTCAAAACAGATTATTCTTTTTTAAACGGAGGGAGTAGTTCTTATGTTCATTGACCATCCTAAGTCCTAACCAATATATTTCGGTTAAACTACCTAAAGAGACATACCTCCTTACCATATTTAATAACTCTCCCACTACTTTATTTTAATTACTTAATATATCACATGTTAATCAAAAAACAACTCGGATACATCGCCTCAAATCGTGATACATCGTGTCACCTCGGATACATCCCACCCGATGTATCAAAGGTAAAACCAAAGAATGTCGATGTATCCGAGTGGTTTTGGGATGTATCCAATGGGATTCCGATGTATCCGAGTAGTTTGGGGATGTATCCCGAGGTGAGGCGATGTATCTCGAGGTGAGACGATGTATCCCGAGCTGAGGAATGTATCCGAGTGAGATTGAGGTGGGAAAAAAAATAATTAGCTCCCAAAGATGTGTGTTTTAGGTAAGTTACCCATATATTTCGTCTATAAAATTGGACTTGCTCTAGGTCCAACAAATTAGGTCTGGCTATAAATTTTGGCCCACAACTGAAATTTAGCCTTAGTTAGCGATTTGGAGGCCCATTGACCCATATTTTATGATATAAACTGAACTCATAACATGGATCATTTTAGCAAATACTATTTACTTTTAGGGCTGTTAATTGAAATATAATTAACATTTGTAAAATAATAAAAAATAATTACAAGTTAATAAAGTAGCAGACACTTGCTGCTTCTTCTTCTGCAAGTTACTATGCATGGCACGCAACCATAACATAAAGTATGTGTGATTCTACCGGTAGAGTTGGAAATAGTGATGTGTACGGAGATCTTATCCCGATTTTTGTAGGGTATAGGGGTTGCTTTCAATATACTCTCGGTTTAAGAAAAACATTTCTCAAAATAAGTTTGAAAAATATCAAATATAAGTGTAAAATATTATGTATCAAGAAAAAGAAAAGCATCAACAGTAAAAATAGTCAGAACAACAGTAGTATAAACTGAAGAAAAAGATAATGATAGAATAATAATAACAAAGAATTCTATGTTAACCAGCCTAACAAATTAAATTGGAGATATTTCTAAATTAGGAGTGGGGCCAGTAGGCATGATATAGTATGGTATCAGATGATACGATATTTGAAATTTCAGTTTGGTAATTTTGGTTTTAAGAATATTATACCACTAGCATATTAAATTAATTCTGTATAGTTCGATATTTTCAAATTTTAATAGAGATAAAAAAAAATATTAGGTGATTCTTTCCATGTGTTTTAGCTTTGATGTATAGAGTTATTTGGTACCTGTTGGTGGTGGGAGGTGACAGGTACCCGTGAAATTAGTCAAGGTGTGCAAAAATTAGCCTGAACACCACTGTCATTTAAAACAAGTGTGATTTTAAAAGGCTATGTGGAAGGTTAAATTGTAAGTCTAAACTTCTAGATACAGAAAGCATTGACATTATTCCTTTTTATCCAAATTATTTATGCAAGAAAGGAAAGAAGAAGGAAAAGACTCAAAAAGCCACCAGGCACCAGCTTTGACTTTTCCTTGTTTCCCCTGGTCAAATTTTGTCTACTCCTCTCTTCATACCTTTTGACCTTCCAATTATCATTGTATAGATTCTTTATTTTTTCTGCACATAATTCAAATATGCAGTCCCAAAAAAGATAATTTGTTTAATTATATGTATTGACTACACAAGAAGAAAAATTGAAAGAAGTTCATTTTTTGTTCTCTTAGCTTCTGGCTTTCCTTCAAATTCCCGACAATACATTTTTATCAACACATTCAATTGATTCTGTCCACTGTGTACGATTCTTTAAGGCGGGGGCGAAACTTCGTGATTCAAAGAGGGTTCAATTGAATCAAGTTCGTTGTACAATTAGAGGCTTCTAGCATAGTAGTGGCAAAAATGTACGCTCAAAAATTGCTTTAGGTCACAAGGTACCTATCTCAAGTGTAACATTCTCGTATTTTTTTTGAGTAGCCTTATTAGAATTTCTGACTCCGCCAGTTGGCGTTTTCCATCCATGGGGGATTGGGTGATTGGAGCCTTAATCAATTTGTTAGGAAGCATTTTCATCAACTTTGGAACCAACCTCCTTAAATTAGGCCATGATGAAAGAAAAAAGCACTTGGTGCTAAGTAATTTGTCTAGGATGAAACCCATTATATACTTCCAAGCATGGAGAGTTGGAATTCTCTTCTTTGCAATTGGAAATTGTCTCAATTTCATTTCATTTGGTTATGCTGCTCAATCACTTCTAGCAGCTTTAGGATCTATACAGTTCATCTCAAACATCGGATTTGCGTACTTTGTTTTAAACAAAACAGTGACAATCAAACTACTGTTAGCCACTGCTTTTGTTGTTGTTGGAAACATTTTCCTTGTTGCCTTTGGCAACCATCAGTCCCCTGTTTACACGCCAGAGCAATTGGCTGAAAACTACGCGAACGTTATATTTCTCCTTTACTGTCTTGGTTTGGTGTTAGTTGTTGCTTTACATCATTCAATTTACAACAGAGGAAAAGGGCAAATGTTGGTTCCATTTTCATATGCAGTTGTATCAGGTGCAATTGGATCGTGTTCAGTATTGTTCGCCAAGTCTCTTTCAAACATGTTGAGATTGTCAATGTCATCGAGTGGTGGTGGTTATTCAACATTGCACAGTGGATTTACCTACTCGATGCTCTTGATGTTTCTAAGTACAGGTGGATTTTGGATGGCGAGGTTAAACGAAGGGCTTTCGCGATTTGATGCAATACTTATTGTCCCTATGTTTCAAATTGCTTGGACATTTTTCTCCATTTGTACTGGATTTGTCTACTTTGAGGAATACAAGGTGTTTGATGCTTTAAGAACAACAATGTTCATTCTTGGAATGTTTTCTGTGTTTGTTGGCATTTATCTGCTAGCACCGGATGACGATGAATCATCAAAAGGAGGTGAAGTATTCAAGGATGGTTCAAAAACGTCGAATTTATCGCAGGATGTTGAGAGGCTGTTCATGCCATCTGATCAAATTAAGGATATAGAGATCATTTGGACGAGATATGCTGATGAAAACTGCTGATATGCTGCACCAGGGCATCAACTTGGACCGCGAGAGCGCAGTGGCATTGGTTTGTGGTGACGGCATGACATGACAATTGCACGGGCAATTATCTCTCTCGTTGAAAAATTATATCGCGTACATAAAAGCATTTTTTTGTGTATATATGAATTGGTAAATTCCTTTTGACATGAGTGAAGCTTCTACTGTATTAGCAAAAGAATGCTTGAAATTTTGTTTTTGGTTGCTAATTAAACTCAGGACTCATGAGGTACTGCATCTTTGCATTTTTTGGATCTTCTCTAGTGCTTAACAACATTGTTATTTCTTCCTCTTTATGGAAAATATAATCAGCAGTGTAACTGCAGCCTTTACTTCCCATTTGCTAATTGTGCGCTTAATTCCGAAAACAGCGAGGGTGTTCACTGAACTCCCTTGGCAAAAAATTACACTATATATATGAGGAAATTTTCTACTAATTTTTATGTACATATGTAGATTTTGAATCTCCTAAACACAAGACTAGAGGTTGACTAAGTGGTTTAGGAGGTTCAAAAATCATCTTGAGATTTTAAGTTCAGGTTTCAGGCACTATATGTTTGTTTTTCGAATCCCATTAGTGAAAATCCTCGGATCCGCAGTTTACGTTAATGAAAGCAATGCGTTAAGAGTGTTCTTTTCTTTCTTTCATAGTTTTTAGTTTTTAACAAAGACAACTAGTGATATATATCTTATATGAGTTGCTTTTTGGCTTTGTGAGAAACTGCGCTGAACTATAAGGCAAAATTTGGACACTTCTTCACTAGCCGCTGGCAGAGTGGCAGTTGATAGTTTGAGATTAATTAAAAAAACACAGTAGCTTGAGTAGGGGTGTGCAAAAACCGGTTTAACCGATAAATCGAACCGATAAAAATATTATTGGTTTATTGGTATTGGGTTATTGGGTTAACGGTTTTTAAACGGTTTTGTAATAAAAATTATTGGGCTATCGGTTCGGTATCGGTTTTAAGGTTTTAGTTAATGGTTAAACCGATAACCCAATAAGATTATATTTAGATTATATTTTTATTCATAATTGTAAAATAGTGGCTTTAGATTTTAAATATATACCCTATTATTTTTTACATTTTATAGTTGTTGTCTTAGTGTTGTTGTTTTCTTTCTAAAGTCATTGGTTTGATAGCATTCTACCTATCAGTGTTGCTTTTCTTTTTGAGAAATTGCTACCGTTGCTATTGTATTCAAGTTTTCTACTTAATAAGAAAGAAAATAAGTTTATTTTAGTAATAACGTATTTGAATTTGCTTATGCTTGTAATTTGTATAGATGTTTATGCATGAAAGTAGTCTATATATGAAGAAGAAAATAAGAGAAATCAAAAATATTATAGGAGCATTTTCTTATCGGTTAAACCGATAACCGAACCGTTAAGGACCAAAAACCGATTGACCAAAAACCGATAACGAATATCTTATTGGTTTGGTTATCGGTTTTGCATGTTTACAAACCGATAACCGATAAACCAAACCGATAATATACAAAACCGAATCGAACCGACCGATGCACACCCCTAAGCTTGAGTTCAAGAATATCCCACTGCATAATGGATATTCCCTACGTATTTGTTGTAGATCTTTTTTACGTTTTTTTGTAGTTGAATAGACTGAGCACACCTAAAACTCGTCCTAAAAAGAATAAGTGATCGTCGTAAATATAATTCAGATTTTAAGTTTGGAATCGATCCCGCAAAGAACTATTTCAGTAAAACTTTTGTATCATCAAGAATATTAGTTTAACCAACTTTTTGAGGTATAATATTTCGGATTTTTAATGTAAAAACAAATAATGCACAACAAGAGTACTAGTAAAGTTATTCAAGTAAGTAAAACGATTTTCTTTAGATATTAAGAGGCCTATGATAATGATTTATCTAATTGTCGGAATAAACTCTTAATTACGTGTTAACTATAAGTCCCATGAACTATTCGCTATTAATCATGAATATTTTCTTACCACACAAATCTTTTGATCAAGTGTAATAATTTCCATAGAGTTATTCTCTCAAACTAACTCTAGCTAATAATTTACATTATTCATGGATCGCGTCGAAGTTTATACAACCCAAATTCAGATATGAAACGCTGAAAACACATGCTTGTTGGCTCACGATGCGAGGTGGTTGGTGAGCACCTCCTCGCCCAAACTTCACTTTTGCTCGCGATGGAGTACGCAATCGTTAGGACTTCACTGTTTTGGAAGAATTGTAGCACCTCGAGGACGCTAACCTGCCGCGACGCAAGCACCGGTAGCATCCACGAGTTTCAACTCCTTTAAGAGTTATTCACCTATTTGCATCATTTTCTTCCATTTTCATCCAAATTACTCTGACACATTAAAAAACATGTGATTAGCTCAAAGTGCTTCCAGGACCATGCACAAACGATATGAGGGGTAAATATGCTAAATATATACTTCTATCCAATTATCGTAGTACACATGTGTAATCTTTTATATAAATGACATTTAAAGAACCGAAGAAATGAACAAATCGTTTTAAATGTTATGTTAACGGAAAAACTATTGAAATTGTATTAATAAACATAACTTATAAACTCTTCTCAATGAGTTTTCATATTTTAAAATAGAGTAAAATTTATTTTTCCCTCTTAATATTTTGGGTTTGAGAAAAAATGCTCCTTTCACACTTTGAATAAGACGATAAATTTACTTTGATCTTAAATTAATGGTTAAAAATAACTTGAATTGTTACATATATTTTTGAAATGTCAAAAATAATTACCAAGTACGTATATCAAAAAAATGGAATGCAAATTTTTATTGAAGGAAATAATCGAGTAATATTTTTATCCTTACATGAAATTGTGTTATTTAAATAAAATTGGAAGATGGGGTGAAATCATAATTATATACTTATAAAATTTATCCACTTTTGAACCAATTCTTTTTTGGGAGTTGACAGAAATAACACCTCGGTTGAAACAATTGACATCAAACGGCCCAGATAATTTAAATGTCATATTATAGCAATTTCGTTGCTCCTCTAATGCTATTCTTTTTTTTATGGCTTTACTTATTTTTTTTGTTTCACAACTTCTTTTTGCTGCTTTTTTTTTTATGCAGCCTTTGTTGACTTTTCTTTCTTTTTACTTTTTAATTTCTTTTTTAATTATATAAAGTGTATAAAATATTTTACTGCTTTGTTTTTTCATTGCTTTTTTTTTTTGCTGCTTTTCTTTTAAAATCTTCTTTTGGTTTTTTTTTATAAAAAATAATCAAATATAAAAAAGTATTTTTTTCTAAATATAATTATTTTTTTAAAAAAAAGATATATATTAATACGATACAATACATATTGATACATATACATATCTGAGTATTCTAAAATATTGATACAAATTTATATTTATATACAATACAATACATATTTTTATACGTATTGACACAATACAGTACATATAAACAATTTGATACATATTGATACAATACAATACGTATCTGATACATATATACATATTTTATATAACAATGATACAGTTTTTATACACATCGTTTACAAATACATATTCTATACAATAATTTTATAATTTTTATACACATTCTATACAACCTTTAGCTGCAATAATTAGTTAGATACATATTCTATATAATAATTATATATTTTCTATACACATTCTATACAATCTTTAGCTGTAATAATTATTCAGATACATATTTTATACAATAATTATATATTTTTTGTACACATCTTATACAATTTCTATATATATCTTATACAAATACATATTTTATGCAATTGTATTTAATTATTTTAAAAAAAAACAGGTTTTTTTAACCAAAAAAATGTAACAAAAAAATAGTGAATATTTTTAAAAAAATATAGAGACAAAAAAAGTGAATATTTTAAAAAATAATGGAGAAGAAACTCTTTTTTAAAGAGAAAATGTCAAAAAATAGAGTAGAGTACTAAGAGAATGACAAAAGGACAAGGACTATATCCAATTTGGGCTAATTAAACGTGATGGATATTAAATGGAAATAAAATAATTGAAGGCACATAATCATTCCAATAGGCCAAACTTAGGCTATTTATTTTGAAAAAGGCCGGCCTAAGACTGACCGTCAGACCGGTACGGACCGGTCCATTCCGGTACCCGGACCGGTCCATTCCGGTACCCGGTCCGATCCGTACCAGAATGGAACGGAATGGTATCCTCCGGGTACCGGAATGGGATGGGTCCACGGTTTCATACCGGGAAATCGGTACCGGTTCATACCAGTGGCAATCCGATTTTGGCCCGCTCTGGTCCGGTCCGGTCAACCGATCAACGTTTTCAAATTCTGGTTTTTTTTGTTTTATTTTTTAGTATTGTTACCGTTGGAGCCATTGGGTAACGTATATTTCAGCCCCCAACGGCTAGTAACCCCCCCCCCCCCCCCCCCCCCCCCCCCCCCCCCCCCCCCCCCCCCCCCCCCCCCCCCCCCTCAATAGCTCCCCTCCTATTTTTTCATTATAAATACCCCTGTCTCTTTTAATTTTTATTCATCCATTCAACTCTCATTCTCTCTCAATTTTCATCTCTTAATATTTACAAATTCTATAATTATTGTTATTATTTTGCAAGTGAAGTATAATTTGGTGAATTTTGGAGGAGCAATCTTCTTCAAATTTTGGTTATAATCGTCTGTTTTTACGACAGACGTTTGGTACATTCGTTCCACTCTTTAGTGTTTTAATTTTTATTCTTGTTTATTATTTGTGATTTGTGAATTTGTGATTTGTAAACTTGTGATTTGTTTATTTTAATTTGCTAATTTTATATTTTATTATATTATGGATCCATCTAAAGAAAAATCCGGTAAAAAAGGTATTGTTTCAAAAGTAAAAAATTATGTGCATGGTAAAAAAAGTACCGGCTCTTCTAGTTCTTCTCGCCGCCCTGTTGTTCCTCAAATTAGATTTAATACGAATGAATTTACGCATGTTAATGAAACTAATTTTCAATTTACTACGGATGACCCTATTCCCAACTAAGCTTATGAAAGAATGTATAATGATTATGAAGATGAATTAGATGAAGAAGTAGAATTGCATGAGGATGATGATTTAGAGGAAACTGATACACCGACTAGTCCCATTTTTGCCCCCGCCCCCGCTCCACTATTCCCGAAGCTCCAACTCAGGATAATCCTCAAGTTGGAGCTGATCTTTCCCCATTGTCCGGTTAGGGGTAAGACTAAATCACAACGTCCTTTAAAATCAGCAGTGTGGAAGTTTTATTTTTTAAATGAAGAAAAAACTGTGTCTACGTGTCGTATTTGTAAACAAACTTGGAAATATGTATATGGTGCTAGTGGAGGTTCGACTGGGGGATTAAAATCTCATGTGGTTAGAAAACATCCGAGAGAGTGGCAAACATATCTAGCTACTCAAGGTGAAACTGTTGGCTCTAGCATTGGACCCTCTGTTGGCGGGTCAAACATGATTCAAACTTCACTAAATCCTTCAAACCCTACTGGTCATATTTCACAACAGCCCTATAATAGGGACCATGATCGTGAAAATTTTACTAAAATGGTTGTTGTTTGTGGTTTGCCTTTTAATTTTGGAGAACATGATGGTTTTATAAGATAT